>OZ018326.1:116934721-117512656 GCA_963969495.1 Ceratothoa steindachneri
AGTCTAAATAAAACAGAGAATAATCACAACGGCGTGAGTAGGAGCTATGCCAATGCAGCTGTTACTTTCTCCGGTCGGAATTGTTATAGACTATAGGTAACGCCCTTTCGTTATAAAACAACTGTATAGACTAAATTTTTCAACACCTTTGCGATGAACGAAGAACTAGGGGCCTGATCAGAAGGGTGGATGGATGACAGGGAGAGATTTAGATCCATGGTCGCCAATTCATTTGACTGACACTCTGGAAAGAAAAAAAGATATGTCATACGGTTTGTTTTTCCGTATTTCAAAAAGATCCACTAATAATTTATTTTCTTGCCCCTAAGGTGTGTAAAATAAGCATGAAAAACTTTTAAAATTTTTTAGACTAACACCCCCTTCCCAAAGGCAGATAGGCCATGGGTCACAGTCTAAAATTCTATCCGCAAAGCGAAAGCTCGTACTGTATGGGATACCGCACGTCGGCTTATCCATAACAATCTATTTTAGAGATATATTATTTAACAGTGCGAGTATTAGTATGTGAGTCACATAGTTATAGTTGCGTTTATTATTCATGTGACTTTGGCGATCATGGCTCTCCATCTCCTCCAGTCGTTCGCCAGTATGATCAACCCCATAGTTCTTTGTCCATCAAAAAATGTTAAAGAATCATGCCCATAAGCTTTGGTCTTTGTCTTTCTCTCTCTCCTCCCCTCTATTCTTCCCAATATGTAGTGTTTTTGAAAGTAGTTTCCTTTCGAATGTGTCTAAGGAATCTAGGTAGCACCCTTCTCATGTTCTTTAACAGATATTTCTCTGTACGGGCCCTTCTTAATACTTCCTCGTTTGTAAATCTATCTGTCAACGGGATTCTCATCATCCTTCGAAGGAATCACCTCTCCCCTGCCTCCAGTCTTTTTAACATATTCTTCGTAAATGTCCAGGCTTCACAGCCATATGTCATGTTGATCATACATAGCATCTTAATATTCTTAATCTTACGTTCATGTTTGTAGACATGTTCGTCAATGTTTTCCTCATTTTTCCAAAGTTTGTTGTCGCAATGGGAATTCTTGTATTTATATCCTTCTCACCGTCAACGTTTTCTGAATTAATGCTTCCAAAATATTTAAATTCTTTCACTTGTTGAATTCGAGCATTTACAAACATCCTATCTTGCCTTTTAGTTTATTTCCTACGTCTTATTGATGTTTATCTTTATTTATTTCACTTCTTTCACATCATTCCACCAGTTTGTCAACCAATTTTTGAAATTTCTCTTCAGAGTCCGCTATTAACACAGTGTAATCTGCATATAGCAAGTTCTAAGTTCTCCACATTTTTTCCTCCTATTCTGATACCTTCTTCATTCTCCAGTTCTTCAATGCATTTTTGTCCATATAATAAGAACGGATCAGGTAATAATACAGATCCTATTCTTACAACTCTGTGTATTTTTATCCAATCAGTCTCATTATCAAACTTTACTGCTCCCTTTTGGTTCCAATATGTACAGGTTACGTGACAGTCTTAGGTCCTTGTCATCCATTTCAATTTAAAAGAGCATCTTCATCAATGGTTCGTGCCTCACTGTATCAAATGTTTTTTAGAAATTGATAAAGCATATGGAAACATCCCTCTGCATCTAAACCACTCTTTACATCATCATTCTCAGGGCGAATATCACGTTAATCGTCCCTTTACCTTTCCTGAGCCCATACTGCTCTTCCTGCACACAGCTATCTAAAGGGTCTTTCAATAAGGCCGTCGATATTTAAATATAAATTAAACAAGTTATGTGTGATATATGCACTCAATTTATTTTAAATTTGAAAGTATATTTTATGACATTAGGTGTGGAATATGACGTCGTTCAAATGTCCGCCAGGGCTTCGCTTGGTGGAACGTATGCGGGAGGCCTAACTTTCGATCAGTTTGTCCCAGAAATCTGGCTGAATTTGCTGGATGGTGTTCGTTATGTTGACTTTAAGGACATCAACTGTTTGTGGATTATTCGCATAGACCTGCAATTTAAGGTAGCCCCAAAGAAAAAAGTCTAATGGCGTTAAATCGCATGATCTCGGTGGCCAGTTCACGCCGCCGCCACGCGAGATGACCCTGCCCTGAAATCACTGGTGTAAAATGTCTATCGTGGCTTGCACAGTGTGGCACATAACGCTGTCGTGTTGGAACCACATGTCGTCAGGATCCATATCAGGCATATAATCCAGTTAAGGCCGCAAGAAGTTGCTTATCATCGATCTGTAAGTCTCGCCGTTGACGGTTATGGCAATCCCATCTTCGTTCTCAAAAAAATACGGACCGATGATTCCGTTAGACGAAAATCCACACCAAACAGGGACTTTGTTGAGATGCAATTGGTGCTGGTGTATCTCATGTAGATTGTTTTCGTCCTAAATTTGACAATTTTGCTTGTTCACAAATCTATTCATCCCGCAATTGCAGGACATCCCCTGAGGGCGGTTTGTCCGCGAACAGCATTTGGTCCATACCGTTTTTGGAGAGCATTTGATTTAGCTCTTTAGCGAACGTACCAGGGCACGTGAGATTCATAACGTGCGCATGAAGAATGCACGTCATAATCTTTGTTGAATATTCATTCTGCAGCTTAAGGTCACAGGCTATTGACCTGTACCCCTGCCCACAGTTGATGTACTTTTTGTAGTTGTTCGTGCACGTCCTTCAGTTGAGGCCCTTTTCGCTGCATTTGGAACATGTTTCTAGTTGCTCCTTGCGGTTTTTTGTTGCGTGTTTCTCCATTCTGTAGCATCTAAAACAGAATTGAACTGGAGCGAACTCTCCTTTCTCAATTTGGTCCCTACTTACTTTGGCATTGAACATGAGTAGACCATGTTCATTTGCCTTTTAGGACCTATTGGCTTCCGCAAAGACTACCTTAAGCACGTGAGTGTAGTCACTGTTGCCCCTTCTGTTCTTGAAATTTATCACTTTGATCTTTGATCTTTTCTTTAGAGTGTTGCCTGATCCATGGGTCGAGTCGCCGGCATACCATGCTCCTGTGGGCCAGGATCTGTTGTGGTACGGCAGGATGCAGCACAATTCTCCTAAGGACCTCAACCGCCTATTTCTCGCATAGAGCGACATATTCCGAGGCCACCTCCAGCAGTCTCACCATGGCAATGCCCAATTTGCCATATACAACCTTGAATACTTTTTCTCTGCTGGGCTTGAGTTGTCCGTCGATTGCCCGCAAAGGTATTCTGGTTGTGTTATCTTGAGCTATCTCTGCGAGAGAGTGGCTTCTCTGGGCTATAATCTTCTTATGCTCTCTAATCTTTTGGTTGTGGCGAGTTGATTCCAGAGTGAATAGTTCTTGCTCCCTTTTTTTCTTGCTATGGTGTTCTGTGCTGGTTTAGGGGGACTCCCTCTACTTCGTAACTCAGCTTCCATGAACTTGAATTGCCAAATGGGGGAATCAAATATGGACCGATCATTCCGTTAGACGAAAATCCACACCAAACAGGGACTTTGTTGAGATGCAATTGGTGCTGGTGTATCTCATGTAGATTGTTTTCGTCCTAAATTTGACAATTTTGCTCGTTCACAAATCCATTCATCCAAAAATGGGCCACTTCGCTGAAGATGATTTTGGGGGGGGAAATTTGGGGCAACTCCCAACTGCTCTAGAGCCCAATCAGCGAACACACGGCGTTGTCTATGGTCGTTTACCTGAAGTTTCTTGTTAAGTTGGATTTTGGACGGGTGCAGACCCAAGTCCCTACGCATAATTCGCCAAACTGAAGTCGTAGAAAGGCCAAGTTCTTGTGAACGACGAGAAATTGACTGCGTCGGATTTTCCCTTATTTTATTATTTACGGCAGCGTTTAATTCAGTAGCTCTTGCGTTCCGGCTACGTACGGGTGTTGGCTAATAGTTGATCGACCCTTTTGCCGCGAATTTGGCCACCAAGCGTCGAACAGTGGACTCGGCAGAACGATTGTGGCGAGGATAGAGATCACGTAATGCGCGGAAAGTTTGTGGAACGGAGCACTGATTTGGATAATAACATTTGATGATTTACACACGCTGTTCAACGCTATACCCTTCAATCGTGACTTTTCAAGTACGACTGAACAGTTCACAGTGAGATTGTCAGATGTATCTTTAACAACATGGCCACTATTGCCTGATAAAGCTCGAACGTCCTTATTGAAAGACCCTTTATTATCTTCTGTATTTCTTTGTTAATCACTCTCAGTATTATCTTTCCGAGTTGAATTATGATAGAAATCAACCGTGGTTTATCTCATTCCAGGTTACCTTCTGCCTGGTATAGATATGTAAGTTGATTCCCTTATCCTTTGAGGTATATAACCTGTATTATAAATCATATTTGCTAAACTGGTCACCTACTCTACTCCGAATTCTCCGTTGCTTCAATCATTTCCACAGAAATTTCGTCAATTTATACAGCTTTGCCCTTTTTAATACATTTGGTGGCATTTTTCTCTTTTTCTTTAATAATTGTAGGTCCATTCCTTTTATCCTCTAGGTGTTGCTGGTTAAGTCTAATGCCATTGTACATTACTGTCATATATTCTTTCCATCTCATTAAAACTTCATCCATGTCCATCGGGACATTTTCTTGATTATCTTTTATGAATGAGCTTTTTGGTTGTTGTTATTCCCATTATACTCCTCTATTTTTGAATACATATGTTTCTAATTCACCTCTTCTAGCTGTTCAACTTCCCTACACTGTTTATACACTATAATATTCATACACTATATTCTTCTTTTCTCTCCCTACATCTTCTTTTAACTTCCCTAACTTTTTTCTATATCTATAGTGTAATGTAGCACTCACATTGGAAGACAGGTTGAGTTAATCAAAGATATTTTAAAAAATTAGCCCGTTCGGAGTTTTTAAATAAAGTCAAGTTCAAGTTTAAGTTAATGAAAGTGATAAAAGGTCTGGTAGGTTTTCATAGGTATGAAATTGTTTACTGGTTTACCCTGGTGTTGAGGCGATCGCTAGCATAATTTTTCATGTTTTGTTTAAAAATTCTTTTTCCTACGTCAATAATGTTGCAGATCATGGATGACGGTCAGGTTATTCCATTGTCTTATATATATATATATATTATTCCATTAATAAGTTCTTCCGTCGTGGCTTTCAAGACTTTCAATTGGTTTTTATTTTGCTAACTATTTTCTAGTTTCATATGGGCATTTTTGCCTCTTTTATTTGTACATTATTATTTATTACTTCGTTGTTTCTTTTTTTACAGAAATTATAGCTATGACTTTTTTATTGTATTTAATTATTCATTTAGTATTTTCAATTTGATTATTAGTTTAGGCACTTCCTTTTCTTATTATTTTGATTAATTTTGTTAATTATTTATTTTTCTTCTCTTCTTTTTGTTTTAGTTAAATTTTAATTTGGGCACTTCTCCTCTTTTTATTAAAGTATATTGCCTTTTGTATATTGTTAGGTGTAGATGGATCTTATATTCTCTTTTGCACACTTTCTTCTGCTGGAGAATAGAGATATCCTTTCTATTGTGCGTTGTCTTTGTTGTGGTATATCTAGATTGTTGTTGGGAGTATTTCGTGTTCTACTTTATCTCATGTCTTTCTTCCTAGCCCCTGGATCTCCATATTAATCGGTTTTAGTCCAGTCCTATCATGTAGAACCGACTATAAAATATGGTTGATCCTTTTTCTGCTAGTTATAAGCAGTATGGCTTTATTCTGTACCCTCTGCAGCGTTCTGAGATAGGTACAACTTGCCATCTGCGTGATTACAGCCGGATACACCAGGACAGAGCGTACCAGGGCCATGTAGAGTTTTTTATTATTTGGCATGTTGAGGCTTCGGAAACGGTACAGTTTCTTTAGCTTCCTTTTGGCTATGGAGACTCTGTTGTTTACGTGGAACTTGAATCCTGATTTGTAAAGACGTAAGTCCAGGACCTTTCCCTCGTTAGAGGATGGATAAATTTCATTCTCAACGAGGACGTCGTCTAATTTCCAGCGGTTCATCGGAATTATCGTGAACTTCTGGTGGTTAGTCTTTATTTTCCACTCTTTTTCATAACGATTGATGTTATCAATCTCGGCAGCTGTCGATCTTGCTTGACTTCCAGCGTTCCTGAATGGACTTGGAACGGTTTGTGTGATGTAGTCTGCCTATTGCAGATATATGGGATTGTTCCTTACTGGAACAGGGAGGTCAATTGTGTACCCGAGGCACAACAAAGGACTTAGACAGCTGCCTTGTGGAACTCCCGCTTGAGTTAGAATTCAGGTCCTTTTTAGCCTTTGATCTTGATTTGGGCTCTCCTTTCCGTGATATAGTTACCAAGAACCGTTTCCAGGATTGGGTTTAGTTGGAGTTTGGGGATCTTGAATTGTAGCCTTCTCAGCCAGGCCTTATCAAAGGCCTTCTTTACATCCTGCAGCATGCGAGTTTTTCCGTTAGTATGGCGAGGGCGGTTTCTGTTCCTTCTCCCCAGCGGAACCTTTGTTGTTAAGGATTCTCAGCTCCTAGCTCAGCTAGTTATTCTTGAAGTCCGTCAGCCAGGAGCTTCTCGTATACTTTCGCAACGAATTCTAGCAGAGCGATTGGCCTGTAATTGACCAGTTGATCAGAAGATTTACCTCCCCTAGGTATGAAGGTTATTTTAGCAATCAAATAATTTGGCTAGAAAACAAGATTAAGATAATGAGGAAAAAAGAGGAGTAACTAGCCATTATATGCAGTGTCTTATAAATGAAATCTGTTGGAGAATTTTATGGATAAAGAGTGTTGGCTTATTAATGATAATGATAATAGACATCCAGCATGTATTTATTTAAAATATAAAAAATTTCATTGTCTTAATTTTCAGTGCTTTTATTGTCTTTTTTCGCCTACGTAGGATGCACTCATGGATGATGATACAATATCCTGGTAGAATACACGTGAAATAAAAACCTACTCGGAGGAAACACGCTATAGAAAAAACCGGGTGGGTAGGACACACGCTATAGTGGCACCGAAGAATCTTACAGGCTCTTTCATAGGAAATATAGAGATTGAAATGTTAAAGACCTGAGCAAAGTGATATTCTCTGATGAAGCTCCATTCGGCTTGTGTGGCGATTTTGAAAGATGCCTATTAAGAGGAGAAATCTAGGAACGATTTCATGAGCCCTGTGTGGTGCTCGTAGTGAAGCATCTGGATACTATCCATGTCTAGTACTGCTTTTAATCTAAGCGAACTGAAACATTGACAAACTTGCTCAAGTACACTGCCATTAGTTCAAAATGGTACCACAACGTGTTTCATCAGCATCTTTTACCAACAGATCAAAACCAGTTTAAGGATAACTATTTTCTATCATAATGTCGTATCATGTCATGAAGCAAAAACAATAACAAAGTTCCTGGCCGAAAATAGCGTCGAACTTTTTTTACCTTGAACCTGGAATAATCCAGTTTAAAACCATTAGAGATTTTGTGGGTGATAATCAAACTGGTTGTTGCTAAAAAATATTTTTCCAAATGTAAGCAGATTTGGGTGCTTATTGAAAAAAAAGCTAGAGTATCTGTCAAAATATCATCAAATATTTGGTGTCCAGTATGCCAAAACAAATTTATGTAGTCCTGAAGAACAAGTGATATTATTGTAAATATTGACTGTGCGCATCATTTGACTGTAATTATTAATAGAATGGGTTTGGCCTATAATTTCTGTTTTAATATTTCACCTTCAAATTATGAGACGACATACTCGTAGTATAACAGAATTCAACGTGTGATTAGTTCTATGACAAATAGAGTAGTCTCAAACTTTTAGCCACGAGTGTATCTATTTAAAGCGACTTTTTGTCATTCATAGGTCGGGTTTTTTCCTTCGTTACTAAATTTTTTTATTGTTGTTTCGTCTCTTCGATCTGATTGTAGAAAGGTTAAATTATATTTCCTTTTGTCTATATTTCGAGTATTCCCAAGCTCTATACCGAACCAATGGTCGATTTTCTACATATAACTGACTTAGAATCGTGGTTGCTAATTTTGTTGTGAACGAGTAGCTGGTTGATATATAAGTTTATTACTCTTTTCATGTTATGGGTATTACCTTTCTGTATTTATGCAAACGCGGTGATATGTTATTTTCAGGTATATATTAGTATATTATCCTTTCGTTAAGTTATGTGGTTAGGGTCGTAAAATAAATAGATGGTTCTTTTGGCTTCGTTCAATAGTGTTGTAGAGGAATTGTCACCCCCCCCCCCCTCGTTCACTCTTGGTGCAGTTCCAAGGCGGTTACCGCAAAGACATCCGGCCGAAGGCATCGGCGGGTCCCGCGTGGCCGCAGCGCTGCACCAGACCGTGCCATGAAAGAGGTCACCCCCCATCCCCGTTCACTCGTGATGCAGTCCCAAGGCGGTGGTTACCGCAAGGACATCCGCCCAGGCATCGGCGAGTCGAAAGTTTGACCACAGGGTGGCATAACTCGGTGCCATGTAAAGCCCTAAAGGTCAAAAAGGTAAGATCTCCCCCAGGAGAGTGAGATCCAGTTTCACGTCGGACAAGAAATTGGAGACGGTTTTCTCCCAACCTCGATGGCTAACGAGGAGCCGATGTTTGACTTCGTGGGAAAGACCGTTTGGAAAAAGAACTCTCCTGGGGCCGTCCTCAAGCCCCTCTCCCCCTTACCACTCCCCCAGTGGGGGTGCGACGTATAAATGAGGAACTCTGAGGAAAATCGAGGTAGTATACGTCAGGCCAGGTGACGAAGTCCTCGGATCCAAAACCGAGCTACCTAGACTGGATTGGTAGTATACGTCAGGCCAGGTGACGAAGTCCTCGGATCCAAAACCGGGCTACCTAGACTGGATTGGTAGTATACGTCAGTCTCTAGGTGACGAAGTCTTTGGATCCAAAACCGAGCTACCGAGACTGGAGAGGTAGTTTACTTGTGTCGCCAGACCAAGAAGTACCCTGCAAGAGAGGCAGGGCTACCTACCTTAAGGGGCTAAGAAAAAGCTCATCCTTGAGCTAAGTCCCTGGTTATCAAACCAAACAATAAGTGAACTTTGGTAAGTTCGACTTAATCTCGCCAGAGAGATTCCTCATATCCTGGTGCACCTTAAACACCAGGGGTATTCCTCGTCCTTGAGGAATTAAGAAGAAGAAGGAAAAGGCTCCCCCTCGAGCCCGTTATTCGGTGGCCACACCAAACGTTAGGTAATTTATTCTCGCCAGAGAAACCCCCCTCCGTTATCCTCGCCCGTAAAGAAGACCCTCCCCGAGTGCAGTCCTCGTCCATAAGGAAATTAGTAACGAAGGAGAAAAGCTCCTCCTCGAGCTCGTTACTCGGTGATCACACCGCACTCCAAGTTAACTTGAATTAAGAACCAAATTCGACTCACTCTCGTCAGAGAGACCACGACTACCTGGGTGTTGCATAGAGCACCGTATTGGTTCTCGTCCTTGAAGAACCCTTCCCCCCCCGGAAGAACGTGTGGACCCCCCAGCTGCTACCCTCGCCAAGACGACCGTGGAATTCCGCCCATCTACACGCGTCAAGAGTAAATATTTCTGAGGCCCTATAAACTCCACGAGTCCGTAAGCCTAATTCTTATATTATTGTTTTGTCTAGAGAAAACGTGAACTTAATTTTTGTGGGGAAACTAATTTAATTAATTCTTGTTTAGGATAATATTCCGAGTATTCCTGTAGTTAATGTATAAATGTTATGTATTCATTTGATAAAGGTCAATTATAAGTTATTTTGGGATTAATGTTCGTTTCTCTTATATATATCCTTACGTGTTGCTCAACAGCTCTGTGCTTTAAGATATTCTTATAATATCAATATATTAGACACTCTTAGCACTCTTAGAGACTAGAACTAAAAGGAGGGGCATTCTACGACACTAACTAAATAAAAGTGGTGTCAGGTAGAAAGTAGGGTTCTTAGCAGAAAGAAGACTACGACATAATTAAAGTGGTGTCAGGTTTTGTAGGTTGTTATTAGAAAAAACCCAGCAGTGTCTAATTAAAAAAGAGCCAACACGTAAAGGAATATCAGGAACAAGAGAATAATTGACGAGAGGAAAATTGGTAGAGTTAGGGGTGGTAACAATATAAAGGTAATTGGCAGGTGAAGTGGTAAATTTGAGGTCGAGAGTGATATTTCAATCAGCATAGTAGTGGGATTAAGGGTAAGTTATGCTGAGCGCTACCTGGTGAGTGGCGGCATAATTATCTGAAAATACAGAAAGGAAAAATCGACGGACCAACACGAAATGGATCCAGTCAAAAGATTTTACCAACAAGCCCAAAGTCTGGGACTTGAAGGCATAGAAATGCATGACTACGTCATGACAGAATTAAGAATAGATTGTGTAGAAGAAGAAAGAATTTTGGATATAGAAGAAGAACAAGAATTAATAAAGTTTGAGAGAGAAAAAGAGGATATAATAAGAGAGGATACAAGAGAACGTGAATTAATGAAAATACGGATGAACTGGAAAAGTGAAGAATCCCGAATACAGCGGAAAATAGAAACAGAGGAAAGAAGAATGCTGAGAGGAGGTAAAACAAGCGAAAGAATAATACTGTTGAAAAGAGAAGCAAGAGAATTCAGAATAAGGATAGAAATGGAAGATGAAGAAAGAAGACTAAAGATAAAGCTGGAAGATGAAGAAAGAAGAACTCGACGGGAGAACGAAATAGCGAAAGCAGAACAAGAAGCCGAGGAAAGGAGAATGAAGATGGAAAATGAGTCAAAAGAGAGGAGAATAAAGATTAAAAAAGAAATAGATGAAAGGAGAATGAAGAGAGAAAAAGAACGTGCTCAAGCTGAAAGAGAAGAGAGAGAAGAAAAGGAAAGATTGCTCGCACTCGAAAGAGCACCTATCGAGAATCTCATAGAGGCCGAAGAAGTTGTAGCCCGGCCTGGACCTAAGAAAGGACCATCGAGAGAAACCCAGCCAAATGGGGTAACGATGGAAGAAGTAGGAAGTAGCGATGAGGTACCAGCAGGAGTACCTAAGGTAGAACCTACGAGGAGAACCCAGCCAAATGGGGTTATCAGGGAAGAAGAAGAAGGTAGAGTAGAGGTACGAGCAGGTGTACCTGAAGAACTACCTACTAAGAGAAGTGAGACAAATGAGTTGACAAGGAAGGAGGAAAGAGGTGCTATTGCGATACACCCAGGTAAGACTAATCAAGTGGTAGACGCGGATGAGTATCCCCTACCCCTAGTAGTCTCCTCCCCGAACGGAACGTCCACGGAGTTACCGCTAAATCGCCAAGTCGTAGTGAGCGTCAAGCCCATTAATGACCTCGCAGGGAAAAGTTTTCTCGATCCCCAAAGATCGAACCCAGACACGATCTTCCCGTGTACATGGTTAAAGGAGAGCTATGGGACCTACGCTCCCATCAATTATGCCCCGCTACAACAGGCCGCTCTAGCCATAATGTTCAATTTAAGGGTAGTCAAGTACCATAAGAAGGGTAATTCGAGAAGGTTGAAATACCGCTACCATTTAGTACCATACTTGGGTAGACTCAATAACCAGAACAGCCGACTCAGGCGCGGTAGAATAATGGTCACCGAGCACCATTTTAGGATCAGCTACATCAAAGGAGCCGATAATGTACAGCTGCTCTATAGGTGGAGACGAAAAACCATGGAGGGTTATTTCAGTACCTAATGAGCGTGAAACCATGTTTTCATTTGTTGTTCGTGTTAATATTTATCGGGAGGATTTAAGTTCTCAAAAACTTAGAAATGTAAGGAAGTAGCTTGTTTTGTTGTTTTTTTTTGTTTGTGCGTAATCGATGATTTTAGGGTTTTTTTAATTTTCTATGTAAAATTGTATTGCGAGTAGGTCTAGCTCGACACATTGCCTGTGCAAACGCGCGCGTGGGCGCTCATGTGAAAGGAAACTTAAGGTATGAGAGGGCTCAAGAAATACAACTTTGCTAATCTCGACTAGGTTGAGTAAGTTGTTTTGAGTTCCCGGGAGCATCCCCCCTCCCCATTAAATTCTTCGATGGGAGGTGTTGTAGAGGAATGGTCACCCCCATCCCCTCGTTCACTCTTGGTGCAGTTCCAAGGCGGTTACCGCAAAGACATCCGGCCGAAGGCATCGGCGGGTCCCGCGTGGCCGCAGCGCTGCACCAGACCGTGCCATGAAAGAGGTCACCCCCCATCCCCGTTCACTCGTGATGCAGTCCCAAGGTGGTGGTTACCGCAAGGACATCCGCCCCAGGCATCGGCGAGTCGAAAGTTTGACCACAGGGTGGCAAAACTCGGTGCCATGTAAGACCCTAAAGGTCAAAAAGGTAAGATCTCCCCCAGGAGAGTGAGATCCAGTTTCACGTCGGACAAGAAATTGGAGACGGTTTTCTCCCAACCTCGATGGCTAACGAGGAGCCGATGTTTGACTTCGTGGGAAAGACCGTTTGGAAAAAGAACTCTCCTGGGGCCGTCCTCAAGCCCCTCTCTCCCTTACCACTCCCCCAGTGGGGGTGCGACGTATAAATGAGGAACTCTGAGGAAAATCGAGGTAGTATACGTCAGGCCAGGTGACGAAGTCCTCGGATCCAAAACCGAGCTACCTAGACTGGATTGGTAGTATACGTCAGGCCAGGTGACAAAGTCCTCGGATCCAAAACCGGGCTACCTAGACTGGATTGGTAGTATACGTCAGTCTCTAGGTGACGAAGTCCTCGGATCCAAAACCGAGCTACCGAGACTGGAGAGGTAGTTTACTTGTGTCGCCAGACCAAGAAGTACCCTGCAAGAGAGGCAGGGCTACCTACCTTAAGGGGCTAAGAAAAAGCTCATCCTTGAGCTAAGTCCCTGGTTATCAAACCAAACAATAAGTGAACTTTGGTAAGTTCGACTTAATCTCGCCAGAGAGATTCCTCATATCCTGGTGCACCTTAAACACCAGGGGTATTCCTCGTCCTTGAGGAATTAAGAAGAAGAAGGAAAAGGCTCCCCCTCGAGCCCGTTATTCGGTGGCCACACCAAACGTTAAGTAATTTATTCTCGCCAGAGAAACCCCCCTCCGTTATCCTCGCCCGTAAAGAAGACCCTCCCCGAGTGCAGTCCTCGTCCATAAGGAAATTAGTAACGAAGGAGAAAAGCTCCTCCTCGAGCTCGTTACTCGGTGATCACACCGCACTCCAAGTTAACTTGAATTAAGAACCAAGTTCGACTCACTCTCGTCAGAGAGACCACGACTACCTGGGTGTTGCATAGAGCACCGTATTGGTTCTCGTCCTTGAAGAACCCTTCCCCCCCGGAAGAACGTGTGGACCCCCCAGCTGCTACCCTCGCCAAGACGACCGTGGAATTCCGCCCATCTACACGCGTCAAGAGTAAATATTTCTGAGGCCCTTTAAACTCCACGAGTCCGTAAGCCTAATTCTTATATTATTGTTTTGTCTAGAGAAAACGTGAACTTAATTTTTGTGGGGAAACTAATTTAATTAATTCTTGTTTAGGATAATATTCCGAGTATTCCTGTAGTTAATGTATAAATGTTATGTATTCATTTGATAAAGGTCAATTATAAGTTATTTTGGGATTAATGTTCGTTTCTCTTATATATATCCTTACGTGTTGCTCAACAGCTCTGTGCTTTAAGATATTCTTATAATATCAATATATTAGACACTCTTAGCACTCTTAGAGACTAGAACTAAAAGGAGGGGCATTCTACGACACTAACTAAATAAAAGTGGTGTCAGGTAGAAAGTAGGGTTCTTAGCAGAAAGAATTCTACGACAAGTATAATTGAGCGAAGAATATTCTTCAAACATTTTCTTTTCTTATTCTGATTGTATATTCTTTATAGTTCGTATATGTATCATTATTGAATATGAGGCGAAGGTATCAATGAGAAAACTCTTCTTTGACGGATTAAAAGTATAAGTTAGCAAAAAGAATTCTTTAAGGAAAAAAACATAGCAACTCCTTTTACTTGCATCTACATACTTTTATTTGGTCATAAGAAAATGACTTTAAAAGGAAAGGCATGTACAAGTTTTCCTATAGCCTTCCTTGGTATTTCAATAGAGGGGCTATTATTGTGATCGTTGTCGCGTTCTAATATTATTTCCACTCGTTCCAGCGAATGGTACATTTTTGAAAGGTGGTTCAACATCTATGGAGGGTATATCTCGTTTAAGAGTTGTCGATAGAATCAAGTTGATAAATCCGGAGGAGGTTTTGAAGCTGTATTTGTTTTGCACGTCTGGAACTAATATTTTGTTTTAAAATATACCCAGGTGAGAGGTAGGGGTAGGAATCAGGCTTATTACCAGTTTGAGAAATTATTCAACATTCGGGATATTATGGTATCGTAAGCATATCAATGGCTGAAATAACCAATATATTTTCTATATTTTCACCTCTACTGGTTTATTAATCCCTTTTGTGAGTCGATTTACTTTCTTTTTACGTCGTTCAAAATATTTAGAATATTTATTTATCATGTTCGCGTGTTACTTTTCTGTAGATATAATGACCAAGATTGCTGCTTTGTTTGCTTTACTGATGGTAATTGCTTGATTATTTATAATTTAATTAGCCCTCTCATCGAAGCGCGGGATTAGACCTTCATATTTAAAGTGTCCACTCCTTTTAGGGTCCACTGGGAGTAGCTCTGCTGTAAGCTTGTATATAGTAGTCACTTCTTTTGCACCTTCTTCTTTGTGTATATCTTCAACATGGGTATCAAAGTTAATTCGCTTCTCATATTTCTTCGTCTAACCAATTTAATGAAAGTGAATTTCAAGGTATGGAGGTAGCTTGTGTTTGAGCAAAGTATGAGTTCTTTATTAAAACTCTTATGTAGATTGAGGGGTATGTTGGTGTCTTTAATTTTCTAGTCTTGTTTTAGTTCCATTTGTAAGAGGAAAAATAGGCTTTCTTGAGGCTAGGCTGGCGATGGAGAAAGTCAGTCGTTATTTCACCCACACTTCTTTATTTTCTGCAGACAAGTTGTGGAGTCGTGTATATGTGAATTTGGAATTATACTAGTATATTCTTAAGAGGTAGATTTATTGACCTATCAAGAAGAAAAGGCGAATATACGACAAATCGAAGACTCCAAAAGAATGTTATTATCATCACTTCGATGAACTCTGAAGCAAGCAGATCTTTCCTCCCCACTGCTCGCTAGATAAGGAAGCAGTATACGTAAGTTTAAAGATAAAGACATCCATCGTCATAGGAAGATTCTTCCAGCGATGATAAACTGACGTTTTTTTATTTTCAGGGATAAGATCATCCCTATATCGACAAGATGGTTTCATCAGCATCGACCACTCAGCTCTACCTACAAGAAATCTTCCCACTGAGAAAGATACTTAAAAATGATTTTTTCCCAGGCTGCTAATGTAACATGAAAAGCTAGTCCCCGACCTGTAGCCTGCTTCGTCGTGAACCTGCCCCATCAAATTACTCTCCACACATAACCATCAATGCCACTAAGCCTTTTCCTTGAAAGGGAAGATGGGGGAGTTTCGTGGAAAGGAGGTTTGTGATCTGTTCTACTGAGGAACCCGAAGTCAAAAGGCATCCTGAAATACGACGCAGTTACAACCTGTGAGAAAGGTAAGTTTACCTGTGTCTCTTGCCAGTACCAAAGAGGGACATAAAATCATCTCTGTGTATGCTTAAGGTAATGCTAAATAACCAAAACCCCCCTGCTTAAGTTTATTGATTTGGTGTTCATCCAAAATTAAATCCGCCATGCTTTTACACCATCCTAGGAGCCCATAAAGTTCTATAACTATATCTGGATTTGCGTTCATATTGGCAGTCAGCGACGAAGTTAGGGACCTTTAGAACTAGTTTAAAATGAACACTAAACCGAAATATAAACACAGAAAACAATATGGGTACTGAATACAACCTACGTTTACTGCACACAGAGAACCAAAAATGCACATTAGCTGACAATATCCTGAAACACTTAAACAAAATTAACACACTAATAACAAACATACTAAGCGCTTACATCGGCATAACATTTATTTTCAGGTTCACACAAGATTCACAGCAGAGTCACCCAACGGTTCACCTACACCCTATTATCCCCAATACCTACACTGACACCACCACCTAACATAATACCAACCAATACGGCAATCAACACAAAAACACAAATGACCTCCATGCTTTCCACACTCATGAAGGTGCTCTATGCAGCAAATGTACTATGGCAAATCATCTTGCCGGAAAAAGTGTTCGCCCTAAAAGGGAAATAACTAAATAAATACCAGTATCAACCACATATCAGGCTGCATGAAACTGCCTCTACCCACTCCATCTTTCTCTAGACCTTCCACCTCCACCAATCACCCTGACTCTTATGGCGTTCCACCTAATCCATTTTCCCCAGCTTCGGCTCCGGCACCCCATTTCCACTTACTCCATCCCTCTTTCCTCTGCCCCTAATCCTCCTCTACTATACTCAACCTCTTGTAAATGGCCCCAAGTCTACTTCCACTCTTTCCACTCCTCGTGCCACTACCTTATCCCCTGCTCTTATGGTCACCATCTCTATTTCTACTGTTCCGAACCCTTCCTACTATTGCCCCCTCTAATTCAATTACCAGCACTTACACCACAGCAGAAAACAAAGTTTACACCCTCATCCTTTACACCAAATTATCATCACTCCTAGTGCAATGCCAGGAGATCATGGACAGGCAAGCAGCTATCGCTAGGACAGCCTCACGTGCACTTCAGATCCAACTATAGTTCGGCTTAGTGTGGTCCAAGTAAACTTAAGCAGTTGGCTCATTTTGTATCATACCGTCTTCAAAATGGTACTCAAAATGCAAAGATGTGACATCCATATTTTTTCACTCAATCAGTTTAAATAATTCCAAAATAAAGACTTCGCATTATAGGCTATTACACCTACATTAATCCGTGCAGCTAAGGTTCAGCTGTCTTAGTTAAGCGCTTTATATACTATAAACATAAAAACGCAAGACGATTCTTTTCTAGCGTGTAAATTATACAAGGACACTGGCCCTTTTCTAGTGGCTACCAATCACAACCCACTAATAGAACAACTACACATACATAGACGTCCTACTCGGTCCATGACAAAACACACACTTCCACTCTTCTTTCTGGATGACTTAATTTCACATCATCCTTTCCTATTCTCAAACACCAGTAAAGATGATGGTAGGTATCTGACCCGTGGCTTGCAGCGATTCTACTGCAAGCAAATCACCCCAGCCTTCTCCACATTCTTCAGGCATAGAGGATGGACTACGTCCCATGAAATAATGTTCCGCAATAACCATGCCACACGCTTCCACACCCACATAGCCCCATGTGCCTATATATTATCTGAATACATCCCTATATGCATTCTACTATCATATTAACCCATCCTTCTACCCCCTCTACGACAACTCTAAAACAAATTTAGTGTATCTCAAGAGACACATACCACGAACACACCGTACAAACTCAATCTACAGAACACCAACCTTACACAAATAGACAACCAATAGAGTTCACTTATTATCACCAGAGAAACAGCACGCAACATATATACACCAGGAAGTCCTGGAATGTTGTGGTATTTACGCTGATGAGCTTTGCCATGCCATTTGGTACAAATTTAGATGCGCAATAACTCTATCACACTAACCGCTTTAACAATGTCAAGGAAACAAATTATTTAATTAGAACCACAGCCAAATTACGCACCAGGTCCTTCCTGCATTTCCACAAGTATTTAGAAATCACACAACATAGTAGTACATAAACAAAACGTAAATCTCAAACACGCAAACAAATGCAGGCCTATTGCTCTGTTAGAGCACATAGACAAAATACTTAAGCGAATGATCAACCCCCATCTCCGGAATTTTCCAGGAGAGAATAACTGGCTCTATCCTTACCAATATTGCTTCAAGAAGACCGGTCTACTCAAACATTTGTGACCATTGTTCATAACATAATAAAAAAATAACGATAGTAATGACAAAAAACACTCCGGCAGAAATGACCTGGATAATGACTTCCATAAGGTGTGGCATGAGGGAAATCATTGGAAACTAGCCAAAAATATGGAGCTCCTTAGCTGAACAAGATTGCTTCTCTCCCACTTCAATAACCACATGAGGTGGGGCATTAAATTTAATCAAACGATATCACACTTCTTCTGAGCACGAGGTGGCATAACCCAGCGGGGCCTACTTGCACCCACAATTTACATAATTTACAATAATGCCAACCAATGTCTAAAGAAAACTTCAGATATACACACACATTGTCTTATGCAGATGATGAGACCGTTCTCGTTTGCTGGCAAGGCCTGAACAAAATCGCGCGTCATGCACAAATTATACTGGATGCTAAGACAAAATATGAGGACAAGTGTCTCATAGCTACAAATCCTCAGAAGAAACAAATGACATTCTACTACGGCGAGATCAGTACATGCACAACAAACAAATGTACACAGGTGCACTAGGCAAAAACCACCCAGTTCCAACAAGAATGACATCGAAACATCAAACAAAATCCTAGAGACAATATTTGGAAAGCTCCTAAATTTGCATATTCCCCGAAACTTCAAACAAACGAAAACCAAAATCATAAAAATGAAGTTCAGCACGATTTAACCTGCCAGCCACAAACTATATATATATATATATATATATATATATATATATATATATATATATATATATATATATATATATATATATGGTACGATGGAACAATATACACCCTTTGGATATGGTGCATTTAATAGCAAGATACAGTTCTTGAAGTGAGAGAGGAAAATGGTGGGGAAAAAAACTTCAGGAAGGAATAATCAGCAACTAGGTCGGTGGCTATGCTCTAATGAGACGTATATTTGCACCTGTATTAGGCTAGTTAGTTTGATGCAGCAAAAGGGTGGATATAATGAATGAAGAAGAAATACGTGATGCTGGTATACTACCCGGGCTGGTGCCTATATTCTCAGTGCTGACTCAGCGTTCTGTGAGTGTGGTACATCTCTTTAGGTCCGGTCTCTTCCTATCTCATCTATCTGTCATACTGCATGTAATACGTATATACATTTAGTAGTTTTTGCTTATTGTTTCCGTGTGGTGTCTTCATATCTGTAAATGGAGAAGAGCGACTTGCGCGTTTCAGAGCAGAGTTTTGAATTATATGTGCTAAGTGTGTCTTGCAGATTCTAGTGCCATGGGTGCTTTTGTGAGAAACTTTGAGGATCTTGGCATATAGGCACGAGCCCAGGGGTAGTAAATATCTTCATAACGTTGATATCCTGTAGCTATTATGATGTTAGCTATCTCGATTTTTCTTTATACAACGATATGAGAATCATCTACTTCTTTCCGAGTTGTGTAGTCATTGCCCTTCTTGACCACGATAGCAGTTACGTCATATAGTGACCCTAGGGCTTACGCCAATGACGTCAGAGTAGCAAATTTTCACCTCGTTTTGTTTAGGTTGACGCCGTGTTTCGAATTTAGGATGATGTCCGGCTCTATTCTCTTAAAAATGTTTCCGTATATCTGTTTCTTTTTTGTCCATTCATTGTAATTAATTGCACAATATTAAGTTTTGTTCGATCTATTGTCATACGGTAATCATTTAAACGTTACCAGTCCATTTGATACATTTATCAGTCCGTTAATATATAGTTTATTTCCTTTTGGGGGATGTTTCTTGTTTGCTTTTCTTTGTCCCTCTTTGTTCGTGGCTAGAGGAATGCGCCTGGGGGAATTCGCCCTCTAAGGTGGGCTTCAAATGACTTTGATTTAATTATACTTTGCATTTGTCTTGTAACCCTCTTGAGTTCTTTTTCAAGGGATTTGGATCTCTCCTCCCTTCACTTTTTTCTGTTTCCTTCATATTTTTTTCACTCTCTTCTAATTGGCGCTTGTTTCTGGCTCCTCCATTTTCAGAATTGCAGATGAGTCGACGTGCGGAATGTAGATTGGTTCAATTCCATTTGTTTTGAGCAATTCGTTTAGCGTTTTTGCATAAATAATGGAAAACGAGACGCGTAGAGGGTTTGTATGCCGTCCTGATGGACATAAATCGATTAATAAGAGCATTAGGCCACATCGCGAAAAAAAGTTAAGTCACAATATTTGTGTGATTTTCTTTATATATTTTTATATTCTAATTTGCATTCATTGCGTATTCAAATGAATATTATTGGTAATATTAATAGTTATTATATTGCTCTTTTTTTGCTGACAAACGTATCGTTATCAGGCAATTTTAGAAATAGTTTAGGCATAAAATGCTGACAAGTCTCTATGTAATTGAAATTGTAGCCATATATTTGGGGCCAAAAGAAATAAAAATAAATCTGAAAAATAAAAAGAAATTTAAGTGTTATTTTTATCAACACTGTAAACAAAACCCTATTATTATCATTGTTATAATTACATCCGTTTTTGTGGGAAGATGCTGGAGATGGAGAAGGTTAAATATCTAACAACGATTCTGTCATAAGCATGAAACATTAGAGGTAAGGGTGAGGATGTTTGGCAAATCATAAAATCATTACAAGAGGTGGCTACATTGATATTTTTCAATACTTTTAGCCACATCAAGATTAAAAACAACCGGATATATGCTGTTACTTCATAGTGTGATTATCAGAGACCATATCGCTACATTTACTACTTGTTAAATTATGCTGCTAGCCTCCTACGACATACTGAATATAAGGTACTGTATTGATTCTGACTCACCAGTGGGTTTCATTCAAAGGTAAGGCATTTTTTTAAAATATAACATACGAGTATGGTTAAATTGGTCCAGAACCTCTCCAGTGTTAACAACAAACAGATTTTCCTTTTATTTTGCTAAAATTACTGAGCATATTGTTTTTAAGATTCATCTAGCTCTTGTCTCTAGTTATAGGTTACAAATTAGAATTGCAGTTTATAACAATATTGGGAAAAAATTTCAATATTTACAGCATATATGTAGTACATTACTGTCCTTCATCTCAGATGTTTTGTTGGAAGCAATTCAAAGTGGGGGAGCAAAATAGAAGTAAAGAAGCATTGCAAGAGGCACTCTCAAGTCAATCCCAAGATTGCTGATGCGGAGTGGAGGAGTTAAATATCCAAAGATAATGTTTGTTTCTAATAAAAACTTTGTTTTATTTTCATGAACAATCCTCATTATTATTTTATTTCAAGCAATCATGGAACACTTCAGGAAGTTGCATGTAGTTTATTATCTTATTTACCATTAGACTTTATCCAGAATTTCCTTAGTGTTTTCACCTTACAAACATAAATTTGTTTTATCATAAACTAGCAAAGAGGACCCAGTGTTGCACTGATAAGGCTTCTAGGGGGCACTGGAAATTCGACCCTGTGAGGACTTTTTCCTTGGGTAGGTCAAAATTCATCAACTCAACAGTCCCCAAGTCAAGATGAACCTCCATGGCAAGTTTGGTCACAATCGAATTAACGATGAACCCACGCGGAGTCGAGGAGGCCAAAAGTTTTACCCCTCAAAGACATTCCCTAAGTCAAGAAATAGCTATACAAAAAGTTTGGTTGCAATCGAATCAACGGTGTTCCCGCAGAGGGTCAAGTTTTGGTCTCGCTATGGGATTGCCTAAATTTGACCCCAAAGGGCCACATCCCGGGTCAAAATGTACTTACACAGCACGTTTGGTTGCATTCGGATCAACAGTACGCTCACACATAGGTAACACACACACACAGCCTCCTTTACAGATATAGATTTTGTTCGAGATGTTATTAGTATGTTGTAACAGTTTGAGTTGTTAAATTGGAGATAGCGGCTTGTCATACCTATAAGGAAACTTAGTGGGACATAATATTTTATTTATCTATCATTTTTTAACCATTTACTTAAGCAGAATTAAACATTTTACCCTGTAGTACTAATATGGTTTGTTTAAGAATGAAAGCAACAATGCTACTTTTGTATCCCATTTACATTATCGTAATTATTAAAGATTATGTCAGCAGGTAAAGACGAGGAAATTAGAAATGGAGATACTCAAAGGCATGAAAGTCTGTTCCATGCTTGGTCATACCTAAATTTCGACAAGTTTAGTTCATTATGATATTTTTTGGAAAGTTCCTTTATTTAATGAAGTGTCAAGTAATTGATCCAATAATTCTATCATACCTTGTGGTTTAGTGTAAATATTTTTCAAGCTTGTCTAATGTACTTTTTACTGATTTATAGTTTAATTTACTTTATGTTTTTCTTGAGTTTAGATTTATGTATATTTGATTATAGACTATGTAGTATATATATATATATATATATATATATATATATATATATATATTATAGCGCTTTAGTTTTAAGCATCATATTCCACAAAAATACACCTATATAAATAGTCATTCTATCTACTCATAATTCTACAAAATTCAACCAATCAGGATTGAGATACTTTTAATTGTCATACTTATGTTCATTTTTGAAATAACAGAACTTAGCGTTAGCAAATTGACCGATCATCTTTTAGACATAAGCACTGCAATAACTGTCCAATCATTGTCGCGATAGATTTATAAAGTTAATAACGCTCAAACCGTTTGCATGTAAACACGGCTGAAAAACGGAGCAAGGATAAAGAGGATCGATGGGGAGCTGAAGGATCGAGGAAGATCGCGAGAGTGTACCGATGAAGAGGTACAAAACTCTCCCACAACCCAGATGGACCAAGGAAATTAGAAAGTTTGCTAGAGTGCACAGGGAGGTGTACGAAGAGATGAGGAAAGAAGGTACAAATCGGGAAAGAAGCACGCTGCTACGACGTCTGAGTGAAAAACTTAAGCAGGCTATTACCTAGCAACAGGCTGAACTCTCGGACAGCCCGATTGAAAAGTTAGACAGCAAGGTGCGATCTGATGTGTTCTGGCTACTTTTGAACAAGTTAAAAGGTCTTACAAGTATAGAAAATACCCTCACTAAGGGACGGGGAATACTATTTGGAAGACCCGGCAGTTTTGAAAGAAAGATTCCGCACATTCTGGAAGGATGTCTTCAAGATAACACCAGAGGACAATGCAGAATTCGACCAGGAATTCTAGGGCTAACTGATTAAAGCTCTTAATCAGATTGTGCATCGCACGCTCCCAAATGCCTATGTCGATGAAGGGAGGGTATTGGCAGATCATGACCGTCCAACTACACCTGAAGATGTCATGACAGTCATAAAAACCTTCAAACAAAGGGCACCGGCTGGACGGGCATCACCAAAAATAACTTGGTGCATGCCTCCCAGCAGATCATTCAGGGAATCACGAACACCTACAATGCTTTCCTGAATACGGGCTACTTTCCCGACGGTTTCAAGATGGCTAAAATCATCTTTATACCTAAAGGGAGGAAACCCGATTAACTATGGGACTACAGGCCAATATCCCTCCTGGAGATTATAGGAAAAGTCTACGAGAAGCTTCTATCCAACAGGTTACAAGACTAACTGACCGAGCTGGAAGCTCACTGCCCGAAAAGCTTGCCCTCTGTAAAGCTGAGAGGAAATACGTAGACGTGGTGATGCGAGATGTGCAAAAGGCCCTCGATAAGGTTTGGCTAAGAGGTCTACAATACAAGATATTGGGCCCTTAGCTGAATTCAATCCTGGAAAGGGTCCTTTGTGACTACATCCTGCGCAGAAAAGCCCAAATTTCGATCGAGGGCCACAGGGGACTCGAGTTTGAACTTGAGGCGGGTGTTCCACAAGGTGGCTGTCTGAGTCCACTGCTGTACTTTTGTACACACTTACCTGATCCAGATGCGGAGGAAGTGATGTACCTGCAGTTTGCAGACGACATCACACAAATCGTCCCCAGTTACTACAAACATGCTGTATTTCAGGCAAGGCAGACAGCCATCGAAATCGATAACATCAGTCGATACGAATGAAAGGTGAAAATCAAGACCAACCACCGAAATTTCCAGATCCTTCCAATTAACCACCAAAAACGTGTTGATGTCCTAGTGGACGACGAAATATACCCATACGTAAATGATGGCAAAGTCCTAGGTCTGCATTTAACATTGAAAGGATACAAAATGCACATTATCAGCAGAATCTCCCTAGCAAAAATACAGCTCGAAAAACTATATAGATTTAAAAGCCTCAGCTCCTAAAATCTTAAAAAACTATACACTGTTCTGTTAAGCTCAACCATAGCGTACCCGGCAGTAATCATCCAGGCTGCAACTTCCACCTCTCTCAGACAAATGCAGATAGTGTAGAAGAAAACAGCCCGGCTTATAGCTGGAGCACGAAGGATGGACCATATACAGCAAACAGAACTGCATGAAGAGCAAGTCTGAACCCACTGAATTTGGAACTCCAAAGGCTAGGGAGAAAGACCTGGGACGAGGTCGAAAATGAAATACTCCCGAACATGAACCTCGACCTAGACATTCCGAGAGCAGTTAGGGGACGCGCCACCAGGCAAGTCCTATTCCCGAGTAGAAGAAACTGCTCCCGAGAAAACCAAATCGGAATATAGACTTGATCAAGAAAAGCACAAACATCCAAGTGTAATAAAAACTAAAGAATAAGTGGCAAAGTTCCCACTATTAAAATAAAATAAACGGAAATGAAATAACACCCTAAACCCTGGCAAAATAAGAGTTATAAATTGTTATTTAAAATAACAAGAAAACTATATATATAGCAAACAGAAAACTTGAAAGGTTTGAATGCCACGACGGAGGAAACAAACAAATTTATTTATTTATTTAAAAAAAAAATATATATATATGTGTGTGTGTATATATCTGTGAAAAGTGGATATATATATATGTATATGTAAAAAAAACAACAAAAAACAACAATTAAAAATAAAATAATAATAATAATATAAATGGCAGGAAGAAAAACCAAACTAACAGAAAATCTTAAGAGATGCCCTCTACAGCAGGAAAAAACTCATCTTCTTTTTATCTCTATATACCTACCACACATTTCCTACTTAATACATCAATTTTAATTTCCGAATTTTTAAGCGCTCAATCAAAGCTCGGATCCAGCTAATATACCGAATGTGTACTCTGGGAAAATGAGGTTAAGTTTCGGGTAAGCGATATCAATGGCGTGAACTCTTCCCTACGAGGTCTTAAAAGGAGAATGACAGAAGTTCTAAGTAGCATCGACTCAACAATGTCGCTCTCTGTGAACCGCACGATTTGTCCTCCAAAAGGTTCCATCACATTGCCCCTTTACCTCACTACCCGGCACAGGGGGCAACGGTTTTGTAAAGCTCATTCACAGACCGAGTACACTGTGATTTTCGTTCGTTATCTACACGAGGAAATACTGCTTACTGGGGAGTTTAACTTTCCATTTACAAAAGAGAATACAAAGCGGAAAGTCTATCTTCCTTTTTACGAAAGAAAATAATACAAAGCGGGAAGTCCATCTTCCCATTTACGAAAGAAAACAATATAAGGTTCAATGTGTAAACCACTTAAATTTTTCATTCGTATGTTTTACTTGCTTTGACCCCCACAGACTCAGATTATAAATTAATGCCTACAGGATAGCTTCAGGTATTATATAGATATAGATTTAATTAGACCTAAATCGTTCAATGTTTTCATAGAGCTAATATTGTACGTTTCATGAAAATTTACATTAGTTAGGTAAAGTCTCCAAAGCACTGTGGACGTAGGGAAACTGATCGTGCGGCTGTTAGCAACACTATGTTTTTGTTGCGCATGCACCTGTGCTTGCCTCCGCGCGTGCTTCCCTGCCCCGCTCAGTCTTGGCTTCGCAGCCGTTTATAATGGAGCTTCTGATTGACGCTTCTGCCAAGTGCGAACTTCCCGCAGTTATTCGGTTTTTGAACCCAAAAGGCATTAAACCGATTGAAATTCATCGCCAATTAACGAAAGTATATGACGAGTCATTCATGGATGTCAAAAACGTGTCCAAGTGGTGTAGGAAGTTTGCAACTTGTCGTACTGAAATTCGCGATGAAGAAAGAAACGGGCAAATATCAATTTCTGACGAGACAGTAAGGAAGGTTAAGCAAATCCTGCGTGAAAATCGGCGGAACGCCTTGGATGATCTCCTCATTTCGGTTCCTGAGATTTATCGAAGCACCATTCATAGGGATTTGACGGAAAAGTTACAATAGTGGAATGTGTGAGCACGATGGGGCCCGCAAATGCTCACAGAAGACTACCAACGGCAATGAGTTGACGAAACCTGGGCGTTCCACTTCACACCTGAAACCAAACAACGATCGCGTGAGTGGCAGCATTCCTATTCAGCCAAGCGGCAAAAATTCAAACAAACACAGTTTGCAGGTAAAGTCATGGCAACAGAGTTTTGAGATCAAAAGGGGGTATTGTTTATAAACTTCATGGCTTTAGGAACCACAATAAATGCTGACAGGTACTCTGAGACTCTGAAAAAGCTCCGACGGGCGATTCAAAACCAGAGAAGAAGAATATTTAGCAAAGGTGTAAGCATTCTCCACTACAACGCTCTTTTCCACGTCGCCCGTCAAACCTTCGCTCTTATGTAACAGGTTGAATGGGACATTTTCACCCACTCACCATATAGCTCCGACTTGGCACCCAGTGACTACTACCTGTTTCTTAAGTTGAAAGAACATTTGACCGAAACGCGCTTCAGCAACGATGACGAGGTGAAAGATGAGGTTCAACGCTTCCTCAACGACAATGGCATGGCGGCGATCTGGTATGATATGGGCATACAAAAAGTGCCACAGTACCTACAAAAATCCATCGACCGGAATGGCGATTATGTAGAAAAAGAGATAGATGTTCAAACTTTAAAATGATCTAAACATCATTGAAATTTTACGTTTCTGTAATTTGAAATATTTTGGAGACCTTAGTTTTGGGACTACCGTATGTCAATTGAAACCATAAAGCGTCTTTAAGATAAGTTAAGTAACATTTTTAGAAAAATAAAATATTCGTGACTGGTATATTCATAGTAAGCGAAGTGATCAATGGTAGAAAGTAAACATATAGCCAAATTATAATATATTTAAAAGGGTATGGAATAAATGGAGAATTTAGTAATACCTAAATGGATAACTTAAATTTTAGTAAGGCAATCACTATTCTTTAGTGTATCATAGCTTTATCTTTATCTGGTTTAAAAATAACGCTAGGCTGCTATTTACTTAGATCACTGAGAATTGTACCAAAATCATTAAAAGTGAAAACCATAATGTACTTCTTAACTAATTTACATTTTCATGAAACCTGAAATATAACCATAGATTCTCTCTATAAAATCAATATAGATATTTTATGTCTAACTAGATCGCAAGTTTTGAAGAATTTATAGCTAGTTTTAGGGTATACTATTTTTTTTATCAATGATCTATATTTATAACAACAGCGTATGGCAATTATCTCTTCTTTAGTTTTTTCCTTTGGGTTACTTATAGTTTTTATGCCATCTAACTGATGACTGTTTCCTTATCTTCAAAGACAACACCCATGCCGATTTATTTTTAAACTCAATTAATAAACAAAACACTAATATCAGACTTTCACTCGAAAGGGGAATTGATAATAGGATTTCATTTCTGGACATTAAAGTGAATACAGATAGTTTAACATTTAATACTTCACTTTACAAAAATCCAATAACAACAAAATTACCAATTAATTTCTTTAGTAACCCTCATCAGTATAAATTAGCTCGAATTAAGATTCGAATCTTTAGAGATTATCAGATTTAATCAGTTTAATTTCACAAAATTGCAATATGTAAGAATGTTCTTTAAATTTATTTAGTACCCGAAATGTTTGTTTTTTAACTCGTATCAAAGTTTGTGCCCTAAATATTACCTAAAAATGAGTCATCAACAATTCCACTTGAACGGTCTATTGAAAAATACCTTACAGTGAACATCTGACCAGTAAATTAATAATTGAAGTAAAACCATAACAGATACTCGCAAAAGTTACTTTACCTGATCTCAATTTTTGGTATATTCTCTAATTCTCGCTCTATATATCTATTTCGCGATCATGTGCCATTTAAATTTTACCTTTACGATTTACCAAAGTCATTTGGTTAATCAGAAACGCCTTCACTTAAAATACAGTATCGCTAAGTTTTTGATAGTCTCTCTTAGGACATATATTCTATTTTCTAAACCAGAACATCCCTCAATAGAAGAAAATTAATTAAATATAACTAACAAATTAACTCAGACATTTTTGACATCCTATCTTCTTTTCCAAATTATTAAGACTTAAAGATTTTTTAACCACTCTTCATTAAAATACAATGTTTATGTTAACGATCAGTGTTGTCGTCTAAAATTAAAGACAGTTTAGATCCCTTATTCTCATAAAGAGAAAAACCATCTCCCTACCTTATTTAAAACGTTTAATTAAAATTTAGTCCCTCTTTAAATGCTTCCGCCGATTTACAGAAAAACCTAAGTTTCCTTTTCGAGTTTTTTATAGATTTATTATTATTATTATTATATATACTTTTTGAATATATATAGTCATGTCAAAAGTTTATATACTAATATATATATTAATGTTTTACATACATTTGTAAATTTATGCGATATAAATAATTATTCTTAAATTTGAAATATTGCATGCTTATTAAATTACAGCAATGGAAAAATAATAGAAAAAACTGCATTCCTTCTATGAATCAAAAATCGCTGCTATGGTTCTGTTCCTTTTCTTTTAAGAGATGATTTCCAGTCTATTTGATAATAAGAGTAAAATGATGAAAAATATCGGTTGAATGAATGATGTTTTGTAATTATAATATATTTAGTAAGTTTTGTAATAATAAAGGTTTGAATCTTTTTCAATTCCAGAAATGGTGCTTTCCAAACAGAAGCGTACAACATTTGTTGTTCTGCACCAAACTGGCCTGGAATGGAAGGAAATAGTTGCTAAGGGCATTGGGTCTTTGAGTCTCTGTGCACCATCTCTAGGATCATTAATCACTTTAGAAATATTGCTTACACTCCCATGAAGAATAAGTCTAGACGAAAAAGTGCTTTAAATGATCGCCAGGATAGCCCATTAGTAAGGTCTTAGCTCAAAGATCGGGTCGACTCCTGTTTCAAGCATGCTCGAGACTCAAAAGAGGCAGGTAGGAATTCATCAACGCGCATAGTTAGGCAAAGACTTTTAGACTAATTTCTCAAGTCGTAATGGGCTGCGAAGGGGCCTCTTCTGACTAGGAGACCCCCAACGATTATGCTCGACTTTTGTAGGAAATACAAAGAATGCACTCTTTAGGACGGGAGCAAAGTGATATTGTTTGATGATTTCCCTTCTGCTTAATTCAAGCTTCTTGGAGATCTCACCTAGCAGAAGGAAAGTGGAGCGTTTCACGTTTCCTTTGTCGTGCTCACAGAGAAGCATTCAGACACTCTTCCCTGTGACTGCTTCTCATCTACGGGAACTGAGCACCTGCAATTTTGCCCATGATTACTGACATGAACTCAAAATGCTACACAAAAAATCTACCAATTTTTGAAAACCTCTCGCATATATATATATATATATATATATATATATATATATATATATATATATATATATATATATATATATATATATATATATATATATATATATATATATATATAGGGTGTCCACAAAGTCTGGGTACATAGGGCATAAATACATACCTTTAGAACAAAACAATTTTATTTAATTATAATGCTAAGAAATTATATTTTCAATATGATTTCCATTATTTGCAATGCATAATTCGATGCGCCTTGCTAAATTCTGGTGAACTCGTTTGAATAGGTGTACATCGCCGTAAGTGGTTTAGATTTGCAATTTTCATTGAGTAAACTTTCTCTTTTAACATACCCTAGAAATAAAAATCAAGGGGAGAAAGATCTGGTGAACAAGCGGACCACTCCACATGACCTCTTCTTCGAATACAGTGAGGAAAAGTACCATTCAGCCAATCTCTAACATTTGTAGCAAAATGGGCAGGGGCTCTATCCCGCTGAAACCAGTCTGGAAGTCCTTTGTCTAGGTGCTCAATTTGAGGCATTAATTTGTCTCTCAACTTGATTAGATAAGTCTCACCGGTTACATGTTCATCAAAGAAGAAGGGACCTAGCACATGAGCTTTCCACAAACCACACAACACCATCACCTTTTGGCAGCCTTGCTGTTTGGATGGATCCATCTAATGTGGATTGTCTTGAGACCAGTATCAAAGATTCTTTCTGTTGACTTCACCATTAACATAAAACAAAGCTTCATCACTAAATAACAAAAGGTCTTTAGTAAAATTGATATTTTCATCCAATGTATCTGAAAACCATTCGCACATCTGCATACGTCTATCGGGATCGTCTTCATTTAAGTGATTCAATATCTGTAATTTGTACGGATGGAACTTCTGCTCTACCAGGATTTTGTGGATAGTTGACCTTGGAACACCCGACTCCATGGATGTCCTACGAAGTGATTTCTTTGGGCTAGCAGCAATCTTTGCCATGACAACCTCTTTCTTTTCGTCTGAAGTCTTTGGTTTCCCGAAACGGGGTTTGTCCAAGACACTGCCTGTTTCTTTAAATTTCGTGACCAATTTCCCAACAAGCAGTAAAATAAATAGGTTGCCGATCAGGGTGTCGAAGGTTAAATTCATCGGCGATTTTGTGATAAGACCATCCTTCTCTTCCAATTAAGAGTCCTAACTCGATTCTTTCTTCCTTAGACAAAGCCATCATTCGATCTGGGGAGGAAAAATAACATAAATAAATAAAATATTAAAATTCCTATGTACCCAGACTTTGTGGACACCCTATATATATATATATATATATATATATATATATATATATTGTTGAAAATATGTTTTTCTATACCTTTCATAACTATATTTATACAAAAAAAAAGAATATAAACCTATCTTACATTTTAAACGACTTTGGACTGAGTGAGATGATACGAGCATAATTATCCGGAACTCTAAGAGAAATATCAATTAAGTAGATTCCATTTAATTGGAAATGCGGAATTATTGATAGTAAACGGCAGAGATGTAGTCAAATGAATTAGGAATTAATTCACATTGGTTTAAAGGAGCTACTTTAGCTACTCCATTGGGGTATGGAAGCGAAATATTGAAGCTTATTAATAGTTATTTAACTATTAAAATGAAAATATTTCATTAATATCATAGTATCTGGAAGGTTTCTATATTAATTTAATATGTTGATAAAGAAAGAGGATTAAAATTATAATATCGCTTTGCCAACTAGAATTCGGAGACTATTTAATTGATTCAGCGCTCATTGGAATTAATGGAATCTTCGAACTGAGATCAGCTCCAAAGGACAATGATAGGATCCTCTTAGCTTTTAATAGTGCCATTTGGAAGCGCAAGGAAACTTGGAAGTCCATATATTTTCCTCCTGCTTTAAATGTCTATTTGCCGTGCCAATAACGCTAAGTGCATCTCTGATCACCGACCCTATAAAGAGTGGCTCACATCCAGGTTAAAAAAAAATGGGAAATGATTGTTCTCAGATGTCATTTGTTTGAAATCACTGTGACTCCACTGGATGGAAACTGACTTAGGTGAATGTGTTAAGAATCGATCTAAATTCAGCTTACGTAAGTACATAATTATTTGCTTTGGAAAAGAGAGAATGTAACTTACCCTCTAGTTTCAAACTTGGTCCTCACCCTAAATGATCGTAGTAGTTACAATCCTTACCCACTCCTAAAGGTTTGTTTCATGTACCAAAAGGATTGAAATAGGAAACCAGCAGGATTAAGTTGTTTTTTGGTCAATATCTTAATAAATACAAGCATTGTAAAGTCAACCTCACCCCTCTGATATGTTCAAAACACCATAGAGGTAATCGTTGTAATTTTTTTCCTAGAAAGAGGACATGTAATTTTCAATAACAATTCAATAATAAAATATAATTTGAAACTATTAGTTGCTTAAATTATACTTTCTTTTTAATTGACTCCTCTAGTTTTAAATACCGTGGAGAAAATATTTATCAGTCTCTTCAAGAGGTTCATACAGATTCTAGTGTATTCAGAACAATAGCTAGGATGAGAGAACTAAATATGTATAAGAGTGCAATCTGTGCACATAATAATGAATGAATAAATGTATATTAATTCATCGGAACAGCTAGAATATGTGATTATTTCAACAAACCGAACTCTAAATGAAATGTTACTTTTCTTCTTCCTACCTTTTAGTTCTTTCTATAAAAATGATGCGCAAATATTCCCTTTGTTCCTTTCTTTTCTTTATTAATTTGGGAGCCTCGCACATTGGAACAGTTTGTTATACACGTCTATTTCGTCTGCATCTCTTTTTCTTCTTATAATATTTTGATTTTCCATCAAGGGTAAACTCAATATGTTGCAAAAGGTTGGAATTGTGAAGATCTTTCAGGAGTTTCTTTTACTCAGCGCCCATGAATTCACGACATATCTGACCTCCCTGGTTTTCAATGGAGTCATACCTCCCCCATTTCCACTTTCTTTACTAACCACATCCTCGTGGTCTATTCTTATAACTAAGACTTACAGTATTAAATGTAATTTGGAGGAAATTTTCAGACCCCGGAATAAAAGAGAGGAAAGGAAAGACAGATGAAGCAATAAATTAATAAGCAGAAGGGGCAGAACTTGTAAAAAGTTTAAAGAGGCCATATGATAAAATATTTTAAATTGTAGGATCTTGTAAATTTATGAAGTTTAACAAATCGATGATACATCAGTAATGTCAAATTAGACGAAGAAATGTCAAAAGCTCGCCAACCAACTAAATTTAAGAGAAGCACTTTGAAATTTCCCCCTTGAATATTTCAATTCATAAATTACAAAATAATGATAAGCACTCGCAAATTGACGAACTTAAAATAAGCAGTGCCAAAACAAAAAGATAAATATAAGCACTCCAAATTATTCCCATGTAATGATAAGCTTATTAAACTGGTACTCGTCTGTGCTAGTGAGTGAGCTTAGCATTTTAATCTTACTAGTTAAAATACATCTTACCCATCCAAAAATTCAAATTAAAACAAGGAACTGTATGAATAAATGGTAAAGTCCTGAATAAATGGTAGATAAAGTGATATTGAATGCACAACCTTGTTAGGTACTAGAATTTTTATGACTTTAGTTCGAAACAAATTTTTGGAGGAATTGTAACGCATCAGAGGTTAGATTCGTAGATTTACGTCGATCCAATCTCACTTAGGGTGTAAATTCGGGAAAAACTTAAGACTTTGCTGGAAATATAGTTCCACTTATTGGTAGAAATGATACGATTTTTGACCAATCTCTTACTAAGTTTAAATATTTTAAACACTAACGCGTGGGCGTTTGACACATCAGGAAATACGGTTGGAAATAAAATTAATATGCATATTCTTGTAGATCCGTTTAGTCAGACCGATCCTGCATTCAGATGACTACATTATACATAGGTTCATCTGTAAAAATTTGTAAAATTTACTTATCAAAGCGAAAACAGAGTAATTAGGGATTTATTTGTTTCGGATACTATCAAATCTATAATTACAAAATGAATGATCGAAGGTATCCCAAGAAAAGCCCTTCCTTTTACACTCTTCAAGATAGTAAGGTAAAAATCAAGAGAGTATGGTAAAATATGAATACATGAACTACTGGTATTGATATCAATGTAAAATGGTTGTCCAAATTCCAAAGAGACCCCAGAGAGCCAAGAAAAAACTACTCCAATAAAGCTTAGTTTAAAATATGATACCCAAGAGAGAGATGCTCCCAAAATTAGTTTAAAAAGGAAAGCAAAATAAAATCTGATCTTACAAGTCAAATATGGCAATTGAGGTTAAATTCAATGCCTTCTTCATATGCTTCATGGTTTCTAATCAAGTAATGGCCAGAACACATTTGCTTCGAGACACTAGTCATCTAGTGCTGTGATTAGGATGCTTTATTCGATTGTATAGGAATTAGCCTAAAATAAATAAAACCCTATAAATGAATTTGTTTCTTTGAAAAGATTTATGTTTCTGAGAGAAAAGCATTGAGCATGATGTGTACATAACATGGTGGAAAATATATTCTTATTCATTGAATTTTCCTTTCTCAGAAACACAGAAAAATTTACGATAATACAATCCCTGTTTCTTTTATAAATACCAGTCATCACCCCAAAGTATTTAGCGCAAACCAATGTCGGCAAAACCAACTCACAAAGTAAAACCAACTCAACAAAGTAACTCCATATTTAGAGGTGAAATAAGACATTATCCCAGTTTCCAAAATATATTCTTGACCAATGAGTGTCTGTGGGTGTGCTTAGGACTTAAATTTCATTTATACCCCATTAATGAATTATAGGAGGGGGTATGTTAATATATCCTTCCTGAATTGCTGGTTTCTGAAAAAATAAATATTGAAATAGTTATTTTGAGTTTGATTTGGAGGAAAGATTGCGCTTGAATTTAATGACACTGTAATATGAAATGCAGCCACTTCCACCCACCTTGAGTTTTTCCTAGGAGTGGGGATGAGATTGTTATTCCCCTGATCTGATGTCAATCCCTGGGGCAGTTATCTCTATAGTCGTTTTCACTATAAAAAAGTGAGCCAACCTGAAGAGCGTCGTTTTTTATGGGAAGCAACAACCTCCAGGATATAGCGCTGTGACACTTGTCGCTAACAAAAGATGGGCATGAATATCGGCCCCCGTAAACGGATTTACTTGAAAAAAGGGCATCCATGACACACAAAATCCACATTAAGGCGGAATTTTTAGCCACTGAAACACCGCGGCAAGTGCTTGAAAGGGACGTCCCCCAGCAACAAATGAAGAAGGACGGCCCCGTCGTACTTGATGTTTAAGTGAATGAAACTCGTGTGCATTTAAAGGTGTTCGATCTAGGAAAAAGAAAACTCCTATTTAACACTTGCACTGCTTTGTGTTCGTGTACGCAAATAGAAAAGACTTAGGACGGGCTGATATGAGATACTAAAAACCCATAGAACCAATGATGTGTGACTTTTTTATGGGTCATAGAAGGTTGGGAAGGGAGGGGTGGCTGGTTCCAGATGATGAAGAAGAATCACATGATACAAAATAATGGTTAATACCGGAGATGACTTTTACGGTAGTAATTCAATTATTTTTTTATACAAATGACCAAATAAGGTGGAATTTGTTTTGTGTCTTCTCTTGTACTTATATAAAGTAATTATTTAATCACATCTAAATTTCCCTAATAATATGACTAATTTGATTAGACTCTAATTGGAAATTAACTTTGAAACACAATGACTATGTAGAGAACTTATATCTACCTGATATTTTTTACATGTGAATTATGGAGCGATCACCTGCCCTTATATGGGATCATCTACTTCTCCGTAGACGAGTTAAACAATTCATCCCCAATCTTGCACATATTCATGAACCCTGACAGCACCTTCAAAATGGAAAAGTCCCTAGGAAGGGAATATGAAAATTATCTCCACTTTAACCCTGTAGTCCTGCCACTAAACTCTCCTGATTTATGTGGTGAAGGTGATAACAAGTATTAATAGATGAAATTTCTCATTTTATGCTTAGAAGCCATGTATGAATTAGTTGCAGAGATAGGAAGCTTTGGAGCATTAGAATGAAAATGAGAAGAGTCAATTGGCTATTACAGAAAAGAAAATGGTAGCTTAGTGTAAGGTGAAGGAAGTACTCGTAGTAAAGATGTGCAGGGTAGTTAGCATTTTAAGGCTTGTGCACGATATTTGTTGTGGTAGAAGCAAGAATAAGTTAGTTAGAGGAAATTAACGTGAGAAAAAGCATAACCTATGAAGTATAAAACTGAGAACAGCGAAAATTCGATCTCGCATATTTCTCATGGTACTAGCATAGACCATTTGATTTATATTGCTGAAATGTAAAAGGGTGAGGATATACGGGAAAAGGAAGAGAAAAGGAATGCTACACCTTACGTTTTGTGTTAGAATGCTTCGGTTGGTTTCGTCTTCGTGGATGAACAGTGCGTGTTGCTCCGCCCTCTTTGACCATGACTGTGCTCTTGTTCTCTCCCTTGGCGCAGTTTCAGCTCATGGATTTGATTTCAATCCTACCAAACACGGCAGTAAAATCCGATCTCGAAGGGACCAAAATAATGCGATGTTGCTTCCCCTCGTCGGAAGACTCAGTCAGTTCATTAAACTACGCAAAAGAAGCGAGTTTGTTTTGTGATGGGTTAAGAGGACATTTTTCCAATTCACATGCGATTATTATATCATTCGTCAGCTGCCTTTGAAATCTGGTCCACAATGTTAGGTTAAGTCATTAGTATTTGGGGCCTCATAGATTCAGATATCCCGTGCATGAATATCTTCGAAAGAAAATGGAATTAAATAGCTCATATTGAGCACCCGTAGCCCTAATGAGATCCCATAAGTGCTCTCTGGAATGCATAGGACACCACTGGCACAGATGCTTGGTATTGAGCAATTCTCGCTAATCCTCCACCCATGACGACCCAAATTCCCGTCGGAAAGGCTCCTTTAATGACTCTCATGCCACTATCTTCGTACTATCAAGCTAAATGCCCCAAAAGAGCATATAGATAGTTATTGGTACATTTTGTGTGGTATAGAAAATGCAATCTTGAAAGAAGAGGACGTGATGATTCATAAATATCTCACACATTTCCAACTAATTGATTGTATTTGTGGGGTTAATGATGGAAGATTATTTGGGCCGACAAGGTCCAACATCAGGGCTGATGAAGAGTTGCATAACTTAAAGTTCGTAAGACTTGAATGCGGCGAGTTCCCGGCAGATATGTTAATCCTATCTGTGGTCTGTTTGGTATTATGAGTGATAGACATTAGTACGGTTATGAAAAAATAAGGAAAAATATTGGAAAAGGGGAAAATTGAGATAAATGTAAAAATTGGGAAAAAGTATTTGGGATATGTGATGCGAATGATGATTACAGATTGCAAAAAATAGAACACCAATTAACACATGTAAAATTGAATTCTCGAAAACAAAAGAAAAGGGGAGAAAGAGGTGAAAATTTGAAGAAAAATTGTCTGCGTTGAATTTGCTCGGAGAAGGAAAATAACACTGCGTAACAAAATATCACTTTTGTCTTGTCGTTGAGCTAAATGTGTTAGTTTCCAATTGTTTTTGCCTCTATTAAATAAAAAGATAACTTTAATCACCAAACTTTGCTTTGTGGCTATGACATTGAATTTATAAATTAGCCTATACTATGGTAAATAACATTATTTTGATGCAAAGAGTAAAAATATATCAATGGTTATGTGTTTTTTCAGTTATGATATAAACATAATATACTGGATTTAAAAAGTTATCGAAACAGTAATACATTAGTTATAGATATTATTTTCCTTATATTTTGTTTTTTTTTGCAACTTAGACAGCAATGGCAGTTTTCTTACATTCCACATAGATCCTGCACTAATTTGGAGAAAAATAAACTGTATAACTTTTGAGAATTTTGTATAGGTTTGAAGAATTTCTAGAACATTCTGGCAACGTAGATGACTGTTTAAATACAAAAAATTTCTACTCAACATATCAGTTAACTTTAGCTGTCACAGCGATGGCATCGTCCCTTCTCATTGATAGAAGCATTAGTCACACATGGCATCAGGAGGTTGTAATCATCCGACAGACGCATTTTGCTATATCTGCGGCGAATTTATTAAGGCAAGAGCGAAAAGGAACTTCTAGTAGAGAGATCTGCTAAAATGTGTAACACCTACAAGGCATATTTTGGAATTCTAGTCGGAGATCAAGACAAACCTTGGGCACCTCATTTCACCTGCAATCTCTTCAAAAGAATTCTGGGAGGTAATATATATATATATATATATATATATATATATATATATATAAATAATGCGTTTTGTTTATTTGGATAATGGATTTTTTAACATTTCTAATAGCACTAAGTGAAAAGTATTTGTATATTCATGCTTATGCTGTTTTTTTTTTACAGAATGGTAGAGAGAAGAAAAGAGAGCTATGAATTTAGGAATCACACAAATTTGAAGGGAACCAGATGAATACTCAAACAATTCTTTCTTCTGCAAAAGTCAAGTAGGAAAAAATGTGCCTATTAGCATGTATCTAGACATTCAGTCATCTATTGCGCCAGAGCCAAATAGTTTTGAGCTCATCGTACCGACTCCTTTTTAGAAAGGAAAAGCAGTTCAGAAGAGGTGAAGTCATTGATCCAGATTACAGAGGTGCATCTGAGGAGAGAAACCCATAATATCTTAACCAAAATAATCTCAACGACTTTGTCAGAGATCTTAAGCTGAGCTTTGCATTTGTCACAATGTGACCGTTCTGCTTGAAGCAATCGTAATGGTGTGTAACCCCAACGAGTGCCGCCTTATCATTGACACCCATCTAGGAGACTCAAAACAGTACTGTTACAACAACGAGAACATTTATCCATCTCTTCTCCTTTCTCACTCGGTCCAGCTCAAAGAGGAATACAACAGTGTCAAGATCTTGCTAGAACCTTGAAATATAAAGAATACGGTTGGGAGGTTATTGGAGGCTTCAGAATCGTGGCCTTCTTGATCGGTCTTCAATGCGGCTTTACCAAATTTCCTTCTTATCTTTGCCTTTGGGACAGCAATGACACCGTGGCACACTAACATCAGCGGAATTGGTTACAACGGACCGAGTTTAGTATGGGGAGAAACAACGTCAAATGGGAGCCTTTGTTTAATCCCTAAAGAGAACTGTTTCCTCCTCTGCCCTTAAAATTGAGTCTTATGAAAGAATTTGTCAGAGCTCTAGATAAGGAGTTTGCAACTTTTAAGTATCTCCAAGATTTCTTTCCTATGCTGTGTTGCAAAGGTGGAAGCATGGGTCCTCCTCGGTCGACAAGTAAAAAAGATCCTAAGATTCAAGGAGTTTCCCGAGAAGCTCACTCAGATGTAAAAAGGAGTAACAAGGAGTAACAAGGAAAGTAAGTACCCTAGGAGACCTTACGGTCCATTTAAAGAGGGTACCTTTGGACTAGCAATCGAGCGGGCACATGGCTGCTCAATTGTTTTGCGTCCTAAACGGCCACTTTTCAAGACTTTGTCTAGTCTTGACTTGAACTGGTCAACAGATTCACTGTTGACAACTTCCACTAGAAGTGCGTTTCACTTACCGCAGATACTGTAGGTGAAAAAGTTTCCACACAGATTGCGGTTGTAATGCTTCAGTTCAAGTTTGAAGCCGTGATTGCGCGTTCTGTTCTCACTTAGTGTGAAAATATCCCGGTAGTCAACATTGTCAAACCCTCGAAGTATATTGAAGACTTCGATGAGCTGACCACGCAGTCTACGGGTTTCCAGCGAGAACAGATCTAACTCCCTTAGTCTATCCTCATAACTTTTATGTGAGATAGAGGGAATCAGTTTGGTTGCCCTAGCTTGTACGCGTTCCAATCTTGCGATGTCCTTTCGCAATGAAGGACTCCAAAATTGTACGGCATACTCCAGGTGCGGTCGGACAAGTGAGTTGTACAGGCACAGTACAATCTCCTGGTTCCGATAACCAAACTGGCGATTGAAATAGCCTAGCAACCTTTGGGCCTTTTTCTCCGCCCCAATGCACTGTTTCGAGAACTTGAGGTCACTAGTGATTGTTATACCCAAGTCCTTCTCAGTGTCACTCGATTCAAGAGCAGTGCCCTAAAGGATATACTGAAATTGGGGGTTTCTGTGGCAGATATGCATCACTTTGCATTTCCCTTACGTTAAAAGGCATTTGCCACGTGTGCGACCACTTCCCAATCTTCCCAAGATCTTCCTGCAGGCAGGCAGTATTTTCATCCTTTGCAACGTTCATACCAAGCTTGGTATCTTAGGCAAATTTGGAAATCTTGGCAACCATGTCACCGTCCATGTCGTTGACGTAGATGATGAAGAGAAGTGGTCCCAGGACAGAACCTTGAGGCACCCCGCTAGTAACGGGCACCCACTCAGAAGACTGTCCATTCACCACCACCCGTTGCCGTCTGCCACTTAGCCACTTCTCGATCCAGCGTGGGACAGCTTTATCGCAGTGGTTATGGGCTTTCTAGGTAATCACAAAGCCGAAAACTATGTAGAGCTTGTTGAGAACTTGGTGAGAAACTAGGAAAAGATGGGTTGCAGAATGTTCCTGAAAGTCCATATTCTTGACGTTCATCTTGATAAATTGTAGGAGAACATGGAAGCGTGCTCCGAGGAGCATGGCGAGCGCTTTCATCAGGATCTACTAGACTTTGAACCCCGCTATCAAGGATCTTAGAATTAAAATCTGATGGGAGACTATATTGGGAGGCTGATTCGTGAACTTAATTTACAGTATAAGCTTAGAGTATAAACTACTCATTTATAATATTTTAATTGTATCACTTATGTAATTTTAGAATGAATAAATGCTATTTTTGTATCATGTCGTTTTGTTTCTACTTTATGCAAATGTTTCTTTGTTTAAATTCGCCACTTCCTTCCAGAGGGATTAGGTAAATTTCATATAAATATCATTATCCCGGACACAAAAGCAAAGTTTGAAATAACTAACAGTGTTCTTTCAACTATTATAAGCACAAGCAAGTAGAAAATAACGGTTGCCACCCGAAGAAAAAATCATGTCAGACAGTGTAATTTTTGTTTCTCATAAATATAGCATATTCAACAAACCGGCTTATAAACAATATTATTTATCTGAATAACTTTCTCTAACTTTATAAAAAGGAGAAAGATGGAAGAAAACTTTCGTTACAGGATACACATGTACGAATTGTTATATGAAAAATGTGGGGTAAAATATTTACCTTGATATATGCGTGGTCACGTATAAGGTAAATAATTTGTCCACGGGAATTAAATGGCGAGATTCCTGTAAACAATTAATTCGCAATGTAAGTATTAAATAGCTAAAATGATAAGTTGTAAATAAGTTTTAAAAAATAGATAATGATACAATGGCAGGTTAAAGTGAAAAGTGCGCGAGTGAGTGTAGGATTTGAAATAGTAGGATTAAGAAATGTATACACAAAAGCGAAGAACAATAATTAGAAAAATATTATATTAAAATTTACCATTTTTGAAAATGAAATACATTTTACATAAAAAAACAGGGAATAGATTTCCATAAAAAGGTGACTATAAGCTTAAAAATCGAAGATTTATCGTCGAATATTTATGCATTTTTTGTGAAAAGGACTTTTGGGCAGTCAATTTATTATAAGGTGGATTCGTGTACCTTACCTTTCAATATCTGGATTGCCGTGCAACTTTAGGTCCCTTTTCGTACTTAATTTTGCATGTTCTTCCATAGAATCTTTACTGAAACTGATTTTAAAGCGAGACGTGGACCCAAATGAGTTATATTTTAGCAAAGAAAAAATAGATGGATGCAAAAGTTTTGAATAAGGTTAGATCGAACTAAAAAAAAGAATCACAAAATTGGATACGATAGAAAATGTAAGCATGATTTTGTGGTACGTGAAAGAACTCGAGCGGTCAGCTCGAAACGATTTCAGATCTATAATCTCATGAATGACGCTTTATGGTCTATTTTCTTGTATGAATGTTTAGTAAAGCAATTTAGTCGCGAAAGCCATAAAATAGTTAACTTGAGCGAGGATGATTACAGTGATTCGAGTAAAGAGATGGGTGTGAGAAAGTATCGCTAGTGTTATGAGTAGCAGCAATGTGCTGGCTATCGTTTGTATAGTGGTGCTGAAATTGAGAGCACCATAATTTCTAGGGAAATACATGCAGGTATATAAACAGAATTCCCTCGTGATTATTTCCCTAGGGAAAGTTTTCGAACAGTTTCATTGCCAGGAATATGCTCAACAATCATTTATTTGAGGTCGAATAGTTGACTTCTACTACTAAGAAGGCTTGAGATTCCTCTGATACATGAGATACATATATTATCACAAGTAAGGAAATCTAGTGTTTTGAGTGTTGCAAATGGATGCATTCATTTATAATCTTTGTTAATTTTATTAAAACATATTATACCTCTTCGTCAAATGCTAAGGGAGAGATTTAATTCACGTTTCATAAGGAGTTGGTAAAAGGAATGAGGGTGTTAGTGGATTTCTCAAACTATGCTTAAAAGTAGTCATCCTTATAATCGTGGCAGTCCTGCAATTTTGGACGGAATTGAAATACTGCGTAATTGCAGTTATCGTAATATTGTGCTCTAAGACACATTATGAATTATAAATAATCCCCGAAGGAGACCTGGAGGCTAACTTTATATTGATGACAGTCAGAGTGCTAGTGTAAAACGATATGTTGTCCAAGAAATATGAACTCGATATTTTTGAGCCGTAAAAGCTTTGGGATAAGGGGCGTGTCGAAACACTTTCACAGGTGGATTTCTAGAGAGTGGGCTCTTACTCCTATAACCGAGAGTTACATTAGATTATCCTAGTCTTTTTCTAGCCTTTAATTCAAAAGGCTTATGCCATGTTTAGCGTCTTTTGTTGTTATATACAACTACGAGTTTAACCGTAGAATAGATAAAGCCCTTATGAGACTAGGGGTTACGCTGGAACTGCACCGTACAATTTACACGGCATATAGCCAGTTGCATCTGTCCATCGTCGATTACTATGCACTCTATTGTGAAAGTGCAGAAAGCGATAATTGCCAAGCGGAGACCAGTCTGGTAGATGAAATCCACTATCAGTAATAAAGGCAAGAAAAAGGAGGAGTAAATCTCAAAAACCAAGTCAAAGTTTGAGAGAAAAAAATAAATAAATGAACAGAAAACCTAACTTTATAAGTTTGTTTTATTAAAGGTTACATAACTATGGTCTATATTTATAAAGGCCTTAAAGGGACAATGTCTAAGCAAGCTACATTATGAACCAGTTCCGGGTCAGTGTTGTGTACGTGATAGCAGTAAAAGTGCACTACCTTGGTCTTAGCCGAGCATGAATGAAGCACGTGCCCTTAGAAAGCAGAATCAAAGCAGTTGAGGGACGGTTTGGTCCTTTGCTCTATATTAGGCATCTGAGACGCACCTAAAAACATATATAATTCCTCTTCCTTTTTAGAGGTTAATGAGGATATTCACCATCAGTATCGAGGCTATACCTTTGGTGCGCACGTCAAAGGCGGCCATCTACTCCTTACCAACGTGCCGGGATAGGGTTTCCCCAACTCTAATATAAAATCTACAATCACGTAATGAACTCAGCTAAAAGGATTAGAAGGCGTATCGGTGAGCCAAATGAACGCAGGGTCAACATGATACTCTATCGCCGACAATAGAATAGGTCTACCCCGAATGAAAGAATAACGTGGACAAATACTGCTACAAGCAAAAGGATTCATTATAGTTCTCGGGTCGGAGTACAGCTTCCCAAATAGAATGGAACTTACGGAGCTCAGACTTGAAAGAAGATAGGTGACCACACTTTCCCAAAAATAAATTATCCAAAACAGAAAAGTTCTCCAATAAATTTTATACACAAACATTATAGAAACTGGGATTTAAACAGCGAGATTTGAGCTATCTTCTCCTGTTTTGTAAAATGAGAGCACGGTACATTTCTAACAGATCATCTTAAACAAAGCTAAAATAAAGGCGAAGATCGCAGCACAACATGCTAATTATAACCTGCCTTGGAAGTGGTCCCCTCCTCTCAGAGGTAAAAACGTAAATATCCTTCGGTGACGGGGCAGTGTATTCTAAATGCCAGAAGAGTAGCATGTATCATGTTGGCTCCAGAATTAGAAACAAGTAGTCGCGAAAGAATTTGCCACAGATTTAAGGTCCGAGATACGCGTAAAGGCTTAGTCGAGAAAGGGATGAGGCTCCTGGTAGAACTTATCCACGCATGTATAAGAAGGTCTTCACATTGAATGAAGAGACGTATTCCCGCCAAAAATGGTGGCGAGCGTGCTAGCACGCCAATGGAAGGAAATATGCCTCTAACCAGGCTAAATTCACCCAGGGAGAAATAAAACACACGACGCTTGCAGCACTTAAAGGCGTTGCGTTTCTCTCTGTGTGCCGTCGCAGATTCGAAACCAGGCTAGTATTGAGGAGACTGATGGAGAGCAAGTGGATGGACAAAATAATCAACATACAACATAAACTACTTAAGTGGTTTAGAGATGTCAATATATCCTTGATTGCAGAAAAAGCCACCTAGGATGTTTTACAATTGATAGAGGGAGGGATGCAATATGTTAATTGTATAGTGTTGCTACTATAAATGTGGTGTGCTATCTTTCATCCAAATTCTGTTTGTGGATCGGAGGAACTATGTGAAAAACTCTGAGTAACAAAAGAAAGTTTATTTTAAATAGTTTAGTTCGAAGCCATTCTATATAAATAACAACTATTCAGCTCAACGCTCAGATCCAGGAGGATTCCTGCCTTGTGATGAACTTTAAGTCTTACCAGATGTGGCTGCACCAATCAAATCCATGAAAATAGAGAGGGCTTTGGTAACTGTTTTAAGACTCAAACTATTTCTGTCTTATTGAAATAGGATTACAGGAAAATTTGTAGAGATGAGACAATGTACATCCACTCTAGTTGCAATTATATTCTATGACCTCTGAAAAGCTGTTATAACCAAGAAAGAAAGATAACATGATATCGGGTATAAGGTGTTCATCCACCCTTTTGAATCTTATTATTGGAATCGCGGTTACAAAACCAAGCTATCCTGGAAGTTTTGACCTGGGTACAAACACAACATGATCTCGTGTAAACAAAGAACTAAATAAATACGAGGCTACTGGGACCCTTTTAGATAACAAATACAGGTTCGAATCCAACTACTTTATTTATTTTCTTATAACGGCTAAAATTGTTCGCCTCTATTTTTCTGTTACTATATCTCCCATTTTTCTTCTTAAGCTTTATGTAATGGTACACTTAATAATAAATTTCCTAGCGCTTTTTGGGTTGTGTTACCAGTTTTCATTTCTTTGGGCCTTTAAAATACATCTATTATATATCACGTGTCATGTGATTTTCAATTATATATATATATATATATATATATGGCCTTGGCCAAAATTATGGGGCATGTATGAAAAAGTGAAGAATATGATTGAAACTCATTTATTTCATACTTGGCATAATAAAAAATAAAATTTTTGCCTATATTCTATCAATAACACTGGTCTGCGTCAAAAATGTTCCTGAGGGTTTCATAGGTGGTTCTTAATGGAATTTGTCTGCTAAATACAAATCAAGCATTGATATTGCTGGATCAGGTCTAGTTTTTAAGATACAGACAAAGCTCCCTAGATGGTATTAGAGAGCTCAGTCTCTTGCTGACCACGAGCGCGAGTGGTTGTGTGTTGCTTGCTCACTCTTCAACTAAGTGTTGGTTTTTAAATCCATGACTTTTCTCATCTATGAACAGTGTTTAAAGTGTATTTCTAAAACTTTATTTATCTTTGTGAATTTTTTTGCAGGCAAATACATTAGCAAAACTCCTTATATTTCATAAAAATGAATAGAAAGTGTAAAAACAGTCCTGATAGATTTTGTTTTGTTTGTGGAAAGGTAACTTTTAGTATAGTAATCGACGGTTTTCTGGGAAATAACAGAAGCTCAGAATATATTTTACATACAAATGAGCTTATGAAAAGCTTCGAAAAAATGGGAGCTCGCATGTCGATAAAAATGCATTTTATCCAGTCACATCTTGACTATTTTCCGGCAAACTGTGGAGATTATAGCGAGGAACAAGGAGAAAGATTTTACCAAGACATAAAGACGATGGAGACAAGATATCAAGGACGCTGGGACATCAACATGTTAGCTGACTATTGCTGGTGTCTTAAACGCGACGAACCAACATCGCTTCACAAGCGGAAGTCATCAAGGACTTCTTTTCTTGGAAAATAGTTTCTTTGCACTCCTGGGTAAGCTCATAAGTAGTCTGTAAGTTTAAAATTAATTAAAAGAAAGTCGAATTGAGTCGGTATTTTTTTTATTACAAGTAATTGCAATTTATTAAATAACTTTTACATAAATAAGGGATTTTTTCAAAAATGGCCCTTTTCTAAAAACAGTAGTGCGCTGTATTTCAAAAACTAGACCTCATTGAGCAAAATGAATGTCATATTTCAATTTAGGAGAACAATTCCTTAGGAATCACTAAAGAAAACCGCAGGAACAGAAATCCTTTTTCAAACGCAGGCCTGTGTAATTAATATTTAGTGTGTCCTCCTTTTGCTTTTAAAACTGCTTTTATGTGTCTCTGCATACTTGAGACTAAGTTAGCACACGTGGATGGCACAATTTTCTGCCAAACTTCATGAACTTTTGCTGTTAATTCACCTTCACTCTTGTGCCCAAGTATGATCAAAAAGGTTCAATGGGGTTAAGGTCTGGAGATTGAAGGGGATCATTCCATTAATGTTACAAATTTAGATCAATTTCTTTACAAAAAAATTTAGATGGAATTAAATAAATTATATGCATAAAAATACAATAGTATTTCTTACATAACTGACAATTACATTCATCTAATCAGATAGCTTTAAACCATTGTTAATGTGTCTAAATTTGGGGATCCTTGGCCCAATGCAGGCGTTATTTTAGCTTGAACTCAGATATCTATTGCTTTTTGTTGCCTTACAAACCGCTGATAGTTAAATTTTCTTCTGACTCTTTTGGGTGATATTTCGGTGAAGCTTCACTAAACTCTCCTAGGAAATTGAGATATTTTTTAGCGATGATGTAGGGAAGCCTAAATGATAGATCTGTTTCATGTGGGTATTATATGACGTTTTCTGCCATTTTTCTTCCCTGATAGAGTTTTTGGTCTCTATGGAGATATCGTTTTATAGTTGTTTAGATAGCAGATCTTGATTTTTATAATAATTTCTAATTGTAATAATCTCTGGCTATGGATAAATTGTAATTTTGCTCTCTGTGCTTCTATAAGTTATTGAGATTCAGTAATTTACTAAATTAAAACGATTTTAAATACAGATTAGTTCTAATTTAAGCTCAAACATAAGAAAATCGGTTAAATTCCATTTGGATTTTTGAAACATACCATTCTATTAATTACAAATAATTTACATATATATTTATATATAATTTGTATTCTTTATTGATATACTATCAGAGAGCAATTACTTCTTTGTCGCGAAAAGAAGTCCTAATTAAAAATAATTTCAAAGTAAATTGGGTAAATTGGAAAATTACTCATATCCTGGAGTTCTCGAACACATTTCCGTTTCAATCAAAGCCTCGCTTCGTCCAAAATCAACATTTCCGTTAATCTATCAACAGAAAGTTATCAGAGAAGGGAATAGGTGTGCAATTATGACTTCATAATTGTAATTTACAGTGTACGAAGTCGGATTTCACACTACGCATAATCGAGGTCAGTGTATATCTTTGTTTTAAAATTTGAACTGGTTAGATTGACAGCGTAAATAAAACTGGAGTTAATTACAGTCAAGATACAAAAATCGAAGCATGCAATATTGATTAGCAAAAGACATGTCAAATATATTTGAATGTAAAAGAGTGATTCTATAATATTAACTACTTCTCATGGGGGCAATGAAGTGTTTATTGTTAAGGAAACCTTAAATTTAATGATGCAATGTATGTAGCCTTAGTTATATCCAGAACTCAATTATTCTTCCAAACTTAAAGTTGCACTTAATAAAATAGCATATGTCTTACTAAAAATGCAAACAAGCAGTCTTTGATACACTTAAAATTGTTTTGCAAATAGTATTATATTATATACATAGTATAATAAGGCTTAGGAATTTTTATACAGTGAGAGAAAGATCCTTCAAATTAATGTTGCCCGAAATGTAGCTCCACTTATATCCTAAAATCGAATATATTTAGCTAAACTTGAAATTTAAACGTAAAAAAGAATGCCATAATAAAAATGTAAACGAAACGTCGTTGCTTAGTTAAATACACTCCAAAGAGTGTTGCAATTTTTATAAGATTAGATGCATAGTATAATATGGTTTAGGATTTTTTATACACTGACATAAATCACAATACAAAACATTTTTCCCCATAGGATACCCGTGAGATTGTTTGAACTACTAATTAAAACAACCTAAAAAATATTACTTACGATTAGAATAAACCTAGCCACCAACACTCATTAATAGACATCTAGTAAAAAGTATTTAAAATTGTAAGTCCAAAAAACGATGAAACAAAAATAACAAATGGTAAAAAGAAAATGGTAAAACTAAAGAATTAAAAAGGAAATAAAATCACGAAGAGAGAAGACATCATTGAAAGCATGCAAGAATTATATATGTACCAAAGGATTTTCAACAACTAAATAAGACAAAATTCACAACTATGTACATAAGAGCAGGAATAATGGTAAACGGCTTAGGATAAATGTGTGTCAAATGGACCTTAGAAAGGCTGTGAATGAAAGTCTAGTTGAATTACTAACTAATTTGTTTACACATTTTTACTGAAAGTATGATTACAGTGGTCTCTTCTGACGATGTTTTTGTACTCGTTTTTATAATGTGGGAAAAGAAATCTCTAGAGAACTATATACCAATAATTTTATTATCTCAAACATGTCCATTACTTTAAAATGCTATAAACTATAGCTTATTACATACAATCGACTACAAGCAGTCAAAAAAAAGGTTGGTTTTATAAATAACTTTAGTGTCTATAATTATGTGCAGAAAGTCAATGAGTTATTGTAATTTTTCAAATAATAAATGAATACAGATTTACTCTATTATATGATATTCATAGATTAGGAACAAGCCTTCAATGCAATAGAAATCAATGCAGCACCTATATCACCACATTATTATGGAATTAACAAAGACTACACGGACATACTCTCTTCCATATAATGTGGTGCAACATCGTCATTTATGGTGAACTCGGTCAGTCCTAAAATGCAAATAGAAAATGCAGAATGAGACAGAGGAAGACGCATAGCTTCTATTTGCATAAAATTAGGAATGTAGAAGTAAAATAAAAGGAATATATAACAATAAGTTATATATGGACGCAAAAATTGACAAGAATTAATAAAAAAATGCACAAAACATGGAACGTTAGCAACGTTTAACAAATGAACAAATGAAGCTGTGTGGAAATTAGCGCAAAAGCAGACTGATACAAGAGGTTAAGTAAGGTGTCGGTAGTTCCTTGTCAATCAAATGAGCATTTATTTATCGAGCCGAAGGTAATGACTGCCGTGCTTACTGAAGGCTGGCTGATGACGTCTTACGGACTCTTTCAAGTCCTACATGATGTTTTGCAATAGATTCCTATAAGGAGACTAAGGTTTTCAGTCTATCATGGTTATATTTGTATTTCGAAAGCACTGAATTCTGGTAGCATAGTTGTGACATGAGGCAATGTTCTATTTAAAAAATCACATTTCGTAAATTTATGTAGAGGTATCAAGCTTAGTGCAGCCACTAATCTTATTGAGACAGCTTGGTACTTATCTTATTTCATAGTGGCATAGAAAGAGGTGAAGCAATGCATTCTGGATTCTACTGCTACCCTGAACTCTTGAGGAATCTATTAAGTCAACGGCTCGTAAACATCTGTAATCGCTACTTAAATCATAAGACACGTCCTCAATGACGCATGCTCCAGTACCAGAGAGCACGTACCATGTCCGTTGACGACACTCCTACCAAATGTTGGTCAGCGGCTTCGGGTGGAATTTTCCATGACTCCAAGTCTTGTATAAGCGATGTACTGTTCTAACGGATGTTGTAACCTGGCCGCCTTCTGTCTATTCATGTTACAGGTGCACTGCGGTTTTTATACATTACCAAAGGCTTAGGAGAGGCAAATACCTGTCGTTAATTTGATACTAGACCGGAGTCGTCTTTAACGAGGTTTCTCTTTAATATACCACATTTTCTCTGATACGGTTCAACTTGTCGGTAACAGTAAAATGTGATCCCACTAACATCACGGCAATTCGGCAACATCTGAGACCCTCCTCGTGCAGCAGAAGTATCAGGAGAAAAAGGTAGGGAAAGAGAAGAAGGAAGAGAGAAAGTTACGAGTAAGTAGGGTTAGAGATGCCTGAGTGAGAGGGTTAATCAAGGAAGGGAGAAGGGTGGTTTGAGAGAGAGATGGAGATATAGGAATTTCAGGAATGAATAAGGACCTAGCGAAGGAGGGAGAGATAGTGAGTGAGAAAATAAGAAAGAGAGAGTGCAAGAGAAAATATGAGCAAGATTGTGTAAACGAGAATAAGAGAGAGTGAGAGAGAGAGGTTCTTAGTAAGTGAGTGGTTTAGTGTGAGAGAGAGATAGAGAAGAAGGAGTATAGGTACATTCAAGCCCCCCTCCCTTCATGAGGAGAAGCGTGGGAAAGGTAGCCGGCGAAAATGCTTACCATGTGTGATCTCCTCGCCGCTGTGGGCAGTTGGAGCTAACATATGTTTGAAGGCGACCACCTAAGGTCCTTAAACGACGCTCTAACGATCGCATGACCTACGAGACCCATAAACCCGTGGTTAGGAAAAAAAAACAGTGCGAGTCAGAAGGCACGCCAAGTAGCGGTGCGGTTACGAGCCTATAATTTGCGAGCTGACTTGGGCACCCCAGTGCCACCTCAGGAATTCTCGCTCTCCCCAGATGCTAACTCACCATTCGCTCCTCCCCCCCTTTTGCATCTGTGGCCTGGTCACTTCCCCCTTTAGATGGGGCGGCAATCCGCCTATAAATAAGCCCCGCAAAGAAAGAGAAGAGGATTATCTGAAGTCGATACGCCAGAGTAGGATTAGGTCGTGAAGATCGATCCATCGGTTAGACAAGAAGATTATTAGAAGTCGATTCGCCAGAAGAAAGATTAGTTCGTAAAGATCGATCCTTCAGCCATACAAGACTATTTCCGTGAGAAACGATAGGATCAGATTGAGAAAATCGATCCCCCCCTTTCAGGGCCGTATTAACCTAAATAGTCAAGTTTTATATCGGTGCCATACCGAAGAAGCCTTTTCCGTCTGCAAAGAAGCCCGACTGAAGAAAAGCAAAGCCGCTCACACTCGAGTGATTCTCACATCTCAAGCACCGTAAGAGTAAGAGGAGAAGAACCCTGCCCCAACGAGCTCCCGTTCATTAATTACGATTGAAGAATCATCCCCCGGCACAGGCGACAAGCAATCCCTCCTCGAAATTTCAAGCAGCGACCACACCACTTCAAAGCGAGAGATAAGTCCTCCAGCGACATCCGGCAATCCCTGTTACCTACCCGTAAGTTAACAATAACATTTATATATCTATTGCGATAGTAGAAGTTTAGTACGTCCCACGTTTTAAAGGAGAGTAGATACCATTATTCTTGAACCTAGGTCATATGTGTTTGTAGATGACAGTACATCAATTTAATGTTTTAGGCTAAACAAATAGGGTCGTGATAAAAATACTAATTGGCAATTGGTTTGTTTATCGGAAGCCTACTTGTTTATATTTTTATCATTTGAGGCCAAATGTAAAAATGCTTTTACTGTTGGTTTGTAATATTTAATTTAAAATACATGTTTATTTTTGGTAGATTCCGGTGTTTTCTCTTATCCTTATGTGTTTAAAAATAGCTCTTCCTTAAGGACTAAACCACAAAAATAGCACTCTTAGAACAAAGCCTTCTTCATCATAGAAGTAACTCACGCCCCTTAAAGCATCTTGCTACTAAAAGGGTGTCAAAGCGTAGAGTGATCAAAGCCAAGGGTCATTCTACGACACGGTTCAACTTGTCGGTAACAGTAAAATGTGATCCCACTAACATCACGGCAATTCGGCAACATCTGAGACCCTCCTCGTGCAGCAGAAGTATCAGGAGAAAAAGGTAGGGAAAGAGAAGAAGGAAGAGAGAAAGTTACGAGTAAGTAGGGTTAGAGATGCCTGAGTGAGAGGGTTAATCAAGGAAGGGAGAAGGGTGGTTTGAGAGAGAGATGGAGATATAGGAATTTCAGGAATGAATAAGGACCTAGCGAAGGAGGGAGAGATAGTGAGTGAGAAAATAAGAAAGAGAGAGTGCAAGGGAAAATATGAGCAAGATTGTGTAAACGAGAATAAGAGAGAGTGAGAGAGAGAGGTTCTTAGTAAGTGAGTGGTTTAGTGTGAGAGAGAGATAGAGAAGAAGAAAGAATTTATAATATATTGTGTGTGTGTGTGAATGAGATAGAGCAAAAGAGAGATGGATTAAGTTTGAGTGTGTGTTTATGAATTGATTAGAGGGATAAAGAGTGTATGTGTGTCAAAGTGAGAATGCCGGAGAGAATGATATGGAAAACTGCGAGTTATAGTGTAAGTGCGTGTGTGTGTGTGAGAGAGAATAAAATTAAGTTTGACTCTGTGTCAGTGTCAGTGTGGATGTATTTATGAGGATGAGTGTGGCTGTGACTGTGTGTTTGTTTGTGGCAATGCGAGAGGGAGAGATAGATTTCGATTATAATTATGAGCGTGATAATAATTGTGAGTGAATGTGTCGGAGATGATAAAGACAGAGAAAGAAATATCCACAGTGACGTATGAGGGGGTTTGTAATTTCCTAAAAGAAAATTTAATCAATTTCTGTAACTTTTAATGGAGTAAAGAATGATTAAATACTGATTCAACTAAAAACTTGGATCACATTTTATTCAATATCAAAGTAGAGCGCCTTAATATTGTATGTAACCTAGGCTAAAAAATTGTTCATTTTGATCAGACAGGCAGCCTTCTTACTAAATATCTCTTTTCATCTTTAAAACACTTCAAAAGTGACTTCCAATTTATGGATTAGATTTTTTTATAATCTCGTCCAAAAAATTCAAGCTCGCTGTGATGCTGGAGACCTAACTTAATGAACATTCCACGCAAAAAGTACACAATCAAGCGAAGAGATTGTGCGAATAGATTGAAAATAAAGTAAATTTTCACGAGACATCTTCTTCCCCGCATATAGTTACTGTGGATTTGAAGAGTGTCGGATGTGATTTGGAGCTTTTAAGATATGGAAATTTCTTATCAGGAATCAATTTCGTGAACGCGTCGGAAATTGCGAATTCTATCACCTGAAAACTCTTATATTTTTTCTCAATATTCGCTGGTCGACGAGGTGAACCTAACTTTAGCGGGAAACTGTCAGCAATGTAAAAAATTATACTCATCTAAAGAATTACCTGGAAGGGGGAGAGAGGATGGAAAATAAAAGTTTATATATATCTTAGATTTGTTTTGGTAGTCTTTTACCCTGGAGTTAAAAGTGTGAACCGAAATACAGGGGAGTGGGCTACAAAATTATATATATATATATATATATATATATATATATATATATATATATATATATATATATATATATATATATATATGAATATGAATACCAAAAGAAAAGTTTTAAGATATATTGTATTTGGACGTTTCTTGCATCATGTGTAAATTACACATACACAAAATACATTAAAAAACACTAAATTATAATGATCAAATACAAGATTACACTTTAAATAAGACTAAGGACTATATACAAGTAAAAAGAAGAAGTAAACAAAATATGTATTTATATATCATAATGAGTAAAGGCAAACAAATGAATAAAAATTCTCTTATCTGGCCGTATTACTGAATTAAACGGCAGTGGAGATATTATTAAGGTATTCTTAAGTAATTGTAGCTTAAATCACTGCCTGAGAAGTTGGTTGGTGGTATAATTAATAAATTTGGTTGATCAGTTCTTATGTAATTAATAAGGCTATTGAAGACTTTATAATTAAATTTTGCAAAGAAATTATGGATATGTAATAACTCCAAAATATTTAAATTTTAATTATTGGACCCCGAATCAAAAACAGACAACTCTTTTGGAAATAGACAAGTTACAAGAGATAGTATAAAATCGTATGGATAAATATTTTTTGTTTCCTGATCCTCAATTAGAGTATATGCGTGGTTTTATCAGTGTATCTGGCTTGAGAGATTACATACAAAAGTTTATAGCAAAAGAGGATTAAAGATTTTCGGAGAGCGTCTCTTTGTTCTTGAGAACTCATCTAATACTCAAATTGTTAATAGTTATAAAATAAAAATTGCATTGAGGGTATCGGTAAAATAGTAGTGAATTCAAGTTTCTTAGCAATTTGCTCGTTATGAATGGAAATTTTATCGAGCAAAGTTCTCTTATATGGGTAACTGTGAAATTTCATCTAGAATAGATACAAGCTACAAAGTGTGGTTCGGATTCTACGTTTATCTGTGGAATTAACCGTACCTTGAGAGATTGTAGCCTAATTAGGCTGTGAACAGTGCAGCTACGAAGGAAATACAACAGAGTACCGGGCCTTGCCCTCTTTTTCTTCCTTGTCACTCTTTTAAGAGGCAAGGGAGGTGGGGGGAGGTGAACTGTTCTGGGTCTTCCTCTTATTTTTTTCATTTCATTTCATTTTTAAAAATAGTTTTGTTATTTTATCAAAAATATTGTGTTGGAAATAGATTTCAATTTACAAAGCCGTTTCAGATACTTGATCTCCCGATGGAATAAAACCAGTTTGAGCAAATCTTATTAGCGCGAAAATCCTACATGATAGAAGAAAACTTAAATTTTATGAATGTATGACTAAACAAATTGGTTCCAAGCAGTGTTGTCCTTTGTTTTCGATATACTTATGTTGAAAATTTATTGTTGTTAGGATAATTTTGACATCCGAGTGTCCTAAATCTTTATATTTTTACATTGTAATTCGATGAACATTTGCCTTAAAAAAATAAATGAACTTTCATCTCATTATCTTTTTTGGAAAGATGCCCCTAAAATCAAAATCTAAAAGGGATTATTGAATCCGTTACTTTTTATACTAACTATGAACCAAAGTTGCAGTTGTTTTGTTTCTGTCGGCAGCATATATTTCCTGATTAACTCTAAATGCACGTTCTGCACACTGATTATTTCCTATTATTTTTTCGGCGTATAGCTCCTGCTTTCATTTATTTTCCAAGTTCTATCCGTTTTTGAGAGGTTTCAATATCTATAACAAGTTGTTAAATCCATTTTAATTTTACATATGATTACTAAACCAATAATTGGCCGTCATATGAAAGGACACGACATAGCTTTTCCAAAAAACTCATTCTTGAAGATATAAGAATGATGTTAGCAGAGCTAGAATGGTTCTTGAATGAGACAAAGCATGGCCAATGTGTGGAATTTTCTGAAACTTTTCAAAAGGAAAATGCGCTTTTAGTCAAGTAATATAAACACCCGTGTTAGATTATACAAAAAGTTAATATCATCTCTCAAGTTTTTCGATACCTCATCTGTTTCATTAACAAACTCAGCATTTAATTCCTCCTCATTATTCAGTAGTCGTGATGGAAATGTATGCAGAACTGGTATTAGCATCAGAGCTAAGTCCAATAGTAACGGGAGAAAAAATTCTGTCCAGAACGCGATGAATACAACTGATAAAGTCTGGTTTGCAGTATCCTTTTCTAGAAATATTCTTTGCACTTTGACAAGAACTCAACTCTTTTTTCCAGTGTGTCTTAGAATTAGAAAGTTATCGCCTATTTCTCGATTCCTTCGTTTGTTTGGAAAAGGACTAACGGCAGCCCAACACAATAATTAGAATTGAATTTCGTTGAGTGCGAATACTTTACTCGTAAATATGGTTGGCTGGGATTGGTCTTATTTCATTTCTTTAGTGGTTGGAGGAATTAAACAAAAATTGCCAAAATAATATTATCAGACAATTTTTTGGTTCTCTGCGTAGCATATTGTACTAATGGCATACTTTTAGCTGTGATTAAAGCGGTGCTCGATGCATCAGTGTGCCTGGTTCGAATCACTTCCCTGTATAGATTTTTTCGAAAAAAGGGAATAAAAATATTACTGCAAGGAAAAATTATTCCGTTTTCTCTTTCAATGTCGTTTAATGGATTAATTTCCCTCATTCTCTCGCGCTACTTTGAGAGATATATATATATATATATATATATATATATATATATATATATATATATATATATATATAATTATATATACTAAGAAAGAAGAAAGAGAGAGAGAGAGAGAGAGAGAGAGTTAGAAAGAGAGTAAACAGCGCTCTTTATTTTTTAGGACACTGTGGTAAACACTAATGTACGGAAACTTAAGTTCGATCCCCACATATTTTTGACTTTCTTTAACAGATAAAACAGCTTATATTATTTTATTCCGTTTACTATCTCTATCTTTCTTAATCTCAGTATCGAGGTATGCCTGTGTAGACCCTTTCGATTTAAAAGCGCGTACACTTGCACGGGCATATAGCCAACACCAGGCCGTCTGCAATAGGCTTTGGAGCAATTGAAGGAGTGGAAGGCCACCTCCTTAATGAGTGCGTTTATAATTGACCAAGATTTATCTACTGACTTGCTAAGTTGTATTTCAAGGATATATAAGGATCAAGACCCCAAAAATATAATTTAAGCATTAATAATAAACAGGTCAATATAATGGGTTGAGGAATAAGTTCTTGTGTTTTTATCAAATTTATTCATTACCATTAACAATTTTAGAAATACTTGATTTTTAATTAACAACAATATGAAATTTAATCAATAATGTATTCTCCGTTGTTATTTACGACTTCTTCACAACGTTCAACTAGTTTTTCGATGCCTCTACAATAAAAATCTCCGGATTTTGACTCGAAGAATTCGTCTAACTAGGTTCTTAATTCCACATCAGTATTAAACGAAACGCCGGGCAAGTTTTGGGAGAGCGATCGGATCAGATGGAAATCCGACGGAGCCAAGTCTGGCGAATATGGAGGATTCGGCAGAATTTCCAAAATCAAGCGTTTGGATGGCGTCTTTTGTCATATTGGCAATGTGAGGACGAGCATTTTCGTGTTGCAGAAGGGCTCCATAACATCGATGAGGTCGCTTTTCACGAATAGCTTCGGCGAGTCGATACATTTGTTGAACGTAGAGTTCTGCATTGACAATATCGTTGTTCGCAAGGAGCTCATGAAGAATGATACCTTCACAATCCCACCACACACACAGCATCGTCTTTCGTTGATGAAGTCCTTGTTGTAATCGCGGAAGTGTTTTTTTATTGGGGCTAAGCCATTGTTTTCGATAGTCATGTTGACATAAACACACCACTTTTGGTCGCCAGTGATGATGCGGTGAAGAAATCTTTTCTTATATTGACGAGTAACCCTGTGACGAGCAAGCAAACCTGCGGCAATTGTGGAGTGTTGAAGTTTGTTGCTTTCGCTCAAAGCGTGCGGAACCCATGCACAGAGTTTTTTAACTTTCCCCATCGAATGAAGGTGATTCACTACAGTTTTCTGATCATACACCAATTGGACAGCATATTCTCTAGTCGATTGACGGGGATTTTCATGAAGAAGGTCGTTCAATCGATCTTCATCTAACTTAATGAGGCGACCAGAACCTTCATCGTCATTAAGATTGAAATGACCGTTTTTGAAACGTAAAAACCACCATTGAGCTGTCATTTCAAATATCGTGACGAGCTTTGGCTGCGTTTGCATTGTTGTCGTCTCGATTGAAAATGAATAACAACAAGTGTCGAAAATGCGCCTTTCTTTCAACTTGACATTCTATTTGAGAGTGCAGAACAAAAATTAAATTAACACAACTTTTAAATAAACCGCTATGACTTATTACTCAACTTCAAGACGTAGCCTAAACAAAAGCCTAATAGTCTACGCTGTTAAGAGACGTAGCCTAGCCTTTGCAAATTTTGCTCTCATTATTTATTATTGTTTCTTAATATGTGCAAAAATTACGTCAACAAAACTTAAATCAACACAGAATTTAAAAAAAACGCAAGAACTTATTCCTCAACCTAATATATACAAAAAGGGGAACAAATTGTGCTTTAAAGAATAGTTCTTTAGATCATGACAATTTACAATGTGACAGAGTTAAGCAGGGAGTGAAAAATTATCGTTAACCCGAATAATGGATACTATTTTAGTTTAAGCGGGGAGTCATTCAAAAACGGGATGCAGAAGACGAATGATGTGGAGTGCAATCATGAGTTACAAGCAAAATTACTTTACCTTGAAGCTTCGATTTGAATGGGGGGAAGACCAACGGCACAGGGCTTTGAGGAGATACTACTGAGGATTCTGCAGAGGGAGACTCGTAAATCGAGGTTTGAGTACTTCATGCAGAAGAATGAGATATCTCTGCTCCAAAGAGATTTGATCTTAAAAACGACAGACTGTTCTTCTGCACGGCAGGGAGTCTTAGACACGGGGAACGGGAGTATTGAAGGGGGGGTGCAAGACGGGAGGAGCAGCATAGTTCTCCGGGAAGAAGATGACTCGTTTAGCTTTCACGCAGGGCGATCTACTGGTGAGATCTTTACGACGAGATACCATGCGAACAGGGGATGCGAGAGTTCGCGTGAAACAGACAAACACTCTGAACGGTGCGACTGGCAGACTCTCACTCTCATCGAGGAATGGGAAGCGAAGGATAACACCCCGGTGGCTGGTGCGTTAGATAGCCCTAGGGTATAGCCGTCCAAAGAGAATTCACGACGTCAGTCTGTGCAAATTTATTTCTAGATAAGGGGTTTGGTCGAACAGCAAAGTTTGTTTCAGGATATGGGGTTGAGCTCGCACGGGCGCGTTTACGTGGAAACGAAATGTTTGCGAGGCATAGGGCGAGAACTAGGCTTTATCGCGGGGGAGGGAGAGCGATGTGTGTGCCCCGACTAAGTAAATACAGCCAGGTCAGGTGACTCAGCGCGAGACAGCTTCCTTGTCGTTGATTCTAAAATTCCCACGCTAAGGAACACGTGGTCTGGGGCTCGAGGGCCATCTTCTTAAAGTGTTCCTTCGAGGGACACCCTCTATAACTCAGTATGATTCTTGTTTGTTCTTATAAAACGGCGAAATCTCTGGTATCTCATCTTTACTTATTTCCTATGGGTTTTGAGCATCTACCCTGTCATATTATATTGGGATTTTCCGTTTAGGTATAAATTAAAATAAACAGCAGCCTCTGTGTTCTGGACTTTCCGAATGATTTGTTAAACTCTTCTGAAAATGGCAATATTAGCAGTAATTTGCTCGAATAAGAGTCGTTCAAAGCGCATTAAATGAAAATTGACTTTTGATATTTGACTTTGTAAGATTTTGACCTTCATAGCTATTATTTGGTCAATTACAAAGTTCTGAAGGAGTAATTATGCAGAAATTAGTAGTTGCAGCTTATAAAAGGGCAAAGCATTCTGCGGCAAGGCTAACATCATCGTGACATTTCGCTGCCTTAAGACAGCGGCCAATTAGTGTTCAGTTTATCGTTGCCCTGATTGACAGCTATAACTTTAGCACGTGAGTCTTCAATGAAAATCTTAATTTAGTCAGCATGGAAAAACTGAAGACAGGTATATTTGACGGTCCTCAAATATTGGATCTCATCAAGGACACCAGTTTAAATAAACCATTGAATCCTGCTGAACTATCTGCCTGGTTCATTGCAAAATTACTTGGTAACAACAGAAGTCCTCATTAAGAGAAGGTGGTTGATAAGTTAATGGAGAATTTCCGCAAACTTGGTGCGCGCATGTCCGTGAGAATGCACTTCCCTCGGTCCCATCTGGACTATTTTCCCCCAAATTGAGAAGACTTCAGTGAAGATCAGGGTGAGCGCTTTCACCAAGATATCCGTGTGATAGAGGAACGCTGCCAAGTGCAGTGGGCTATGAGCTTTCTGGCTTACAACTGCTCGTGCATGAAAAGAGATTTAGCGTTAGCTAGGTGCAATCGAAATTTCCTGAAGAGAGCATCTATCCATAAGTAGCTTTCTTGTATGTTTTACTCTTGTTGGTATCAATTAAAACTTTCTATCTACTTTCTTTGTATAAAGCAGTTCAACATTTACTATCATGTGGACATACATTCGCCTACAAATAAATCTGCATATAGGAATTTCTGACATGTGCTTATATCTCAAAGTCTTGATCTGATTAGAGCGAAAAGAACATAATTTTTGTAGCCAGCTATAAAACTGGCCTAAAATCGGAAAGTTTGCGTTAGACTTTGAAAACGCAAAGACCAGTCTTATTTTGCAAAACAAACCCTAATTATTCAAAGACTAATTATTAATATATCAGGTTAAAACGAAGGTAATTTCCGATTTAAGGGTATAATTTAGAAATGAAAAACTTATGACTATGGAAAACTTTAATCATAAACATAAGTAAAATTACTTTGTTGAACCTCATTTTTTCTGCCAACAAGCTTATAAATGGCACGCTTGTAAATCGTGTATTTGATGCAAAATTTGAATCAAACTCATTTTCGACCTCTTCTCTTGATTTTTAACATAAGACCATCAAAATGGTTATGTAATCCCTTAAACAAGTGATAATTATTAGTTATAACCAGAAGAAGCAAGGCCAGGAGAATATAATGAATTTAGCAATATTTCCCTACCAAGATCCTCCAAGATATCTTTTGTCATTCTGTAGCGGGCCGAAAAAAATTAGACTAACCCCAATCGATCCAACCCGCTCCCTACACTAATCCGGACGTGAGAAATCGAAGGAGAATGAAACGGATTGTATGTACAGTCCTTTACTAACAAAAAAATACAATATTTACAAAAAAATATGGGTAAATATGCACAAAATATCTACAATAGAGAGGGGCGATTATATTGGAGATCTTACTTTTCACCAAAAAATACAAAAAGAAAATCCTATATATATGAATACTATTTAATCTATCCTAATAAACATGAAAAATCAAACAACCAAAAAAATCCTGACTACAACAGTCAATATATAAACAACAAACAAGGCCTCACTTTATTCAAAGAGGATGGGGAGATGTCCAGCCACCTGCCACTCGAGCGAGCAAAATGCCTAGGACTTACAACAAATGTGGCGCCTCTGCGCTTGATGGAAGATAATGACCTTAAAAAGCTTGCGTGGCTATTATAAGCCCTCCTTCATTAAGCTATACTATTGGCCTTTATTTATTAACAATAATAATATATAGCTTTCCAGGATATAACGCTTTGTTTGTAATATAAGGATATACGAAACTAAGTCCTATTTTTCCAGAATATGGCGCCTGGAAAGAAAGAAAAAAAACATGGTAATCATTTTTATACATAAAATAAACAAAAAACAACAAACCCATTCCCATTCAGACACACACACACATTTTTACAGAGGAAGGGATAGGGTACTGAGAAAAGGGGTGGGAGAATGGCCCTTTTACACACACTCACATTCGCTTCACCACAATTCGAGGTGTGTGAGGATTGGAATTATCATATTAGAGTATGTCAGCCCTTGTGTTGAAAAGGAGCGTCGCTTTTGTCCTATAGAGTGTTTTCTAACGGTTCGTAATAAAGAATTTGTTAAAATTCCCCCATAAACTCATCATGAGCTTTTTAGGAGGAACTCCTCCTCTGGGTTGTTGAGAAATACTCCTTCCTCGACTGATCCAAGAATGGCGGCTTTTTCCGTTAAGATGAAAGATAAACGGCCTATCTCAAGTAACAAGTAAGCAGAAATTGTGCCTGAAGGTGTCGTGAAAGCAATGACTCACAAAAAGCAACACGCTGTAGCAGATTCCATGGAAAGTTAGGGCGGGCGCTATTTTCTAATCAATGGAACCTTTACACTCCTTTTTATAGTCAAAAGGTTATGTTAAATTGGACAGGGAGTTTTATAGAAGCTGGAGCCAGTTTAATGTGACAACAGCTTTTAACTCTTTTGAATCATGATATTTCGGACAACCCACATTCGGTTAGACTCTTAGACTAATATCCTCATTTTGCAAATAGGTAAATCACCTCTTGCTACTTCGTCTATTTACTTTTCCATCCTCCTAAGAGCTCTAAATGGCCTTTACCTCTGTCCTTGCAATAACACATTTATGAATCTCATAGAGTATAAATCTCTAATGTGATATTTAGATGGGAGAACCTAAAGGTGCATAGTGAAGAGGATTATGAACAATATTTTTCTAATCTGAAAGACATAGATATAAATTACTCATTGTAGTATTCCTAACGAATAAATATTAGCCTTAATTAAATGAATACTATCTATAAAATATGTTTTGAAAATTTGTCATTACTTTCGTACCTGATAATTGCGAGTATAGTAATCCATAGAGGCTGCCTTCAATTCCTGCAATAACTGATATATATATATATATATATATATATATATATATATATATATATATATATATATATATATATATATATATGTATATATATATATATATATATATATATATATATATATATATATATATATATATATATATATATATATATATATAAATATATATATATTCTTTCTTTCCACAATTTTTTGGCCATCAAATCCAGACAAAGAATCTCATTAGATTGAGGTATTAAACGACAAAAATATATTTCTTTAATAATTCTTCAATTTTTATTAATTCTAATTTGGTGCGAAAATACATTATTTACCGTGATAACTTTAAAAATAGCGTCAGACGATTAATTAGAATCAACATAAATTAAGATAATAATTGCAAATAGATATATGTATGAATAATTCCATGCAAGTAGTTAGATAACAATTATTATGACAGTTGTTTCACGAGAAAATATCCGAAAAACGCTTTGACTAAAATGCAATTATAATTTTGAAAGAGGTTGATTTAGTTTATTATGGCTGTCAAAATTAGGTGAACAGCTGTATCCAAGAATGTGGTCTCAAATGTCCAAAATACTGTTATGCTTTCCTCCCAAATCCTACTTGGTTGAATGTGGATTTAATGCAGTCATTAAAATCTTGACAAAACAAAGAAGTGTAGTATATATATATATATATATATATATATATATATATATATATATATATATATATATATATATATTCACCTAGCTTTCTTCTACAAAGCCTGAGTCTTATATTCAGTAAGAAGTACAAAACGAAGAAGGCGGGTCCCATCTTTAATTCCAACGTTTCGAGTTATTACAAAACCCATCTTCAGGAGCTAAAAATAAATTCCAAATGAGTAATCTCAGCCAATAAACATGAATAACAGCACCAGTTCAAAGTTAAAAACCACAGATCAGAAAAAATCACAAAAACGTCGTTAAAAATATAAAATGAACGTTACGTTAATGAACAAACAAAATAGTGAGGTAAGGAACAGCAAAATATGTGTAAAGAGACACTATCAATTAAGGACAAACAAAGTAAACGTAATATTACAAAATTAAACCATTAAAATGGAAAAATAGAGAATTGGATACAAACAAATGGTAAAACTAAAATAAAGACACTGAAACATTACCTTACATGGTCGGATCACAATGACGAGTGAAAACAGGAAGGCATCTAAAGAATGAATACAGCTTGGTTAAGTTATAAACAGAGGAAAGGATGACGTGTCTTAATTTAAATTTAAGTGGTTGTATTTAATACAGAGTGATTCTTTAATGCGGAGAGATGAAATAGATTTAGCAAATATTTAGACAGAAAAATCATTTAAGGACACGTCTGTTTTACAATCAATAGAATGTTTCCTGATGGAAGAAAACTCTTTGTTACTAAATGTTTTACCGGTTCTATGGCTAATTTCCATTTAAGAACAAAAACTTGACTGAAGAGTACGTACTGTGCTTCCTATAGAGGTCCTCGCCTTACATCTAGGGCAAATGAATTTATATACAATGCACAAACTAAACGGCATGGGAATACTGTCCTTCACTTTAAAGAAATTACCAATAATTTGTTATTAATGAATATAAGTTTTAAATTAATTGGACAATAAAATTTCCTAAATATGGACATACCTGATTTCCTTTCAAACATTAAAAGAATTCGAGGGGTTATAAAGCCTGAAGAGGAACTTCCTAACACAGCTTTCAATTAAAGATAAAGGGTAAACATTTTTTACAAAGTATTCTTTAAAAAAATTGAATTCAAAATGCATACTAAAATAAGTGGAAGAAAAATTAAAACCTCTGAAGAGGAGTGTTTTAATGGCGCCAATTTTGAATGTTAAATCACACAAACTGAAGAAATTTAAACCCTTGCAATGTGAAAGTTGGTTTCCTAAAAACACACGTTTGGATGCCGGAAGGGGTACGAGAGACATTAACATCTAGAAATAGCAAGATATTATTAATCTTATGTTCTTGAGTGAGAGTAATATTAGGGTATAAATTTTTTAGAAAATCGAAAAACCTATTTGTACAAGAACCAGAAGAAAAAACCACAAAGGTATAATAGAACGTATCTTTCGTAGAATAAGGGACGAAATTAAGAAGGGCAATCACGGAAGAGTCTATTTTCAAAATTACACATGAAAATATTTGCAAAAATCGGACCTAGTGGGCTTCTTATCCCAACACCTTCAATTTGATGATAAACCACGCCATTGAAAGTGAAATAGTTGTCCTTGACAGCTAGATGCAATAACTGCGAAAATTGAGAAAAAATAAAACCATTAAAGAGGGCATTTCTATCCGGAAAGGCTTTAGTCAAAATAATCTCTATAGTTGCCTGAAGGGGAATACTTGTAAATAAGGGCGTGATGTCAAAGATAGAAAAGTAAGCTTTGACATCACGTCCTTATTTACAAAAATGTCCTTCTTACTGAATATATATACGAGGGGCGGTCAATAGGTTTTGCGGTTTGGGTATAAGGAAATGAGATATGAGGAAAAGTGTTTTATTATTTTTCAATATAACTACCCTCAACTTCAATGCACTTGCGCCACTTTTCCCTAAGGCTTCGAATTCCCGACAACCAGAAATCTCCCGACTGCTGTTGAATTCACTCGTGGATGGAGAGCTGGACATCTTCATCGTCCCCAAACCGGCGTTCACGCAGTGCAACTTTGAGCTGCCGGAATAAAAATTAGTCGCTATGGGGCAAGATCCGGAGTGTAGGGGGATTAGTTGAGCTCCTCAAATCCGCCCGCGCAGGGCAGCTTGTGCAACCCTGGCCTTGTGGACTTTGATGACGTTGAAGTCGATCATGGGTCGTGAGATTTCTAGGGACCCAACGGGCAGAGAACTTGGTCATGCCGAATTGTTGTAGTTGATCTTAATAACACTTTCATGTGATATTCCAAGTTGTCGCTTGATTTGTCCGACCCTCACCCGTCGATTTTCGAGGATCCTACTTTCCACACGGGCCACATTGTCCTCGTTGGTCACGTCTGACGGGCGTCCTGGACGGTGGTCATCCTGAAGGGACTCATGACCATGGCAAAACTCCCTATTCCAACGAGCAATGGTTGCATAGGAAGGGGCGGTGTCGGTGTACAATGCAACCATGCGTTCATGGATCTCTTTTGCATTCTTGCCTTCCTTGGTCAAAAGTTTGGTCACTGCGCGATGCTAAACCTTCTCCATTGTTGAGGAATTAGTGACTGACGATCTGCGATCAGCTACTGCTTCTTAAATAGACGAGGCAGAAGCGTGTGGCTGCAGGGCCTGACTTGTCATAACTTGTACTAACACCCATACAAACAGCCATCCCCCTTCCTCTGTTTTACCCTACCGATTCGCAAAGCTTATTGACCGCCCCTAGTATATATATATATATATATATATATATATATATATATATATATATATAGTGTATGTGTGTATATACCTGTGAGGAGACATGTGGCTAAGCCTTACAAATTTAACTAGCAGCACAGCATAAAATACAAGAGTCATATTATTAAGAATTAATAAGGTAGTAAATTTTACTTCTAATAATTTTAGAAAAAGATGGCTTTTGAAACCAGTTATCAGCTCTATTATGCGGGTTTTTAATATATATTTTGGCAACTCGCTTCAGTATTGGACAATTAATAAAAGATATTGTGAAATGGGGTGATAGTAAAAAAAGGGTTGAGAAAATCTCATCTATAAGGTAAATAGATTAGTTGTAACTCTTTTTAAAACATAAGGACTATCATTCTCTTATTTATTCTCTCTTTATCTCTCATTCTTTCTTTCTCCAATGGCGTCAGTTAGAAAACTATGTGCAAGAAACTTTAAAAGTACTGTATCTAAAAAGGAATCTGTAAATGTCTCGGTGTCTCTTACTTTCCTTGGAAACCCCGCCTAATTTTTCATGGAGGCAATTTTATATGCAAATCTATTTCTAATTTGCAACGAAAAAGCTAAGAAACTTGAAATACCTCTCTATAGTAACGTAACTCTGTGAAGTAAAATATCACTAGATAATATCAAAATAAAAACCATGAAAATTGGGAGATTTGAAACATGTGCTTGATCTATTATCTAAAAGACTATTAAAAAATACTGGTTAATGTGGCATGGCGATCGTAACTCTCAATAATTGATGATGGGTTTGGGCTGTTAGGTTCAGTATCTGGGCTCTACATTTTTGGAGGAGGAAGGCCATCTTCATATTATTATTTTATTTTGAAGATTTGGTTGCGGCTTTTATCCTGAAGGAGACGACCATCACTTAGTTGACATGAACGTGACTCAAATGTTTTCAATTTTCTTCACCGCTGTTTTAATCTTTTAGGTTTTCCTTTTCCATTGTTGTTGGTATCGTGTTTATTATTTATTTTAAATAAGTCTCTTGATAGTGAATATTTCTTTTTTTGTCTCTCTTACTCGTGTCAGTGGTTGCTTGAATTTTACTGTTGAGTATCAAGGGTTGAATTTGTTAGAAAGCTGTGTTTTGTGTCCGGTTTGTTTAATCATATTATCTGTCTTCTCTTGTAAAATGAAAGATTTATGCAGTCTCTTATCTTTTGGCATTCGCATGGCAAGGGTGCTTAGCTAATTTGAAATTGTATAACATTCTGTACTACTTGACAAATTTCGAGACTATGAAATGGATTGTCACACAAATAAGTACGAACTGTTTGCTAAATTCCCATTAATTTTAGGTTCCTTTTATTAACTAATATTATTACCCAAGGATATTTTGTCATTATAATATAACTTTGAATTATGTGCAAATAAAATTTTTAAAAGTAGATATATAAACACAAATTTGCAATAGCATAAACTTCGAAGGTAATTGCATCGAAATAGAATTTAATTATGAGAGAGAAATTTAATTTCAAGCTGGTAAACGTTTAATAAATATCTCCCTATTATTGAATTTCACAAATGAAACCATAATATAGGAAGACAAATTGAGCATAAGAGGAATACTTCTTGGCTGATGGCACCGCGAGAGCATTAATGATTTTTATCAGAAATAAAAATATAATTGGTACGATAAAATTATTCTTATACCTGAATCGCTGAATCTCTTGTAGATATATAAAATTGTTTAATAATTCCTCGCCCTTAAATTAAACAGTTTGAGTTTACGTTTTACATCCATACCATGTATATTTATATTACAAAGTCTCCTGCGTTTGCCGCACAAATGAAACAATAATATAGGAAGACAAATTGAGCATAAGAGGAATACTTCTCGGCTGATGGCACCGCGAGAGCATTAATGATTTTTATCAGAAATAAAAATATAATTGGTACGATAAAATTATTCTTATACCTGAATCGCTGAATCTCTTGTAGATATATAAAATTGTTTAATAATTCCTCGCCCTTAAATTAAACAGTTTGAGTTTACGTTTTACATCCATACCATGTATATTTAAATTACAAAGTCTCCTGCGTTTGCCGCAACTATGAAAAAATATCTTGTTAATTTATGTGGATTTTTGCTCCTTTTTCCCTTAATGAATGATGGTTAAAAAGATTTTTTTTAGACAAAGATTCAAATTTTACTAAACGAAAATTGAAACAATTCAAACAGATCCTACAAATATATTAGTCTTAGTCAATGTAGTAAAACGAAATTTTAACCGGCAAACAAATAATACACCTTCAGCTAATTATCTAATAGAGATGAACTTCTGTGCCATAACTCTGGTGCATTAGAGATAACAATCAAGCACTACAGCTTCTTAGCTACAATTTTTTTTTCCTAGAATAGAATATAATTGCGTAATTCTCGTTGAAGAAAGCCAATCATAACTTGGCTTCGAAGGGACTGGAAAGAAGATGTAATTATGCTTTTGTTATTTATTTACTGAAGGGAGAACTTCTAATTAACTTTGTATGACCATGTCAGGCAGACTAACGAAATTAAAAAATTATGAGTTTGTTTTCTGAGAGGTAAATTTAATTAAAAATAGAACGAATGATATAATTTGGTATGTGTTAGGTTTAGGTAGATTAATGGAATTAATAACTTAAATACACATGTCATATGCACGGTGAGGTGGGTAATGTGTTGCCGTTGCCAACTGTTAATTCCACGCATGAGTGATGTCTTGGGTCTGTTATCTCTCTTTCCAATCATAGTAGTGTTGAGCAACGTTTGCGAAGAAAGCACTAATATGAATTCAATCCTCCAAATAAACCAAGGTGTGCTGTTTGCTATTCATGCCGGGAGTTTCAAGATCTCTGAGGTACTTGGCTTTCTATCTGAGGACTGTGCCGAAGATCAATAAAGAGTTGGGTGCGTCTGGCTATGATTACAAGGGTGGTTGGCTCACAAACTTCATTCTCAGCGTTCTGATACGAAACGATCGACGAAATTTTGTCACGAAGATCCAGTCCATCTTTGACTACGATTCCAGCAAGGTTAATGACATCCAAAGCAAGGCACAAAGTAGTAGCATAGTCTTTCTTCCTTCAGTTAATGTGTGAGGACAGAATATCTGCCAGAACCAAGTAGTGAGCTTGCTAAATAACCGCTGGCTGCTTAAGTCCTCCAAAGATGTACCGAGAGTCATGATGACCAAGTTCCATGACCGCATAATGGTGTTCGGGATGGTTGGGAGCGAGGCCACCTTAAGCCCCCTTTTATCTTCCCGAACGGACTCAGATTCAAAACGAAGGGCAACGTCATATACCTAGAAGAATAGTAATGCCCAAGATCGAAGAGGAGTTGTATGAAAGAACGTACATGTACTAGACAAACAGAAGTTTCCATTTTGGCTGCCAGACAATTAATTTCACCAATACATATAACATAGGCCACAAATTACCCACTGCTTACATTATTTTCAAAATTTCATAAATACTATTATTAGTTTGACAATGAAGAGTAAACGAGAGTTATTATACTAAGAATATGTAATTTCAAAGAATGAAAAAAGAATATAGAAATAATCAAAAATCTTAAGGAAGAGAAAGAGTTTCGGACAAGATGAAACTGCGGAGGGTGAGTCAATGATAAAGCAACACTAATAGCGTGACAGGGGTGAAGTGTACTGCTGCCGGCGGTCCTTTTATTTTCTCTTATAGCCGTGATATTTTCATAATAGGTTTTGCCTCTTGTAAGGGCTAAAGTAAATGCAATATGAGTTTATAATTACAAATATATTTAATTACACAGGGAGGCAGCATTTTGAATTAGATTAAGGTTAAGCCAAATCGCTACTGCGACGGAGATAAAAAGAATTATGTGCCTTTATCTCACTTTATTGCTCAAAACTTGATGGATCTTAAAAAGAAGTTCACAATGTTCGATCCATAATTCAGTTCTATTTCTCAGCACATTGAGTTGGAAATGTGGAATCCATCTAACAGTACTGGAGTAGAACTCTTGCTTGAATTCGTTCCCATCCTACGAGATTTAAATTCTTTCTCAGAAAGGGAAGTGATTTAGGTGATTTAGATTTATGATTGGCACCTTGTAAAATAGTTAATTAATAGACCGAAAATTTTATGACACAAATTTATGAAGAACCACACTTAAAAACAATTTGTGGGTTTCAGGCTCAACTTGCTTTATTTGATTCGAATTCAGGACCAACGAGGGCATAAAATATGACATGAAATTAAATGGAGGCATTGAAAAAATTCTCTACTCTCTGGTGGATTCAAGAAAAATGTAAATGTTGTTGTATTATTTTTACTAAACAGTGAATAGAATTGATTGCTTAATCTGAGATGTGGACATTTATCTCGTAATGTTGAGAGAAACTTTTGTCGATCTTGTGCAATATTTTCCTCCTTTTCCGTATTTTAATAAATCATATCTGTCCATCTTGTTTTTTATCTTTTCGGCTGTCTTTTATCAATCGTAATTTTTATAGTCCAACTTTCCTCTTGGAATCTTGTTATTTGGCCTGCCGAGCTCAATTTCAGATTTCTTATAGCTTCCACTATAACCTGAATGAAGTTGGTTCACGTATCCAAGTGACTGATTTTAAGTCATGCCAATTAATGCCCATGATAATGCGTTCATCAGCTCTTTGTGTTGTGCTAACTCTTAATAAAAGTTTTTTGGTCAGGTTCCAAATTAACTCTCCAAAGATCGTAGTTATGAGTATACATTTGTTGTATAATTTTCTTTTCAGGCACATGTAAACTTGGCTTTTGAAGACGATACTGGCAATTCCAAATACTTTCCAGCTTAATCTTTCTGCGTTGGATTTTCCCAGTAACATTGTAAGCTGTTATTTCATATAAATATATTTATCTACCATTTCTATTTGCTCGTTGTCAATTGTAATTTCTATCATATCGATTTTCGGTTATTTTAACATGTCTTTTCTTTTCCAAAGGTTATTCTTAGCTCAACATTAATGCTTCTAGGTTAAAAATCATTTGTGGGACATCAGCTATAAGAACAATATCTTCGGCGAATCTCACGTGATTAAGGTATTTCCCATCGATCTTAATACCTCTGTTTTTCCAGTTTAGACTCTTGAAGATATTTCTCGAAAGAACATGATTAATTTCGGAGAGATAATATTTCCATGTCCTACACTGACTTATAAATTAAAGTTGTCTGAATCCTTAGAAGAGTCAAGAATAATTTTGCTACTTGGGTATTAGCTTGTGATTTATAATAAATCGAGTATGCTGATTCCGAATCTGTAATCTTAATTGTTCTAGCACCTAAGGTTCTTGAGTTACACTCATACTCTTTACTTAGACATATGGGCGGTGTTGCCTTGGCTACCTAGTGAGAGGATGTGTTGTATGTGTTTGGTTCCTGCATTACACTCCTACTTTATCACGTAGTCAAATTTAGCCATTATATGTAGTAGTGGTGTTGAAACGGTATTTACATACAGTGATTAATTGCATTTTCTATCAGATTTATCTCTCAATTAATTTGTAAATGAAATTAGATTGTACAAAAGTATATAACAGGATGTATACAAACTAATTTGAAAACATGAATAGGCGAGGATGTATAAATAGCCCAGACAACTTTTGTTAGATCTGTGGAAGATATACTACAAGCAACCAGCGGAAAAAATTAGCTAAAGAGAGAAAACTGCATACAATTGTTAATTTGGTTGTAAAGTTGGTGACTAAGAAAAGCTCTGGGCAGCTGACAAATCTTGTACTGTGTGCTATACGGGGTTCACACAGTGGTTAAATGTCAAATGGAAGGTTATGCCTTTTGCTGTACCAATGGTGTGGCGTGAGCCAACAAATATGTTTTGGATTGCTACTTTTGTATGATAAATAATGCGGGATTTCAAATAAGAACAGTCAAAAATTTTATATCCAGATTGTATATCAGCTATAAAACCAGTTCATTGTAATATGGAGATGCCAATCCCAGTTCCTCCATCAGCTAGTGCAGTTAAAGAAGATGATTCATCGCCTAAAGAATAGGATATCAATGACGATGAAATGTATGAGGATGATTCTAAGGAAAAGAAGAGCCAGTTGATAAATCAAGAAAGATTAAATGATTTGGTGAGGGATTTGTCATTATCAAAGGAGAACGCAGAACTGTTGGGCTCCAGACGACAGCAATTTTTATCTTCTACAGGAAGGTGCAAAAAATCTTCTTTCGGTAAACGCCATGAGGAGTTAGCTGCCTTCTATAAAAAAGAATCTGGTTCTTGTTTCTGTACTGATGGTAATGGCCTTATGCTTTAGCTAGGAACTAGAATTTACCTGATGAATGGAGAATATTCCTCGATGCTGCTGCACAATGGTAACAAAAAACTTCAATTCCTGTCTCACTTATTGTTGGGATGGTAGAGACATATGACACAATGAAATTTATTTTGGAAGATGTTCATTACTCGCATCATCAGTGGAATATCTTTAGTGATCTAAGAATAATTTCTCTACTTCTTGGACTGCAGCTATGATATAAAAAGAATATGAGTTGGCCGATACAATGTGAAGCACATGCCTTTGGTACATCTGCAGAAGATCTACATTCTACCACTTCATATTAAACTTGGCCTTATCACGAATTTTGTTAAAGCCATGCCCCATGATTCTGATGCATTCCAGTATCTCAAAGAGAAATTTGGTGCAAAGAAAACCGATGCTAAACTTAAAGCTAGGATTTTTGTAGGGCTGGAGATCAGAAAATTGATACGTGACAGTGAGTTCAGAAATAAACTAACTCCATTTGAGTTGGCAGCATAGGATTCATTTGTTCATGTAGTGCAGAACTTCCTTGGTAATCATAGGGCTGAAAACTATGAAGAACTAGTGGACAACATGATAAAGGCCTATCAACAAATGGGGTGTCGAATGTCTCTTAAGATGCGTTTCTTACATTTGCATCTAGATTTCATTCCATCTAATATGGGTGATATTAGTGACGAACATGAGGAAAGGTTCCACCAAGATATCTCAATGATGGAAAGAAGGTTTCAAGGCCGCTTCAACGAAAACATGATGGGGGATTACTGCTGGTTCCTCCAACGGGAGGATCTTATATCCACGTACAAGCGCAAGAGCAGGAATCTCAAACATTTTTTAATAAATTTATAGTTAGGTAAGTACTACCTCTTTTATATGTAATACATATCTTGTCTGGGTCTGCCAAAGGACGTACATAATGTCAAATAGGGTACCCCGATGCCAAACATTTGCCCAGAAACGTCTCATTCTTCTTAAACTCGTAATTATTATATCATTATTTGATCCAAGGTGACAAAGTGAGCCATATATCCTAGTTGCATAACTCAAAAAACCTACGTGATAGGACAAATCTGAAAACAGCTTTAGAATCAGCGCACCAAAATTAGTTAGGTACAACAACAAAGTTAAAATTTGTTGGCTAGTGTTATTCGCTGAAATATATGATCTTTAATTTTGCTTTATGAATTCTATGATATGTATATATCTACACCGGATCTTTATCTTAATGTTTTTATTTGATCAAATGCTTTCTTGTAGGCAAAAAGTTCGATGTACCTTATGATATTTATTCTGAGGTTTTTCAATGAGCTGTTCACGAATATTCACGAAGTAAATCATTGAGAGGCCTTTCTTTAAGCAAGCTTGTTCTCTAAGGACTTTCCTTTCAAATCAATATTTGTTCTACTAAAATTCGGGATTGATAACTGGGCTTCTGCTGTGAGGAATGTAATTTTAAGAGAAATATATATATAAATATATATATATATATATATATATATATATATGATTGCATTGGGATTTTCAAATACAAAGCCAACGCTCTCCTACTATAATAAACCTAAATCAACAACTTAATAACATAAAATCTTCAATGGATATGGATATTAGCAATAAAATTGAATTTTTTTATCTATTGTTTACTACAAACAAATCTGGGTTTACCACTTTCATTTTTAGAAAACCCGCCACCGCTCTACTTGCAACTCATTTTTTAGTAGTACGCTTTTAAAATTTAAAGTCTCTGCCATTACATCCCGAATCTACAGGGGCTTTAGTATTTGCTCAGATTGGCACTCTTTAAACGCCAACATAACTTACCCAAAACAAAATGTTAACTAAAATTTCTAACCTATCGTTAATCTCAATATTTTAATTAATATTTTCTTTCCCTCATCAGCTGCTCATACTTCACCAAAGTGGAGAGTCTATATCAATTACTTCTCTTGCACTACTTGAATTATAAGCTCAATAAAGACATTAGATCTCTTCTTTCAGACATTTTCCCCAATGCATTTTTATTATTTTAATAACATTCCTTGTCAATTGTCCTCTATCTATCCCTAAGTGTATTCGATCACAAATACGAGGCGCGGTCAATATATTTTGCGAATCGGTAGGGCAAAACAGAGGAAGGGGAATGGCTGTTTGTGGGGGTGTTAGGACAAGTTATGACAAATCAGGACCTGCAGCCGCATGCTCCTGCCTCGTCTATTGTATAAGCAGTAACTGATAGAAGATCGTCAGTCACAAATTTTTTAACAATGGAGAAGGTTGAGCACCGCGCACTGATCATATTTTTGATCAAGGAAGGCAAGAATGCAAAAGGGATCCATGAACGCATGGTTGCAGTGTACACCGACACCGCCCTTTCCTATGCAACCATTGTTCGCTGGAATAGGGAGTTCCGCCATGGTCGTGAACCACTCAAAAATGACCCCCGTCCAAGACGCCCGTCAGACGTGACCAACGCAAAACATGTGGCCCGTGTAAATGGGATGATCCTCGAAAATCGACGGGTGAAGAAATTGAGCAAGAACTTGGAATATCACATGGAAGTGTTATCAACATCATCCACGACAATTTGGCCATGACCGAGGTCTCTGCCCTTTGGGTCCCTAGAAACCTCACGGCTCATGTTTGATTTCAACGTTGTCAAAGTCCTCAAGGCCAGAGATGCACAAGCTGCCCTGCACAAGTGCTGATTCGAGGAGCTTAACCATCCCCCCTGTAGAGGTATAAGAAGAAATTAGTATATATATATATATATATATATATATATATATATATATATATATATATATATATATATATATATGTATCCATTCTAACGGAAAAAAATAACTAAAGACATCTGGGTTTAGCTTTGCCCCTTCGAGGTTCTCTGGTAACATAGGAGATCGGGCAAAATGGTAAGTGATACGAAACTGATTTCTGACCTCAGCTCAAAAGGCAGGGACTTCGAGGGTGTACTTATAAACAACCCAGTCAAAAGTGCAAACTACCGCTCTCGTATTTTCCCCGCTCCGAGCCACAAGATCTCGTAGTACCTCCTCTCAGAGCCACCAGACGCAAAAGGGCGGTAGACCAACCCGAAGTCCCACCTTGCGAGCCCCCCCCCCCTCATCCACCTCAGCACCCACCTCAGCGTGAGTAAGTTGGGTATATAACCTGAGGAACCGTGTAAACGTGGCCTTTTGTTCGTTCCCAACGAAGATACAAGAAAGTCCCCGGTTGACAGAAGATTTTTCGAGTTCGACAAGAAGAGTCAAAATTTACCGGTACAAAGTTAGTGCAAGTTAAGGAGAATTTGCAGTCCTTGTACAATACCAAATTTTACCAAGGAAGCTGGGCGCCGTCCGAGCCCCAAGATTAGTGAGTATCAACTGACACAGATTGAGGACTCCAAATCTTATTCTATCTGAGTTTGACAACTCCAAACTAGATAGATTTCTTATCCAAAATCGAAATTATATAAGCGAGACCCAAATCGCTAGAAAAGAATATAATTATATCCCAAGATTAGAAACCGTTTCAAGGTCATAAACGTACGAGAACCAACCCTACTCATCGGCGTCTTTGTTTTGATTCTCTTACGCCAACTCGAAATTCCCGTGACGTCACCCGTCAACTCGCCAGGCAAGTCAACGAACGATATCTAGCGAAAAAAACAACCAACTCAGGAACAATAATCCCCGACGATATGCTAACTGGAAACTGGTATTAATCTCCATTACCTTATGTAAGTAAAGAATAATCCTGTTATTTATGTCCCCGTGCATAAAAATTAGTTTAGCGGATGTCTGACCAAAGTCAACGCTATTAACTTAAAAATTGTTCCCTCGTAAAATTTTATCTCTAATCGAGCCTCGAGAGTTAGCCCTGTAATCCCATTTTCTTTTTATACGTTTATTAGATCTGTGTGTTTTAATGTTATTTAGTGAGGTGGGTTATGTTTATTAAAGTCTAATTTTCTTTGGTAAATGCACTGTTTTAATTATCCCCGAACGAGTTGAAGTGGCAATATTTAATAAGGTTAAGAAAGAAACCCAGTTTATTCATTCACTAGAATAAAAATCAAGTTTAGCACTCTTAGAGCCCAATCCTTAAGCGATCTCCGAGGCACGAACTTACGCCTCAATTTGAAGTTATTTGGTTTATTAAAAGCTAATAAAACAAATAAATATATATTGACTTGGCATTCTACGACACCCCCTACATTCCAAATCTGGGCCCTAGCGACTACATTTTATTCCACCAGCTCAAAGCTGCACTGCGTGGACGCCGGTTTGGGGACGATGAAGATGTCCAGCTTGCCGTCCACGAGTGGATTAAACAGAAGTCGGGAGATTTCTGGTTGTCGGGAATTCGAAGCCTCAGGAAAAAGTGGCGCAAGTGCATTGAAGTCGAGGGTAAGTATATTGAAAAATAATAAAATACTTTTCCTAATATCTCCTTTCCCTATATCCGAATTGCAAAAGTTATTGACCGCCCCTTGTATTATAAAATTTTCTGTTGTTTATTTTTTACTCGTTCAAGACTTGTAGTAGCAGCTACACTGGTCTAACCAATTTATAACTCCAATTTCATTAATGCCAGTAGTTTTTCTGTAATTCGTACTACGTTAAGCCCCCTAGACTTTAAAATACTTTATATAAAATACTTAAGTCCTGAAATAAATAAATAGCAACGATTCATCAATAAAATTACTGAGTCAGTAAACTTATCTTCTAAACCACAAATTCTCTGAGATCGCACTCACACATGTTACCTCGTATTTAAATTCATTCTATAATTTGATCTCAAATCTCTGACATTTAACCCACGAGTGCATTTTGCTCATTTAAATGCGCGCAATACATGCCATTTTTTGTTTTGTTGTAAATTTTAACGTTTCTTTTTAAATATTTTTTTTAGGAGTACAGGCTCATAGAAAACGTTACATTTTCATCTCGCAAAAATTAACTATCGAATCCATATTTAAACATACTATTTACCAGTGTTGCTGAACACTTAGAAAATATCTACCAGAAGGTAAGTTTTATGTTATAACTATTACCATGACGAATAGTTTACTACTATTTACGGTTAATACTGTACTCAAGTGATTATTTACTGATATAGATACCTAGACACTGCCATTAGTTTGAATAATATAATTTTTTAGCTGATTGAATGTAGTTTCCCATTTAAATGGGCACCATTGGGGCAATATTTCAGTTTATACCATGTTGTCTCATATTCACAGTACCTTTTGTTCCATTGTATGTGTGCCTTAGTCCTAATACTCAGAAATGTTATGCAAGGGTAAATATATTGTTTTATTTTATATAAAAACTTTATTGTTAAATTACACTGGACAACAAAAAAATATTTTGCGTGTGCCTGAAATATTTCAACGAATTATTAATTGATTTTGCCTGCTAAAGTCGAAAATAACTTCAGTTTTCCTCCATCAGGTCTTATTTCTGTCTTTCCTGATCTCCATTGTGGATCTTTTACATAGATGCTAAAATTGCGAATGAAATATTTCCAAAGATGTACACGAGTTGATTTTATGGATTTTTAGGGCAATTAAACAAGACTGTTTCTTTATTTAAACCGTTTTATTTCTACAAGAGGCTTATTTGCAAACGATTGATGTTGAACAATAGGAGAATCTCATTTAAAAAACTAGCATAAGTCTGTTATCATCACAACGTTCCAAGGTTGTTGGTAACGAGTTTCGATCTCTTTGATATGCTGATGGAATCATTCGCCTTGTTTGTCGCTAACGTCAATCTCTGAGTTTTCAGGAAAACAATCAAGATGGTTAAAAAGAAATGCATTTTGATTAAATAAATGAATAAAACTTTGGTTATACCTAGTTTATAGTGTTTAAAAACATCATATCAAAACAGGAGAGTCTTTATACTTCTCTTCTTTATTCTAGAGCACGTGTTCGAGATGACCCCCATTTAGCTCTGGGCATTGCATTTCATGAGGCGCAGCACAAAGCTATCCATGACATCCCTATAAACCGACCAACTAATGGCTTTGATCTCCTCCCTGATGGCTTCCTTGAATTCTGTGAGGGTTCTGTGTCTCCTTGTGTACAATCTGTCTTTAAATTAGCCCTAGAAAAAGAAATCTGGTGGGCTAAGTTCTGGGCTGGGAGGTGCCCACTTAAAATCGGTCTTGAGACTGATGACACGGCCACCAAGGTTCTCTTTAAGCCGATCTAGCGACATGTTTGATGTGTGAGAGCTTACTCCATCTTGCTGGCACCAGAACATCCCCATGAGCGACGGAAACAGGGTCTGCAGTTCACTCTTGAAGGCTTTGAGGGCCTCAACATAATTGGTTACTGTCACTCTCGCGCCAGATTCCTCGAAGAAGAGGGGTCTGATGAGGTCTCTGGCTGAGATTGCAGTCCATACCGTGCAGTTAGGGGAGTGTAGGGGCTTGGTGGCTACCTAATATGTTCTGGATGTCCCCCAGAAGACCTTTGTCTCTGAGTTTACCTTTTCTTTCAAGATGGGAGTGAGCTTCATCTGAGGTACAAAGGAGCTTAAGGGAAGTTAGAGTCTCCTGAATCTTCTATAGTATCTTGACTGCCATAGCCTTTCTCTGCTCTTTGTCTGAAGCTGCAAGGGATGCTTTGTTTGTATTTTGTATGGGTAGGACTTTACATCCATTACTAGCAGTCTCCTGCAAGTCTCACAGGATATGCCGAGGGACTGACTTCGCTTGCGCACAGAGCGTTTTGGACTCTGCTAAAATGACTCTCTTACGCTCTCGACCAGCTTAGCTGTACTATTCCTAGGGCATTCTGAATAGCTTAGATGGATGTCACTCGCTAAACGAAGGTTCTCCACTGTCCCATAGTTCTGGAAGTAGTCCACCTAGTCCTAAATTCTGCTTTTGGAGTGAGCTTTTTCTCATTCGAACTGATGCACGGAAGTGTCCTGCACTTTCTTGAACGAGCCTGTATTGTAGTAATGTTTGACGCAGCGTATTCTTTGCTGGAGCTCCCATTGAGATCTAGTTGTGTTCATATGCTTGCTTGTGTCATGTCCTGCAAAGTATTAGTGATTATTGAATGAAAGAATGAAGGATATAACACAAAAAGTTGTACAGTTCCGTTGTTGGTGGGTCACCAATATCATGAAGAGTTGATATCAAGTTGGTAACAAGGTCTTTATAGTTTTCACTTTTGGAAGAGGACATCTTTTCATTTTCTATTGCTTAGTTCACCACAAGATCCGAAAAATCTTAAAAAAAGAAAATATTTACAATTAAGAATTAGGATAATATAAACAATCCAGTGTAGTGGATGTACACACATACATAGTGACTACATTATAACATATACACACTTATGGCATATACATATGGACATTAACTCCCAAATATACTTATATACATGTAAACATTGACTCACAAGCAAACTTATTAATATCTGGACTTTGACTGAAGCCTAATATATGTATTATAAATGGACATTTAATAACTTAAAAACTAGACCTGATAGATCAAAATAAAGGTTATTTTTCGATTCAGGAGACCGATTTCTAACAGGAATGATGTCCATTTCCTAATCATTAAATACCTTGTAGACCAGTGTTATCCATACAATATTTTTGGTAGGCTTATTGTGAATATATAAGATGTTGTTACCTATCTGTACACATTGTTTGATGATCATAATGATAAGTCGACAGGCCTTGATGTAGCTTTAGAACCTCCTGATGATGGCATATACTCCGATTTAGATTACTCAGCCGAAGAGCTTGTCGATATTGGGCAAGAAAGTATAAAGCTTTTTGGAGCAAATATTTTGGCAAAGCCTCCGCATATTGAATTTAACGATCGAAATACTCGTTGAGAGCCATCTTCATCATAGGGATCTCCAATAATTTTAGGTAAGTTAATTTCAGCCCAGTTAGAAGTTGAAGTTTGTACTTTAGTATAACTGTAATTAATGTACAATTGTATTTTGTTGTTAATGATTGTTTGCATAATTAATGATCTGTAGGGCCCTATATAATGTATAATTAGAGAGTAAATATTGATGTTTTTATTTTATCTTATGAATACAGGAAACGATTGAGGACATGCAGGGTGGAGAGAGCGAAAGAGAGATGCACCTACAAACAAAACAATGAAGTCTAAAAAGCCTACATACACATCGAACACCTTCAATTTTGAAAAAATATATGCAAGTCCGGTATCGAAACCAGTGCCACGTAATCCAGTTATTTTGAATAAATGGTCCAATAAAGGACTCTTACTTATTGATATCTTCAAATTGTTTTGGAAGAATGAGCTAATGGATCTTATTATATCAGAGACAAACCTATATCACCAACAGAAATTTCAAAAAGATTTGGCAGTTTCTGTTGTGGAACTCTATAAAGTATTGGGTATTCTACTATTATCTAGATATAATATGGCGAGCACATTTTCCAATGCCTAATAATGACTTAACTCTTTGACAATTAATTTTTTCCATTGAAATATTGCTTAAAGCCATTGGTATTTTTCAAGTACCAAACCGCCGGCTCTTCTGGTTGAGACAGGCCGATACCCGAAACCTTGGTGTCATTTAATGTGGAATGAATGTGAATAGATTCGAGGAAATTATTTGAAGCCTACATTTTGTGGATAATACAAAACAAACAGTAAGAGTTAATTTTTTTAAAGTTAAACAATTAGTTGAGCACTTCAACCAAATATTTTAGACGTTTGTCACCCTCTTCCGATGTTATGGGCAATTGATGAAGCAATGGAGCCTTATTATAGACGATTCAGGCTAAAACAGTTTATTCGATGAAAAGCCTGTAAGGTTTAAATATAAAATATGGTGCCTCTGTTCTCATGAGGGGTTTCTTGTAAAATTTAAGCTATATGAAGGAAAGGATACTGGTCGCGAAACAGGTATGAGTGTTGGTGAATCTGTAGTAAAAACATTGGCATTGGAAGTAGTTTCAAAAGAGAGTCATGAGTACATAGATATATTTTTATCACCCTACCTCTGCATGAATTATTCCGGAAAGAATATATAAATCACACATGTAGGAACCGTAGGGATAGGATTAGAGGTGACCCTCTTTCTGATATAAAAAAATCAGAGAGGGGTGAAGCAGAAGTGGAAATTGATCAAAGGAAAAACATCGTATTTTGCGATGGTACAAAAAACCAAGTGAAGTAGCAGTTCTACCATAACCAATTATAATACAACACTGTGATCAAGGTAGGGAAGGAGTGGATCTGTTTAAACAATTTCGAGCGCTTGTGGGTAATTAAGGTAAGCAAGTGTAATCTTACAATGATTTATTCGCATTTCCAAGTTGAATTCCAATTAATATAAAATATCCTGTTCTTTTTTGGGAGGTTCTAATCATTTTACTATATGTCTTTATTATGTAGATGTACTATTTGGACTTTTACTACCTTAGTTGTTCGATTTATAGTTAAATTCGATATTTCTATGTAGTTTTTATGTCAATGATAGGAATGTTACGAATTTTTATTCCTTAAATTTTGACTTAGAATATTCAATTTTCATTAATTTGCTTAGGACTTTTAGTTTTATCTATATACATATTTTTGATTTTCCGGCTAATTTATTAAAAAATAGTGTCTAATAGATATAAATATATTATAATGTATTTCTTTAATGCTGCCCTAGTGAGAATGAAATAAGCTTTGATCCGAAAGGTATGATTTCAATGAAAAATATTGTTGGGGCTAAGAGATAGTAAAAACGATAACCAACACTGCATCAGGACCTTTGGGCCGGGCATCGTTCCTCGCCAGGTAAGAGATTTTTGGGGAATCGCTTTAATACCCCTAAAGAGAAGCATTTCAATAGATTCCTCTTTAATCGCCTAATCAACATTAACATGAAGCCAAAATGTTATAATTGATTTCCAACCTTATCTTTGTTAAATAAATTTTAAAGATGGCAAAATTTCGAGAAATATCGAAACAAATTGTTGCAGTTAGTAGATATCAAACACTGATAACTTTCACTACATCAAATCCTATGGGCTGGGCATCGTTTCTCGCCACGTAAGTGAGTCAAGAGATTGCTCTAATACTCCTAGAAAGATGCATTTAAATTGACCCTCTTAAAATTGCGTAGTTTACCATTAAAGAAAATGGAAATGTTGGGGTTAACTTACAGTTATCTTTGCCTTATACGTTTTAAGGATGAGGAAATTTCATGAAGTCTCGAGAAATATTGGTGCAGTTCGTAAATAGCATTAGTGTATTAGCAACGAAAGCAAAATGTGACTCACTGAAAGTTTTGTAAATCAGTTATTGAATGATTTTCTTTAATAATTGTTTTACTATTCCTTAATAAAGTGCCGTAAATCTATATTTAGTAAATCTAGGAATATTTTTTCCCTTTTTGTACATAGGTTTTAATAATTCTTAAGAGCCATGTAAAAGAAATAAAAATTTTAATATTTAAAATTTATACTCCTATATTTTAAACTATTTTTGTTTTCTTGGTTCTTGTATGATTTATAGTAAATAATATGTAGAAAAAATCCACGAATCTTGATATTGAAAAAAAGCATTGCATTGCACAAGAAAATACGTTAAATTGCCAAAATTATACCATTGCAATTGCAGAATAAGTCTAGTTTACAGTTTACAAAGCAACGTATGCCGAGACTTAAGAGTTGTGAACTTAATGCCAATGCATCTGAAGCCATACAGTCTGAATAGGCGAAATGTTTCTAGGGGATCGGGGCACTTATAACTTCTATGATTTGTTTATGGAAATAGTTATGAGCTCTCACCTTACTCGCAATAGCTTTCCTCTTCCTCCCATTAAACTTTCTGAATCATTGTAAAGTAATGAAATGGGATTGTGTTATATATGTTGCTCAGGAGGACAGATTTTAATCCAATAATAAGTAATGTATAAGATAAAGATTGCGAAAAAGTGATTACATGAGCACAGAAACAATTTCTAACTTGATATATCGCGTTTAATTGCTTTCTTTTCCGTAAAAATCAATCAATCAATCAATCATTTTCTGTGGCACCCACGGGGATGCATAGGGCCTCAATGAACTCACGCCACCACGCTCTATCTTAAGGTAATGCGTCAAGATCCTCCCAACAATATCAAATATATAAGAAATATCTGCGGCTGAAATCCATTATTTAAATTTTTATTTGCATGTAACTCTTCCTGTAATTTCAGGAATGAATATCTTGAATGTAATGTGAATGTTTCATTTATGTAATTTAGTTAAGGCTGAGTTATACGTCATTTTATTGAACATTCACAATAAATGCTCTAAATTGTTTTTGTTTTTTTTAAATAATTAACTTAAAACTAATAAACTCAACAATAGCTCGTGTAATATATGCAAATACGTTTCTAGGGAAATATTAATTACAAAAGTGAAACTATTTCTTTGAGGGTTAACTGAGGTCAGATGATTATAATCATCATACAAAAGTCTAGGAAAACATGATTTCTATGTACTTTAAATTTTCTTTGAAATTTTAAACCTACGGAACTGCATATAAAACAAAATATATTGTTCCAAACCTCTAATATTCAAATTATACGCTAAAAATCTTGAGAACCTAAATTTACTACTACACTGTGTCCTAAAGGTTATTGTGCAGGGGAAAAGGCTTAAGTTTTCACGGCACTACTGACTAAACTGCACCAGTATGTATAAATAATCACACTTATTTTTATTTACTTTGGCGGCCACTGTAATTGGGCAGTTTTTTTCAAAGAAACTGGAAAATAATGCCTGGATGATGTTTTAATTTTAATATGTTTGTCTCGTTAGGCCATTTGAGCAACGGTTTACAATATCTTGTACTTTCACCGTAGTAGATATGTGCACCGAGCACAAGATGCCTTTGTTTCCTATTGAACGGTTTCACGCTTATAAAAAAAATAATAGGATTATTACTGCTCGGCACTAAATTTGTTTTAAAAGAAATATTATTTGTATAACCGTGCACTATATTTGCAATATTCCCACTATATGCACTCTTAAAGTGTTCAGTATGCACTGAATTTTTACTTAAACTTTGCATACTATTAGTAGCCTTCGGAAAATTTTCACTGTTATCAATAGTAAATAAATTGAAGCACTGTGCCCGAACGAATGCCTTAAGTTCGTCTGAAAATTTTCCAACTTTAGCTAGTGTTAAGTTCTTTTAGCGGTGAGGATTGATTCTTTGTTCGTTAGTAGAGACTGGACAAATATTTGCCTGATTACGTCTTTTCTCAAGCCCAAATTATTCTTAGTTCTTCGTAGCTCTTGTTGGTTGGATCTAGGCCGACCGGTGAGTGTAAACGTGGTAATAAGTTTTTCAGAAATTTCTCGCATCGTTCTCTCAAGGAGCTTAATGCAAAATGTTCTTAGTTGATACTAGATGTAAAAGGAGTGAATAGCTGGTGTAAGTGCATCCAGAGAGTCTGGTATTAAAAAAGTCAAAACATCTTCCCCAATAATTATGGATATATGGAATTGTGCTTCATTTTAGTTGAACCATCTCACGGCTGTGGCTATCTCGAAGGCTGAAGACCTCGCTGAAATGTAGTGAAAGACGTGTGCTGGTGTATGTTGCTCTCTCGAATCCATCTTTGTTTCTTTTTCCAAATTATTTGATGAGGTTAGTCACCAATATAAAAGTGATAGGTATATAAAATTTTGAGATCTCTGAAAAATATAAATAATATCCGGTGAAACGATAAAAATAACTGAAATACAAGATGGGCTCAACACCACCTTAATATCCAAAGGCTTGGAGTAGGGTAACAAGGAATGAGATTAAAGCACACGCCCAACTAGAGTGGGAACATTGGGCGCTGAATTGTCCTAATGGCCCGCAAAAGCCTTATCCCCACCACCCAAGTGCGGACTGATTGGGCATAAATACGGATTACTCCCCAGGCAGGGAATATTCATTTTTAAAATTTGATATCCATCCTTTTTAAAACTAAGGTCAACACTTTTTTATTCAAATCCAAGTATTTCTTATTTGAAAGTCAACTTTTTAAAATTGAATGTAGACGTTTTAAGTATGTAATTGAACTTTTAAAGTTAAATTTCATTTTTTTAAAAGTTGAAACTCAACTTTTTCAATAGGATGTTATTTTTTAATTTAAGGGTGAAAAGGTGTACATAGTATGGAAAATCTATAATAATAGTTAAACCTTTTAATTTATTATCACGTCATGACCGTTATTAGCCTATTCCTTCCCTATTGAGCTATGGTCATTATATTAGTATGTGTTACTGTGAGGGAACCCCACGTGGAATCTCTTGAGCAGACGGAAATTCCATGTGCTGTAGACAGCCCAGTTTGGCCTAAATTGGTAAGCCTAACCCATCCTCCCCAAAAACCGCGAACCGCGTCCCCCACGATTCACCTTCACGCGGACTAAAATAGCCTCTACAAGAAGATTCAAGGCCATTCGAGAGTAGAGCTGTTTCCCGCTAACCTCCCTCGGGGAGAGCATCAAACATAAACAGAGTTCGACTCCCATGAGAAGATACAGAGTTGAGAAGTCTCGCTCAGACCCTAGAAGATTTCCCATGGTCCCAAGTCAAGTGCTAGCAACTAAGCAAAGTGACAGCTGTACTATTTTGTGTATTTGGAATTAGCCCCAGCCTAGGAGGTAATTTTACTGAACGATCACCCCAAGTGATTTTCCCGACTTCTTTCATCAACACCTGTCGAAGCCCTCTTCGTTTCGGGTAGCCGAAATACTCTTCCCTGGACCGGAATTTACCCCCCTTTTGTTTTTGGAGAACCGTCATCACTCCAACCTCCCGCTCAGAAGTTCCGAACTGCCTCAGCTCACATGCAGAAGACATCCGTAAGCCAACCATTTGAATAGTCTCCTCCTGGAATACCTTAAGTTCCCACTTCATAGCCTGATTTATAACTACAATTTTCCCTTTCATTTACTGATGTGATTTCGCCCGTTAATTCTCTGAGGTAATTTTACACATCGATTCTCTTATTATTTTTGTATAAATAAAATTATATTTTTGTTAATGTCTCTTTAAGTAACCTTGAGCTTTGCCATTGTCCATAATTTACCTGAGCTGGTTGCATTCTCTCGCTACTCAGCCCATCTGAACTCGTGGTTTTCAGTTCGCTTTCAAGTTATTGGTCCCTCCCTCATAGATATAATATGGTATTGATATAATGTAATGTCATATCACGACATCTATATATATATATATATATATATATATATATATTAATATACATATTATATAAATCTGGTGTCAAGTGTGTTGGGGTTTTTACGAACCGGTGTCATTTTTATTTCGACATTAGAAGTTCCCTTGTTATTCACGTACATGCCTTCTATTTGAATTTTTGTATTGTGCTGGCAGAAGGCAAGTTCAAGGTATTTGAAGAGCAGTGGAACGTAATCTATTTAGATTTTGTGTTGGACCCCACGTAATTAATTTTATTTATGGTGTTCGAATTTTGGAGACTCTCCTGATTATTAATCAAAAAGAGTTAAGGTCTTTGGTGTCCTAATTCCGGTAAGACCATTTTAATTTTTTTTCCCGCTTAGAAACAACAGAGGTAGGCAGCTTTATCAATTTCTTTTTGTGATCAAGGCCTTCACGAATATTCAAGTATTCGTTTTGCGTGTGTAGTGCCCTAGCTCGTTCGCGTATCAGTGTTCCCTCAGTTAACTGCGTAAAAATGTCATCCTTCGAAAAATTCAAGAGTGGGGGTGAAATGTTAGGTCTTTCGGACAAAGACCTGCTAAATTACGTACAAGAAGAAGAGAGGAACGAACGGGCAGAGCGAAGGGAAGAGAAACTAAGAAAAATGGTAATGGAGAACAAACTGAACATGGAAATGGAAGAGAACAAACTGAAGATGGAGATGGAGGAGAACAAACTGAACATGGAGATGGAGAAGAACAAAATGGAGGAGAACAAACTAAAGATGGAGGAGAACAAACGGAAGATGGAGATAAAAGAACGTGAACAAATTAGGCAGCATGAGCTTGAAATGAGCCGAAATCAAATGGATTCTCAATCCATGGGTTCCCGGGCTGAAATTCCCCAAACTCCTTCAGTCCACCTTCCCGCTTTGAATGATGGAGAGGGCTTTGGGTCCTTTTTGGCCCATTTTGAGAGAATCTTTCAGAACAATAAATGGAATCTCAAAAATGATGGCGTCGCTCGCTTACTTCCCCTCCTAAATGCCAAGTTAAAGGATATCTTCATATCCCTTTCCCCGGAACCAACTTTGGACTATTCCATGTTAGAGTCCGAATTGTTAGCCGCTTTTCATATGAATAGCGAATTCTACCGCTCCCGATTCCGCCAGGAAAGGATCCGCCCTGGCCAAACATTTCGACAACACGGGTACAAAATCCAAAGAAACCTTCAACGTTGGCTGGATGCGTGCAAGATTCCGCAGGTCTACGAGTCCCTTCTGGACTTCTTCATTAGGGATCAGCTTTTAGCTGCCGTGGCTTACGAAATTCGTGCCTTCATTAAGGATAAACTTCGCCTTACTTTCAAGAAGTTCTTGCAAGAGGCCGATGTCTACGCGGGTAGTCACAAATTAATACCCTAAGGATGTTAAAAAGGCTCCCCAATCACACCCAAAACTAAATTTTATGGCCCTAAGAACCTCCCTAATTTGGTTCCAAGATTTGCCAAAGTTCCTAGTCCCTCGATGCCAAGAAACTTCCATCCATCGAAATACGGAGACGTTGAGCCCCTAGTTTCTTCTCCCCCAGTTGTGCCGTACCAAAAGAACCCGATCGTCTGCTACACCTGCGGAGTTCCCGGCCATTACCGCCCGAACTGTCTTCAATACTCCCGATTCACAAACTCTCAGTCCCACCAAGTGCAGCAAATCTGGGCCGCCCCTGATCCTCCTCCGTTGCCTTAGGAGACTCCTGATCCTCCCTCACCCGCCAAAGACCTGGTCCATCAGGTAAACTTTCTCTTTAATGAGAACAACCCTGGTGGATTGAAGTTCGAGATTGGAACTGTGAATGGTCGCTGAGTATCCAACCTCGGTCGTGACACCGGATGCACCTTTAGTATAGTGTCGGAGGACCTACTCCTCTTGTTGGGCCTGACCAAAAGAAATTTTCAGTAGGCCACGACTACCTTGGCCGGGCAGTCATTTTCCAGTAATTCGTTGTCACATCGAGTGTGACTACATGTCCGGTTGGGCCGAAGTGGTAGCGGCCCCAATCCAGTTCTGCTCCGTTTTATACGGTCAGAACCCCTTAATTCACGACCATCCCATGACCCAGCCCGTGATTACCCATACACAGGCAGCCCTGGAATCCCATGCACCTGTTTGCCTGAAAACCCCTATAGACCCGGATTTGCAAGCCCTCCGGGGCGATGAGTTTTCCCGCGCCCAGAAAAAAGTGCGCAACTCTCCCCCCCTTGGGAGAAAACTAAAGCCCTTGAGCGTGAGTCCACGCGAGGTAACAAAGGAGTCTCGTATCCCGTGAAGAAGGACTTATTGAGAGTTTTGAGACCTAATTGGACCTTAAGTCCCAAGAACGAAGATTCAAGCCTGGTGCGAGGGTGCTGGTGCTCCTTCCCACGGGACGCAACAAAATCCTTAGCCAGTGAAAGGGACCCTACCCCGTCCTCGAGGCTAGAGGACCCGTGGATTACCTCATTCATACTTCGGGGGGGAACGAAGGTTTTCCACGTGAATTGTATATATATATATATATATATATATATATATATATATATATATATATATATTATCTCATTAATGTTCCTAAATATGATTTTTTAGGGGGGCTACTAAATTGTTAACTTTTTTTGGCCCATATTTATGCCTCCATTTAATTGTATCCTTTTTGGGGGGTTCCACTGAAATGTCGCCAATGTTCTCCTGTGATTTTTCTTTTGTTTAAAATTGTATTGGTTAAATTCTCTATAATCGACCCGTTTGAGGTTTATGTCCGTAAATTTCCCGCTAAGCTCAGTTTTACGGGGTTTTTGTGTGTACACCTGTCGTAGCAGGTCAGAATTTCCCTAGACCTTTGATAATTCTAGTTTTACGGGTTCGGATGATCCTTTCATACGCAACTGCTCTGTAAAGCATTATCTTTCGGTTACGAGATGTGTGAGGGAACCCCACGTGGAATCTCTTAAGCAAACGGAACTTCCATTTGCTGCAGACGGCCCGGTTAAGCCTGAATTGGTAGGCCTGACCCCTCCTCCCCTTCTACAAGCGATAGCCTTGAACCGCGTCCCCCACGATTCACATTTACGCGGACTAGAATAGGCTCTACAAGAAGATTCAAGGCCATTCGAGAGTAGAGCTGTTTCCCGCTAACCCCCCTCGGAGAGAGCCTCGAACATAAATAGAGTTCGACTTCCATGAGGAGACACAGAGTTGAGAAGTCTCGCTCAGACCCCAGAAGATTCCCCATGGAATTATTCCCAGCCAGGAGGTAATTCCACTGAGCGATCGCCCCGAGTGATTTTCTCGACTTCTTTCATCAACTCCAGTCAAAGCCCTCCTCATTTCGGGTAGCTGAAATACTCTCCGCTGGACCGCAAGTTACCCCACTTTTGTTTTTGGAGAACCGTGATCACTCCAACCTCCCACTCAGAAGTTCCGAACGGCCTCGCTCACGTGCAGAAGACATCCGTAAGCCAACACCTCTTCCCCCATCAGTAACCCAATTGAGTTAATCCCCACTTATTTAAATAGTGTCCTCCTGGAATACCTTAAGTTCTAACTTCATAGCCTGATTTATAACTACAACTTTCCTTTCATTTACTGATGTGATTTCGCTTGTTAATTCTCTTTGGTAATTTTACCCATCGATTCTCTCATTATTTTTTGTGTAAATGAAATTATATTTTTGTTAATGTCTCTTTAAATAACCTTGAGCTTTGCCATTGTCCATAATTTACCTGACCTCGTTGCACTCTCTCGCTACTCAGCCCGTCTGAACTCGTGGTTTTCCGTCCCTTTGTTGGTTCGCTTTTAAGTTATTGGTCCCTCCCTCATAGATATAATATGGTATTGACATAATGTAATGTCATACCACAAAAGTTACATTAAATCAAATGGTTTCAAGTTTAGAGTTTGCCTGCCTCAGGTTTTTAAGATCTTAATAATTGAATGAGCTTAGCCTACGACCACAACCAAATCCTGTTATTTTCTACAACCTTGGTCCATTTTTCGGGCAATTTTCCAAACAGAAATAATTTCGTAATGATTTGTGAACTCATTTATATTTTTGAATTGTAATATATTGAATTAAAAGTACTTGTATAGTCTGAACATCCTTGTATCTTTTATTTTCTTCCTTGACCTTTGCCATTCTGATCGAGTTTTTGCATGAAGGCGCAGATACTCCTAAGTGCGAACAAAACTTTCTAGTTATGTGTAGCGCTCTTTGTGTGTATCTCTCAACTTTTTTTAATCCTCAATGTTCTTCACCTGCAAGACTAATAAACAGTGCAAATAATCTTTCATCATCGATCCTGATGATCAAGTTATATATGAGCGTTAATAAAATTTAATATGATATTAAACTAGCAATTTTCTCACGTTGGCAGTCCAGATAATGGAATTCCCCATGCTTGCATCATCAAGACTTGCAAGAACGAAATTTAAGTTTACCTTAGATAAAGAGAATTTATTAGAGGCCGGTTTTATATGATCATATAAAACAACCTTCTGATATGCATTTTCAAAATATAAATTTGGATTAAAAATAAAAATTGATAGTTTTGATCTATTCCACATGGAATATTGTTTTTCAGATAAAGCTCTTCTTTCTCTTCTAGTTCAGAAACGGCTGGGGTGTGTTCAAAGTCATAAGATTGAGAATATCCATAAAATTTGAATTGAATTAAGGAATTTTAATAGAGTCAAATAAATATTTATTGTTACATAAGTTGTTTTTTAATTATTTTTTATGTCTCAATTATCCACTTCATAATGAATCGCCGATTGATGCGGTTGTATAAATCCCAAGGTCTGTTAACATTTTTCTTCGGTTATATCGATTATCTAAGCCTGTTCAAAACGGTACTAAAAGAGTTGATGTGGGAATATGCTTTTATGATTAGTTCGTTGTCTCAAGCACTAATATGTAAAATCATGAGGTATAAATAAGATTTGGCAGCAGGATCTGACTGGCTTGTAAAAGTTTCATAGTATTAAATTTGGTGTTCACTGTATACGTTTCTTATAGACAAAGACGCATCAGTCAGTCTAAAATGTTATTGGATATCTCATGAAAGAAACTAGATTATGTACTAGTTAATTATTCTCTTATACGGGTGGAAATTTTGAAAAGATCAGATAAAGTTCCTATTAAGTGATAATAATATCGGAGTATATAATATACTTTAATTAAACAGATCAAGTCTTTTAAAGCGTGTACTTGGAACAATGAAGAAAGATATTGCAGATACTTTATCTTCAATAGTGCCTAATTCTCGCATAATTTTGGAAAGGCGTCTAATAACTTTCACCTTGTAATGATGTCAGACACTCCATTCGAAGTTATGCATGATAAAACAAAACCAAATCTGATAATTGAACGTAAACTATTTTAAAAAACGATATGAGTCTGAGTGGAGATATATAATCCAATATTTATATAATTTTATACTACTAAGCTTGTATCATATTGAACATTCAAACCGAGAAAATAGGGAAGGTGGTATCTATGAAGAAGAACTAAAGAAAATAATGTTTGACCCAGGTAAAGTGAAATACGCAGTGTACATAATAGTTGAAGAGAATGATCATGTAGAACAGAAGTTTTATAAGTAAAATGGCCAAGGTACACATATTCGTTAAATTACTACCTCAAATAATGAAATAGTATGCACTTACATACATGGAATGAGATATAAAGATAAGAGACGAGAAAGGTTTTTATTTACCTTTTGTGAAGATGGAATCAGACCTTTTTAAGTCAAACTTCCTTTCTCATCCTCTCTCAGCATTTACTTTCAAAATACCATGTAAACTATAAATTTGAACTTCATGAATCCATCATAACATACCATAGTCACTACAAAGTAGGGCTCTGATTGTTTCAATATACAGGACATATCTAGACTATTAAGAAGCATATATATGAATTCACAATCTATTGGATACTGAAAGATTGAATAATTGCGCATCCAATAAAATATTGACAAGAGGATAAGAAACAAAAGTAAAAAGAATAAACTATATTCATTAGGAAGATGCAAAAGAATTCAGAAAGAACCTCAATCTAAATATATGGCCAAAAATATCATTTCAATATTTATTATATTGATCTGGCAGAGCACATGGACAGAGATCTAATCATTATGTAAAAATACTCTCTTCACGCCCATGGCTCAATGTAAAGAAGAAAAATTATCTATTCCTAGGCAATCTAATAAATTTTCCAGTGTAAGTAGATCTATCCAATATGATAACCACAAATAAAACAATTATACATATAGCATATACTATCCCAACCTATCTCCAAGCCAAGATACTCTTACATTTACACCGAATCATCGATCGTCAATTTATCGGTGAAACGCAGCTGCGACTGTTGCGCCGTGTATACATTAATTTCAAACTGAATTATTTAGGTTAACATTCGATAACGCACACAATATGAGGCTTGAAGATATACTCTTGAGAGCTGAGATTATTTTATATTTATATGACAACGGAGGAAGGTGAGAGCTTACTATTCATTGTTGGGATTATATAATGAAACACCTTCTACGGTAAAATATTAATAAAACTATTTAATTGGTCAGGCGTGGTTAAATGATTAGAAACATAGAGATGTAAAGTAGGCGTTTCTTTTTGTTTCCGTCTTCCGAGGTGCTGCATCATATCTAAAATACGGTCCTCAGTATATAAAAATGTCTATTACTAGCAGTTTTGACACTGTACAGGATAATATGAGAGGGAATGGCCACAAAATAGCTTTGAAAGATCAGGTGTGCAGAAGGAAAGTGAATATTACCATTGATGTAAGAAAATGAAATAGAAGAGATTTAAAAGCCGAGAAACTAATTATAGAAAATCCAACTTATGAGGTAGGAAAAATAATCAAAAACAGACGAATAAGAAGATGAAGTTAAAGAATAAAACAAAGATGGAAAAGATATTTTTTCTCATGATATAAACGACCACACTTTTGATACCTTATCTCATAAAGTTCTCAAATGACTGAATTACACCTAATATGAAGGTCGTTATATTTGATCAAAGACAGAACGTGAAAATATATAGAAGAGGATGGAACGGTGAGGTACAAAGGTCAAAACGAAAAATATTCAATTCTCATCGATGGTCAAGATTCACAGAGAAATCATTGAGTAAAATTAAATGTAGAGCCGATGGGACTTAATTGTTTGTGTGCGAGCTATATTTTAGATATGGATATTTTATTATATAATTTAAACTATGATTTGCTAATCAACGAGTTCATTTCTGGATGGCAGGCACAATTCTGGATTTAGGAGCAATACTCAAAATGAAAGCAGAACAATTTGGGAGAACCATTCATCACCTCATAAAGTAATATTTGGCATACAATGCTGGGATATTCTTTCCAAATATATCATTGTTTGGAGTGAAAGAAACCTACATCACTTAAATGGACACTCATGAAATGTATGAGTGTGCGTTCATATGTTTGTTGAACATTAAATTATTCAACGAGCCACAAACCCGAGATGTGCATCGTTATCTAGATGGTGGCCTTGCTTTTGTCTTTAAAAATTGACGACTGGTTTCCGGCCTACAAAACTAATAAGACTCATGAGCATTCATAATTTGCAATCAAATATATTTTTAAACTTCAAAAGGCTGGTCATGCAAATAGAAAAATTCTTCCATTAGGAACATCGCTATTTCTTTTCTAAGGAACCTTACTGTAAAGTATAAATTTAATGGCATCCCTGAAAATCATCCATATGAAAGTGGACCAAAGAAACTGGGAACTAGATATTTTAAGACTATGATGGAGAGAGTTAGAAAACATACAAAGACTTTATCAAATGAGCTAGAAACAAAACTTGCCACATGCAGCATAGTCGTACACGTGTTAACAGTAAAATGATATTTACACACGGAAAGATTTCATCGACGAGTCCCTTATAGGAATAATCTAATGAAGAGAGCTCATGAAAAGGCACGTTTGTTGTTTGGAAAAGAGCACCTGAGAAGTAGAGAAGCTCAATTTGCTAAAATTCAATGGTTAGTTGAGATAAAAAATCGTGCTATTTATTTTAAAGGTGCTCGTTTGATGACTCAGCACCGAGGAGATATATCGCAGTTATTATTGCAGAACTGGTAATGAAGAGATTTTGAGAGACTAGCACACACCAGCCCCTAACTTCGAGGTTTTAGCTGAGATACGTCGAGGAAACGTTTATTATCATTTGTAAAGAAACCTTATCTACCGTTTCATAATCACATCAATAACGTCTTTCCCGAAATACAGTTTACTATCGAGTTAAAAGAGGCCCAGAAACTAACATTTTGGGTTGTTCTGGTGATGCGCTCTTCTAATTGGACTCTATACACGACAACAAACAGAAATAAGACTCAGAGAGACCGTGTTTTGTATTTCGACAGTGTTTATCCCATTACACACAATAAAAGCACTATCAATACTCTAAACCAAAGGGCCAGGACACACTGCTGCAATTCCCAACTAGTGAAACAAGAGGAGAGACATCTCAGAGAAATCCTCCCTTCCAAAATTTATCCTGAAAGATTTATAAAGTCAGCAGGAAGACCACGAAATTTAGACGACGAAAGAACACAATGCAAAATGGTTACACTTCACTACATACAGAGGACGTCAGTAATAGCAGCAAGCCTCCTGCGTCCATAAAACAGACATATAGCAAATAAACCCAAGAACACCTTAAGAGACATCTTAACAAAGTGACAGACAAACGGAACGGAGAGGAACAAACCAGTGTCGTGTAATAATTAAATGTCACGAATGCCCGGCGATGTACTTATGACAAACGGGAAAGCAACTACGGAAAAAAATTGTGGAACACCAGACAGCCGTCCGGAGGGACGATACACTCTCATAAATTGCGTCACACCAAAGGGATCAAGCAATACCAAATAAATTGGGAAGAAACGAAACTATTAGGGCGCTCAACGAACAAAAAAAAGCAGAGTTCCTCGAATCCTGATTCTCCAACGAGTCTTGCATAAACAGACAAATCAATATTCCAGGCTGCTATAATCGTCTTACTTAACGTAGCTTCCATCAAAATTGGATTTCAATTTATCTTAAACTTATAATTTGTTCTTTGTCTTTATTAACACATACCATACCTCAATCATATTTACTTTACTCGATGCGATACACATTTGCCACCTCTACGTTATATTTAGCACCTTAGCTAGCTTGACGCTCTTTACCAGACGCCCCGGCTACACATACATGTGTCTTTTCCAACAGAAACCATTCTGCTGTTCGACACCGCACTGTTCACTTCTCAAAAGAAGGACCCTAGCTTGTCTCTGAATTCTCAAAAGAAGGACCCTAGCTTGTCTCTGAATTCTCAAAAATAGACCTCGCAAGCTCCGTCGTGTCTAATTTTTCTTTCAACATATATTTATATATATATATATATATATATATATATATATATATATATATATATATATATATATATATATTATATATATATATTTATATATATGCGGCTAAAAGGCTACTTTTGGCAGACACAGTCTTCCTCAAAGACCTCGGAAGGAGCTCTTCTCACATACACGAGAAAGTAACACTTAAAATAGGCGTTCTCTCAGATAGCCAAAGAACTATTTTTCGATTGACCTTTGCAAGAGTCACCCTTGCTTTTCGAAGAGAATGGAAAATTTCTTTTATTCTCTGAGAGAACGCTTATTTTAAGTAAAGATAGTCTATCCTAAGACAAAAAAGAGGGATTAACTTTACTTGGTTAATTGGGGGAGGGATGACCTTTACTTTGTAAAATGGGAGCTATACGAGATCATGACTTCGTCATTTTAAAGCTACTGGAATAAGACATAATTACGATGTTTTCAATGATTTTTGCGAAACGAATTCCAGCGAATACCATTTTAATTAAGTTATTAAAATTTAATTTCTTGATTTCTACGAAGTTTACAATATTTAATTGTTTTAAGTTATTCTTTCTAACAAATATGTTCCTAAATAATTTTTTTAACTGTTATTTTTTTATTTTATCATTGGAGAGATTAGCTTTACTAGTGTAACTTTGGGAAGGATGATCTTTACTTGGTAAATCGGAGGGACTATCTTTTCTTGATCTGATGGAAGGTTGTGTGCCCTACTTAATAAAAATTTGCAGGTATAACATCGCTCAGTTGTGTGTTTTGTAACCAAACTCAAAGAGAGCAAAATTAAAAGACTAGTTTACTGTTATTGCGGCTCTGTAATGGAAGCAGCATTTAATCCTGAATATTTTTGTTAATTATCAGGATCAGTTTACAGAGACAGTCAAGTATCATATCGCTTGTATTAGGTCTTAAGGAAGGTTCAGGTCGCAGTGGAAGAATTATATAAACTATTTTAAATTAAATTTAATCAATTATCTAGCTACAAGTTTGTTTTGCAACATTTTCCTCATTTAGCTTTTGAAAAATAAAAAGAATTCTTAGAAAGAAAAAGAATTTCTATGCAAAATATTTACACAATAAATGCCCCTCTATCTCATGAGGAAAAGGCGAGTCTAGCTAGGATATTAAATAAGATCAGGTTCACCTATTAACGGTAAAAAGTGATCGAATTCTGACAGAGAGCAGTATGTTTTGACTACAAACTAATTTTCATATCAATTGGGTATTTTTCTAAATTTGTTTTCGTTAGTTCTCATTGATAGTTTAGAATATCGTGTCTTCGTGAACACCCGATGAGTTTCCAATTTCTATATTTTTCGTGCTTTCAATCACACCGAAACAGGACTGAATTATCATGAGGCCAAAAACATAACCTTAAAATGTATTGTTTTTACTACATTTCGGAAACCACTGCCTTGTGTCTCTTCCGTTTCAGTAGTTATTATTTTATTGTATTTTTTCTTGTTAAGGTAGTAAATTAATTTAATTATAAATAAAGCAAAGATGGCATTTTTGTGATCAAGCCTGGCAGCATGCCAGGATTAGGCAAAAGAAATCTAGCTATTTCTTTTGAGAATGAATAAAAATATACTAAAATCTCTTTATTTCCTAATAAAACCTGCGGGAATTCAACCATATATTAAGATATATTGGATCTTTGCTGCCTGTAACTATTTTAAAACTGCTGTTTTTCTGTTTATATAGACTTTTATTTTATGCGCATATCTATAGTCGCCTCTCATGCTGATTAAATATACGTACATTTATTTTACTAATATAGTTCTTTCCTATGATAATAATTTATCCTTTTTTCCCTATTTGGCTCTAGGTTCAACTCTGTAAAAATAAAATAACAGTAAGCCTCGCCCACATATAGCATCATATACAATCTAAAATTTGAAGAAATTTATAGATTACATAGTTGTCTCATGAAATGAAAAAAATATACATATAGGTAAAGTAAAGTTGAGGAACCTTTCGAATCAAAAGACAAATTTTAACTCCATAAAAAGTTTATCGGTCGCAAAAGAAGAAATCCCTGATGAATTTAAAAATTTAGAAGTTTGTACAAGCTTACAGGAACGACGTTCTGGCCTTAAGTCTAGGTGAGGTACTCTTGGGCCAGGTCATTTAATTGAGCCTGGTTACTTAGGTTATTCTCATTGGAAACTGAACTTTCCGAGAGGGGTGCCTTTCTGTATGAAAATTTGATTACTCTGTTTTCTCATTACTTGCCTAGTCGGCTCTCAAAAACTCTAACATTAGGTGATGTGACAACACGATCAGGTAGGTCGTTCCAAAGAGCCGCTATCCGTGGTGCAAAGGAGTTGTAATGTTGTATCTTCATTGTGTTTCTTCCTGACTGTCTTTCTTGTTGTTGCATGTGGATGATCTGAACTACTTTGCTGTAATAGATCCGATGGATTATATGAGACATTCTTTATTCACATAAATGATCATACTGTGAAATTTAATTGAAGAATTATTGAATATAAAAAAATATTTTATAAGTATTTATATTAAAAATGGAAATGTGTCAAAATACTCGTAATGCTACCAAGATATCTATATTTCGACTTCGTTAGTGAGCAGGTAAAAATTCCAGCAAGGAAACAATATTTGTCTTTCGGTGAGGGGTCATACAACCTGAATAATATTATAATATAGACGTGCTGTATAAGTTTGCATAACACTTAATGAAGTTCATACTGATATTCTATAAGACTATCTCAAGGCTATTGCCTCAAGAGGGGACACTTGTACTACAAATTGGACGAATTCTACGAATTACCATTGAATTCACTAGGCAAGATAACTATCACCTCATGATGGATATAGGAGTTTGTATTTAAAAGCCTATAATACTAGAATTATACAATCATTTTGCCAATTTATAGCGGATAAGTAAAATATACATTAAATTTGCGGAATCGCCAAATCTTTATGTTAAGAATTCTTTTTTCAAAGCGAGCCACGTAATGGATATCGATGCAATAAAAACAAAAAAACATCAAGGAGATTGTTAACCGTAACATCAAAGTTAAGAAGCAAACTAACAAGATTTAGATGATTATATATTAATAAACGACAAAAGTTAACAATTTCATAGGAAAAATAACATCTGCCAAAGCTACTCGATCCTGAAATCTATGAATATAATTTACGGGTTTATCTGCCCGAATGAAGCTTGCAAGCCTTATAACAACTCAAACTATGTAGGTATGACTACCACCACACTTTCGAGTCGTTTGACAACGCACCCACAACAGGGACCCCTCCAAAGTATATTGAGGGTGTACATAACATCAAATTAACCGGGGAGATATTGGTTAATAACACCAACATCAAAAGAAAAGAGGGAAATAAATCCAGATTGAACACCTTAGAAGCCATCTTATTTAACGAAAAAAAGCCAGCTATTAACATCGAGGCTACGGGCTGGAATCGAATATTAAAATTGTTTTAAAATTCTGCTCACGCCGGAGTGGCCCGTTTCCTTGATAGAGGAGGAATAAATATCCCCTAAAATCCGTTTTCTTTTCATCCCATTTTCATTCTGACTCCACGATTCTTCACCGTTAAAGGAAGAAAGAAACTCTGAAAATAATTGCATAGATCAGCAATTAAAGTCAAGTTTGGTTTTTACCAAACAAATTTCATTTTAAATATAGATGAACTTGAGAGAAGTTGCTTACTATCTACAAGATAAACTAAAAAAGATAGGAGAAATAGAAATTTCCAAAGAAAATTAATAAAGGCGAAATATACTATGGTCTTTAACAAAATCAGCATACAAGAAGGTCTGCTACCCATGTAAACAAATATATATATATATATATATATATATATATATATATATATATATACTAGGAGAAATACCCGTCGTAGTCCAGGTAAAATGTGCATTTCGAAATAAAGTAAAATGTATTTGATCTTTTTATTTATTTATTCTTCGCAAACAATATTCTCAATCTCTGAACTAAACCTAATCTTGTTCAGTAACACTAAAGGACATCTTACTACACAATATTTTTAGGTTTTCCTTCTAAAGCATATACAAACAGATTAATTTTGCATCAAACTTTAAAGCAATCAACATAGAGTTGACCATAAGAAAAACAAGGTTACTATAATTGAAACAATGCTTCAATAGATTCTCACCCTACACTATTTTGATTCACATTGCCAAATTTATATAAATTGGCAAGTGTTATCTTCTGAATGTAAATGGCACTTCTGACCCTGATGGATTTAGGGATATTCTGTGAATCAAAACATCTTCTTTTCCAATTCAAGTAAGAATGGTTTCCTCTATGAAATGAGGTATCACATTCTTTACCACCAGACGGGTGCAATTACAGAGATTTGTTGGATCGAAATAGCACAACAATATTATTTAGAGTTAATACCTTCACTTCAGTTGGTGAGGAAGTATGTTAGGAGTTTCTAGAGAGTTTAAGAAGTCTGTGGAATAATCGACTATTTGAACATGATCTGAAAATGTATCAACATTTAAATTTCTGAACTTCCGAGAGGGAACGCAATAGATCTTAATTGATCCTGCAGACAATGTTGTTCTTCTGAGCCAATAGAGCTCTTTCAGACAGGCAGGAGATATTTCTATTCCACCATCAACATCAAGAGGTACTCTGGAATTTCTAATGTAAGAATGTTTTTAGCAAATTGTGCTGACAGTTGATAACCAAAGAGCTCTGCTCACATATTTGTGTTCTAATATTCCTACACAAAGAAGATGATTTTAAGCAGGCCCAGACATAATCAGCCCTGGTTCTTTTAGGGATACTGGAAGTGTCTTCCTAAACTCACCTTACAGCAAAGAAATGACATCTCTCATGAGAGCTTCACAATCCTGGATGTCTCGCATTGTCCCATCTAGTGCTTTTAAGGTTCCCTTATGAACTATTTAATGAGGTACCCGGTGTTACCTGGGTAACAAAAAATCATAAGCAAGATACAGGTTAAAATTCTTATATTTATCAAAAATTACTCTCTAATCAATTCTACATCAGAACAGTTCTTGTTTGACAATATTCTTAATGGTGTATTGAAAAATAGTTTGCTTTTACTTCTAATACGTGAAAAACGATGCAGGGTAAAACAAACCTGTCTGTCACTTGTCTGGGCGCAGCTCAAGTTTCCTAGGTTGAAAAGAGGAGCCTAGATGGAAAAGAGCCCGTAGCTCCATTTAGGGTGCATATATAGACTAAGCAACACGTCTATTGTCTTTCCCGGAAAATATTACATAATAATACACTTCAATATTTATGTAGCTGCTCTAACCTTTCTTCATATTGATAGACAGACACATACACACAAACAGACTTATTTTTAATTATATATATATATATATATGTATATATATATATATATATATATATATATATATATATATATATATATATATATATATATATATATATATATGTATATACTAGCAGACATACTCGTCGTTGCCCGGCTAAAATATGCGTTCATAAATAAAGTAGGACTATTTATCGGGGGCGTTGCCAGGGATAAAAAGTCCTGTTGCAAATATATACAGAAAACCATTGTTTGAACTTGTTATATTGTGGCATAAAAATATCTTTAATTGCTGATTATTTTTATTCTTGGATTGAAAGCCGATTCAGGAAAGGTGCGCACTCTTCCTTTTATATAATATACTTAAAATAAGTAAAAGATTCACCGCGCTTGCTCGGCAGTTTACGCTCACGGGTGACTGAAAGTTAGTTATGAGTGAACGACGTTGTGGTTACAAAAAGAGATCGAGCGTCTTATCTATGACTCATATTTTAAGGATGGGATTTGTTTTCTCTTGATTTGGATGATGAGAGAGAGGGTGAGCGAGAGAGGGAGGGTGAGCGAGAGAGGGAGAGTAAGCGGGTTGGAGAGAGCGGGGAGAGGGGAGGGAGAGGAGGGAAAGGGAGGGAGAAAGAGAGGAGAGGAGCAAAAAGAGGAAGGAAGAGCGGGAAGAGAGAAGGTGGGAGATTGGGAAAGATGGGGGAGAGGGGAGAGTGGTAAGATTTAGAACATTATTATTTGATTCCTATAATTAGGGACACACATACACACAGGCAAACTTCATATATATATATATATATATATATATATATATATATATATATATATATATATATATAAATATATATATATATATATATATATATATATATATATATATATATTTATATTATAAACCGTACATCATTTTCTATAGGGTTGATTCAACTTATATTTAAATACATTTGAAACAAAAGCAAAGGCATAGTAAAAAGGTAAAACCCCCTAAAATATTAATTAATTAAGAATGTCACTTATAGAGAAAGTTTTTTGGTTTAGCCCACTCTACATAGTCTACATACTCTACACAAGTGATAAAATATTTCGAGCATAGCAAAGGTTTTAAACAGTTTAAATGATTTTTTACAAATTTATTACTTAAATTCTGCTTAAATTGATGTGGAGTGTCTGGAGAATCATAACAGTAAAAAGGAAACGTTCATCTCATGCAACATATAAACTAGAGTTAGTAGGTTTTGGATATAGTGAAAATTGAAAGCAAAAGGGATCATATAAAGTAAACGATATTGAAAGAATAAGCACCATTTAAGATCAATTTATTGAGTAAATTGATATGAGAATCGAGAAAATTAAAGATATTGATGAAACGATGAACATTTTAAAATTTAGCCAAAACGCATAGGAAAATATCATTGAATCTTAACTAAATAATAGGGATATAAATGATTGTGACACTAAAATGCACGCTTAATAGATTAGAGGAATTGCTTCAATGTGAACCATTCATATTCCCCATAAATAATAAATTTATCCTAGATCTTATCAAGTAGTTGACCGCACACAGTTATTTCCGCTTTAAAAATAATAATTATAGCTAAAGGAGGGGCACCTTATGTCTTCTCCTCTTTCTTTCGATTTAAATATTTTTATTAACCTTCAGCAAAATTAATTTCTCTCACATTCCCTTGTTCCTGGCCTCAATCGGCTTTGCTACGTTGACGACACATTTGTTTTGGTAAATTATTCTATAGACATAAATCCTTGCTTCTTTCAGCCTTTTTATTAGGTTAAAACTTGTTTTTAGGGTTGCGGATGGTTAGTTCAGTCTAGGCCTCTTGGTCCAGATAGCGACGAGTGTTTGATGACCAAGGTTCGAATCAAACTCTTTTATTCACCTTCTTATAGCGGTTAAAATAATTTCCCCTATTTTCTCTGTTTCGATTTCTCCCATTTTCTTTTTTAAACTTTTAATAGTTCATGTAATATCTTTCTTGGCGTTTTCTCGCATTTAGATACCAGTTGACAGCGCTGGCTGCATGGTTGAACTTGTACTCCAGCTTTTAAACAGTTCAAAGACTCTCTTTTCAGCAAACAAAGTGACAAAAAATACTGGCAAGTCGTAATTTTTATCATCCAAAACGTCTTCCAACTCTTTCAAAGGTCATCTTCTCGGCAAGGTTGTAAAACTCTATAAAATGGATGCTATCTATGCATTCTTATCTTATCATAAGAATATTTGTTTGGCCCAATCAGATGTGAAAAGATTTATAAAATTAAATAAGATTTTGATCGATGAAATATAAGCATTTACAAAAATTAACTGGTCGATAAAGGAGGCAGGGTGAACACTGCGGTTGATATTAAGCCTGCTGGTTTCTGACTGGAATTGCAGGTATATTTGGGGTATTCGCTTTCATATTGTGACGGATCTAGCCATGCGCATTCTTGGTCGATCACTCTCCCGTATAATGATGATTGTTTAGCTAATTACCCTTTCTCGGTTCAGGGTCGTTCGATGCTTTTCAGTGTTGCGTTTGATAGCTCTTTCTTGGACGTGTGTTGTTAGCTGCCGAGACAGGATTGTTGATTTCATGTACGAGGAAGTACGATGTTGGATGTATATTTGTACAAATGATTGCATTGCTGCAAGTGGCTCGTAGCGGGAAGGCAGCGATTACTTATGATGAGAGCGCGAGTTTTCTTTGCCCGTAATAAATTACTGATATAATTTAATTTATAATGGCTTTAAGATCTATTTTTGTGCTCTGTATTTACTGTGTTTATGAATGCTTGGTAACAAAGGTCTATTTTTTCTTGGTTTTTCTTATTTCTGTCTTGGGTTGTGGTATAAGTCCATCTTCTGCTTTATGGCATTGTCAATTGACGTTTGTGGCTAGCTGTTGTAAAATATCAGCTGAATTAATCTGTTTAATTTTATATCAACCGCTATCCAGTTGGAAGAGCTAGAGAAGGTTCCTTTCATGAGGTTCTTCATTTATATCGCTCATTACATTCTCAGGATCCGTTCATGTAAAAGCCCAGATTTGTTGATTCAACGTTAACTTTAGTCACAAAACGTGTGTTGAAAGTGAACAAGGATGGACTTGTTTTCTGTTCTATAGGTGAATTTAAATCCGATGAAGATCGGTGGTTTTAAATGAGGAATGTTCTAGAAAATGATATCCTACACGGTTTCCATGTAAAAGTTGGCCAATAAAACACCCAGTGGCGAAAGGCTTCCTAATGAGTTTTCTATTCACCAAAATCTACATAAGAACCACCTTGGAGGATTCCATTTTTAAGTATGCGACTCGCGGTTGCTTGATGCAAAGGAAGGGCTGGATAGCATTCTGAAAAGCCCTTCTACACTGGTCGCTAATTGTTCTCAGTATGGTTTGCAACTAAGCCGTAGGCCTAAAAGGATAGGCATTCTAGAGTGAATCAGAGTTAGTAAGAATAAATTCTTAAAAGGAGACCGGGCGTGATTTAAAAAAAAACATTTACAACCAAAGGCACGATTCAATTGTGTTAACCACTCTTTGCCCCGTTAGGTTCAAACCTTATGCATAGGTTCAACCCTATGGATAGAAAGAATACTTTAGTAGAAATTCGTAGGGGAGACCATAATCCTTTATGTTCTCAGAATACGTCTGTTACATTTCCCAACATTCAAACCAATTTATACTTAAGAACATAAATCTTTTTAACTTTAGCCTCACATTTTGAACAAATATAAATATCACATTTTGTCTATCTACTTAAGGTTATATTGTTAATACACTTAATACTTTGGCATTTTTTCATTTATTTGGTTCATGTTATTCAGTATAAGGTCTATTATTGGGTTTAAATGTAGCCTGATCTGATTCTTTATTCCCATGTAATTTTCTCTGTTCGGAAACCATATAACTTCTTTTAATTTTCATTTTAGTGTAGATAGAGCGGTGTAGAAAAGGAGGGGAGGGGGGAATATAGGAAGAAAGTAGAGTGGGCAAATGGAAAGTGGCAAACAGCTTTCTGCGTCACCAGACTACTGTTGGCAAGTAGCCTATCGACTGAGCGATACTGTCTCAAAAAGAATCATTAAGGCAAGGCTTTTATATTACGACAATAATTTAAAGGTATATATACATATATCGATATATTTAAATGCAGAAATTTAAAAACTAGTAAAAAAAGAGATCCAATGTGATTAATAATAGTAAAACTAAAGTTGACAATGAAAAACAGGATCCAAAATGGGAAAAAGAAATAAAACAATATAAGATGTAATATTAAAGAAAAACAACAACGAAAAAATAGAATAACGATTAATGTGAAAAGATAAAAGAAGAAATATATATATATATATATATATATATATATATATATATATATATATATATATACCCAAAGAACAATATAATCACTATAGATAGAAAAGACTAAAGAATCTATATACAAAGACGTGAGTGTTCACTAACGATAATAAAAAAAAGAAGAAAAGTTCAAAATTAGTAAAACTAGCGCAATCGCCAGACGTCCTAGCACACCAATTCTCTTCGCAAAAAATCTTTTTCTACCCAGTAATTCTCCAATTATAATACACACATTTTTTATTCTAATTACCATTAAAAAATTTAAACTCCCTGGATAAGTCATAAGCAATGAAGAAATTTATTCAAAACTTGTAATACAAAATAAGTTCAATTTGGACCTATATATATAATAAGCTGATAATACCTTGGGCTTATATATATTTCATTTTACTTTTACTTTTTCCTATTATTAAAATAATAAAGGCTGGTATTTTATTTCCAAACCATTATCTTTCTTTGTTATTCTATGTTTTCAGCAAACCGTTAGGAACAAGCTATGCATTTCGTGTCGACCACTAGGTGTGTGAAAACTATATCATGCCACGGATTCCTGAAAACCAATTCGTGTCTGAAGGCAAAGTATAGGTTAAAATATTTGGTTAGACACATAGGCCTCGCACAACTTTTATTGACCCTTATTTACAACAAAACGATGCAGCAAAAGAAATATATATCAATGAACAATGTAATCACTCTTATTTTCGAGCACCTCCTCAAACGATGGGATAGATAAACTAACTAAATCAATTCTGGTCCTTTCTTCGCAATTTTATCTACCACCTTTTGCATTTGCCGAATGTACATTTAAGCGTTGGGAGTATGATTGCGTTCCAACATTTTCAGTATATTACTCCCTTCACATCCTAGCAGACACAAACCATAACTTTTTCTGATGCCGGGAGGCCTTTACTTGGAGTTGTGCAGGTGCCATTTGTTTTTTCAGCTCCTTTGCGTGCGAGTTTGGAGTGTAGAGACTTTTTGTAAACGCACTGTTTAACTACTTAAAACGAAGATTCTTGGGCAGTAGTGTAATGAGGTCTCTATGCAGCGCTGACGGTGGAAGTTGGTCAATTCATGTGAAATCTATTTGTCTAGTATGCTGATTTGCGCATTTCGTCTAAATCAGGCAAAATGGTTGTATGTCTGACACTAGATGTGGATCAGCTTTGACACAGGCGCACAAACGGTCATTGTCAATAAATGATGGTCGACCAATTCTTGGGTGATATTAGAGATCGAATTGGCCACACTGAAATTTATCAAACTAATCGTATGTTATAATAATAATAATAAATTTCTTATAATGCGCTCTTCAAGGCTGGAGGCCTTCACAGAGCGCATGTTCGGCTGTGGGCTAAGATCAGGTGCGTGAGTAGGCAATCCTGAACAGATGCGTTTTGAGGAGTCGCTTGAAAGTGGTAAGTGATGCCGCAGATCTAATTTCGACTGGAAGAGTATTCCAAAGCTTGGATGCAAAAACCGAGAAGGAGCGGTCGCCCATTGAGCAAAGGGATGAACGAGGAGTGTTCAGGAGAGGAGCATGAGATGAACAAATTCCCGAGGGGCGAGACGTTGGGAAAGGTCAGCTGAAAGTTGAGTTGGCCCCTTTTGGTGAAGGACCTTGAAAGTAAAGAGAAGAATCTTGAGATGAGAACGATATCTGACAGGTAACCATTGGGATTCCTGAAGCAGGGGCTTAGAAGGGGAGAAGCGAGTGTGACGGAAAAGTAGTCGGGCAGCGTAGTTCTGCACTAGCTGGAGGGGACGTAGAGAGCAAGATGGTAGATTTACAAGAAGAGAGTTAGAGTAGTCAAGGCGGAAGGTAATGACGGCGTGAACAGCAGTCTCAAGACTTTGGCGATCGAAGTGAGAGCGAATGTGGGAGAACTTACGGAGGGAAACAAAGGGAAAATTCACTAATATTGTGGATGTAGGGTTTAAAGGAGAGATGCTCATCAAACACAACGCCCAGATTTCTAACAGAGTCAGAGAAAGCGACAAGTTTCCACCTAGAGGGAGGGAGGGGAATAGGAATTTAACTTTGTACATTAGAGCGAGGGTACCAATCAGAAGAACTTCAGTTTTGGACTGGTAAGTTTGAGGAAGTTAGCCGATAGCCAGTCCGATATATAAGAATAGGAAGATAGGAGGTCACAGATTGAGTGAACAATGGTCGAGGGGGAAGAGGAAATAATGATTTCAGTGTCATCGGCATAGAGGCGGAAAGATAAACCGAGATTACGTAGGAAGGAGCTAAGAGGGAATAAATAGATACGGAAGTAGAAAGGGCTGAGGACAGAGACTTGAAGGACACCAAAGCGAATGTGAGTGGGGTCAAAGGAGACATCGTTAATTACTACAGATTGGGTGCAAGACGAAAGGTAATAGCAGAACCAGTCGAGAGCAACGCCAGAAATGCCAAGAAAAGAGTGGATGCGATCAAGCAAGAAAGAATGGTCAATAGTATCAAAGACAATGGAGAGGTCAAGTAGAATCAGGATGGAGGCACAAGCATGGTCAGCAGCTCTACGTAAGTAACCAGTAACATTGAGTAGAGCTGTTTCAGTAGAGTGCTAAGCTTTAAAACTTGATTGGTAACTCTCATCAATATTATAGGCAACGATGTGGGAATTAATACGCGAAACAACTACTCTCTTAAGGACCTTAGAGAGAAAGGGAAGTTGCGAGATTGGGCAACAGCTAGCTGCGTCGGAAGGGTTAAACTTCTGCTTTTTAAGGATCAGACGGATTTGGGCATATTTGAAGGAAGAAGGGGCGACACTAGTAGCATGGGAGGTATTGAACAGGTGGAGGAGCATTGGGAGTATGACAGGCAATATATTGATTAATAGCTTGAGGGGAGAACGAGTCACATAGGGAGCCAGATCTTTTGGAGCGCGAGAGTAAAGCAGACAACTCTTAAGCAGTCACGCAAGAAATACGTGTTGAGCAGCCGGGGAAAGGGGGAGATCAGGGAGAATGTGAAAGGCCTGGACAGGCAAACGTGGGAAGGAGGCAAAAAATGTTGATGACCTTATCAGCGAAGAATTTCGAGAGGATAGTGGAAGGATAGGGGTGGGAACATGTTGTGAGGAGGTAAGAGAAGAGAGAAGGCGGAGAACGGCACGGGAGTCATTCTTACTGTTGGCTAGCAATTTATGCAAATGGGCTTCACGAGCAGATTTCAGTTTAACCAAGTAGAGAGATGTCGCAAGACGGTAAGTGAGCAAACGAGCAGTTGTATCTTGCCCATTGGAGCGAGCTTTACGAAGAGCTCTTTCATGGGCACGTAAAGACTGTGTCAAGTGTAGTAGTTCCAGCGAGTACCATGGGGCGCGGTGACGGCGAGAGTAACAAGAAGTAACAAGGAAAGGAAATATCCTAGGAGACCTTACGGTCAATTCAAAGAGGGTACCTTGGGACTAGCAATCGAGCATGCACATGGCTGCTTAATTGTTTTGCGTCCCCAAACGGCCCATTTTCAAGACTTTGTCTTCTCTTGACTTGAACTGGTCAACAGATTCACTGTTTACAACTTCCACTGGAAGTGCGTTCCACTTACCGCAGATGCTGTAAGTGAAAAAATTTCCACACAGATTGCGGTTGTAACGCTTCAGTTCAAGTTTGAAGCCGTCATTGCGCGTTCTGTTCTCACTCAGTGTAAAAATAATGGAGGAGTGGGCATTAAGGCAAATTAGGACGTATTGATCCAAAGATGAGAAGATTTGGTCAGGGAAGGCGAGAGCATCGAAAGGGGGTAAATTAGAGGCAACATCATTAAGAAGGGATGGGATGTCAATGGAAGCTAGCCGTCGATAAGGTTTTTCGATGAGAGTAGGCGGAGAGGGCAAAGAAGTAGGGGTTGAGACGTTGAAGTTAGTAAGGTAATGGTAGGAAATAGCATTAGTTGGAAATATGACAGTCGGAAAATACAAATTCTAAAATGTTACCATGACACTGTGTTGGGAAGGAAACGTGTTGATTAAGGGAGAATAGGTCAAGGATCTCAAGGAAGGCAGATAGATTATGGTCAGTGACTGGGAGGTTGAAGTTCCCGATGATGAGAAGATGACCCGATTGGAAGAGAATAGCGAGAAGGTTACTAAATTCGTCAATAAAAAGATCATGGGAGGGGCTGGGTGGGCGGAAGAGCACTATAGGTGTTAGAGAGGGAAAAGAAACAGAGACAGAGATAAGGGCCTCAAAAGAAAGAAGATGCGGGGATGGAAGGGTATTTAGAGAGAGAGAATCACTATAAATGAGAGCAACCCCTCCGCCACGTTTGTTCGGGGGTTGCAGGAGTGTACGTAGCCATCAGGGGTCGCTAGCGACAAGCGGCCATCACTCTGATGAATCCAAGTTTTACTGAGACTAAGGAGGGAGATACGTGAATTAATCAGGAGATCGTGAATGAACTCGATTTTATTATTGACGCTTCTAACATTGAATAGAGACGCATTATAAACTGAGAGTCGGCAGGTTGAAAGGGGGAGTGAGGAAGACGGGGAGAGGAGTAGGTGGGGGTAGACAGTTCAATGAAAAATAACAGACCGAAGATAAACGGAATCCCCTTTTTATAGAAGGAGATTGATTTCGAGTGATTCCTAGTGCTTTAATTCTAGAGTCAACCGAGTTAGATACCTTAAACCCTCTATTAAGATAAAGAATTGTGGCTTTGTTCATCATTGAGGGAGGAGAAATATAAGTAGGATAAAATGGATAAAAATTTGCTGTGGAGACAATAACAAAATAAAATTAGGGAAGCAACAGCGAAACTAAAAATGAGCAAGAATATGATGTGAAAAAAGGGTCAGTGAAAAGCAATAAATTCAATAAAAACATCTACTAACAAAAAAAAACATATACGAGAATGGCGAATTACAAAGCACTTATCGAGGCAAATATAAAGCAACGCGAAAAATAAGGGGAAGGGGAAAATGAGGAATTAGTCGGAATAAAACAAGTGACCGAGTGGGTCAGAAACAGAATAATCTAGAATTTAGGCTGGGGGGAAAAGGTGAGGCCATAAGAACAAGGAAAAGAAAGGTAGAGAAGAGGGGAGAGGAGTCAGTAATAGGTATAAAGAAGTTAAAAGAGCACGGGAGAAAATAATAGGTAGAAAAACACGGGGCAAAAGAAAAATATAAAGTAATAAAAACACTACAGAGAATAGCAAAGTACAAAACACGTGATAAGGCACATTAGAATATAATGGAATTATAGACTGAATCTAAAACGCGGAGGCAGGCAGAAAAAAAAATTAGTTAATATGTAGTAAGGAAAGGAATGAAAATGGCCACAAGGAGAAGCAAAAAAAACCCAAAAGGATTACTCACAAACGTGTAGCTAGTAGCAAAACGTAAGACAGGCACTAATAATTCAGGAACTAATAATACAATCACACAGACAAGGCCATTGCAGCACCTAAAACGGTTAACAGACTGAACAGCGAGACAAAGCAACAAACAAACACCGATGCGAAATGTAAAGTCGGCTTAACAAACGGAGAGGAGAAAGAGCAAACCATACGCGCATCGAATCCTTAGTTGGTACAACGTTCCGATTAGACAACCTTTAGGCCGGACTTGTTATCATACAGTAAAATAATAAGTTCCTTTTCACGAAATAGAGTCATTTGATGGGTAATTTTTAAAAGTTTAAATATCATATAGGTTGTCCGACTAATTAGTGTAGTGTCCTATGTTTTCCTATGCCTGGCTTGAAAGTTCATAGTGAGCTAGTCTACCAAGGCTTTTGTTTACTGTGCACTTTCAAGCGAAGCATAAAAAAGACTAGTGCACTATACATTAACTACTCGTACACAATATATAAATCTATAAATGATCATCCTTCTATAAAATTATGCGAGAACTTTGTTTCCAATATATAGGTTAATTCATTGTCATTTGCGTGGCTGTTAGAATAAAGAAATAATTTCAATTCTTCCCGTGAGTACTAACACATATACCTTAAGTACTAAAGGTGGTGTTAAATCAGCTTGAAAAAAGATAAATGAGCCAAAGAATTATTTGGTAGATTGAGAAATTATAAATTCTAAAATGGTAGAAGTTATTACAATACTCTTTTGAAGAAGGAGATAAGATCTAAGAGATAACTTGTTGTAATATGTTAATAAGATATGTATATAAATTCCATAACTGTCCGAACTATGATACTTGTTAGAAAATTGTTCTTTTAATGACATTTTAATATTTAAATCTGATAACCCTATAAAGCTCCTTTCATTGTTTAATTATCAAAGAATTGTTTGTTAATAAAGAGAGCTGTTATAGAAGTTTTTCGTTCAATAAATCACCGAAAGGTTTCATTGAATCCAAATCAAACCATTCGAAAATCAAATGAGGCTTATTTTCACAATGGATATTTACTGAGGGCATTTACTGTTTTTATAATGTGTTAAACTGGGAAAAAATTGAAAATTGGTCGAATATTGGTAAATTTATGTATCTACTATACCCCTATTTGGTAAATCGATTACACGAAATGTTTACGCTCACTAAGCATACATCTGAAGCCCTTTCCTAAAAATCATTCTTGCACACTTGAAACAGTGATGTACGATTCAACAGCTAGAAATAACGTAATGCAAAAATGCTAATAAATCAAGGGAAATAGATAAACAAATAGTAAAATTGAATAAAAATGGAAAACGCTAAAGCTTCGTTAACAGCGATGCATTCCAACTGTAAAAATTTGCTGTAATCTTTTAGCTGAATATTTGGATTTTCCGCAAAATGAGTAGAGGCATGTTTTATCAGAGAATTAAATAGAGCCCTAATTAAATTATAATTTTCATTTAAAATGATACAAATTCTATTGAAATTATATTCTAAAAAAGGGGGTATCAAACTCTAATATACAATCTTAATTGGTAACCTAAATTTTCTAAAAGGTTTGGAAAAAATATATATTTTGGAGTGTATAGATTTAAAGTTTATATAAACATTATTTTTATCTTGAATAAATAATTTTGAAGATATTTTTATGTAGCAAAACATTTTATAAATATTTGGCCTTCTCTATTACAACAATCGCACTAACCCTTAACTAGCGTTCATTACATAATTAAAGATGGCTCTTTTGTGCTTAATTAATGGCTAAATTTGGACATAGAGTATGTAAAAGGAATGGATTTCTATGAGACCCTCAAACAGAAAGCAAATCAGTCGTCAAAATACTGCCCCCCCCCACTCTTACATATAAACATAATCTAATTCCAGAAATCTAGAAATTCTCTCTCTCCTTCTTCCAAAATAGATTTACAGTGATAATAATAAATAGGTGAATAATCATTCTGGATCCTTTTTCAATTCTCGCAAATCAAACATCTTAAGGAACAATCTTGATAAATATATCAGACCTTAAAAGGAAGTTAAATAAAAATATTATTTAAATAAAGTTCACATATGTCTACTATTCATAAAATTACATTAGACATCTAATAATATTTATATCTAACAAATTACTGATTTCTAAAATATGTAAAAGATTAATGCGGACCTTCAGGCCCTGCCTTGGACTACTGCAGCGGCCAAAAGTCCTTCCTTTATAATTTCATGTTCGACACAACCAATCCAGTACGGTCTTGGTATTGTGGTCATGGCACAGTCCAGCTGAAAGATTAGTGCTCCTATTTCGTGATCTTTCTCACCCAGAGCATGAATTTTGTGGCCAAGTTGTCCATGTAATCCCGTGTGATGCTGTTAACGCCCGCAAACTACACCGGTGATATTTTCTCATCATTGAAGCTACGATGCCAAGCATCATAAAAGAGGCCGGGTGCATGGCCGCGGACATGTAGTGGACCTCGGTGACATTCGGCAAGGTGTAGAAAACGGTCCTTCTGCCTGTCAATGAACGTTTCGACTGTTTAGATTTTTTCAACAGAAAAATAAGAATTTTGTTTCCATGATTCTTGAGGTCGTTAAGCAGGCGACGACATTGCTACCAAAGTTGTTCTCTCATATAGTCAGTGAACAGAAGCCTTACCTCCCATCTCAAGCTCTTGGTGCCCTCCATCTTAACCCAGGAAGACAGAAATTTGTTTCTCAAGTGCAGTCAATTTTGATCTTTAGAGCACTTTCGAAGGCCTTTCTTACTGGCAATTGGTTGAGAACTTGAGGACTGTCTGATCGAGATCGTTCTCTGATGTTATCCCCATCCTAGCACCTCTCCGCGACTTTATGTATGGTCATGCGGCTGGCGTTGAGCATATTAGCGATGTCGGACTTGTTGTAGCCCGTGCGCTGGAGAGCAGAGATCTTGCTTATTTTCACTTCCATCTCGACACCCCTGAACATAATGTAAATGACGTTTTAATGAGACGTTCTGGAAAAATAAAATTTAAGTAGGTATGAACAAACTTTTTCTATCAAACACATTAAACCTCTCGAAAGATAACAGATACGAGTGCAACATAATTCCGCAAAACTTGGTATGCTCTGTTTTGTCAACTGCTCTCTTCTTTCAGTTTTTTAGGTGGCTAACTCAAAAATTAGTATATCATAACTCAACATCAAGAAAACCTGTTAAATAACCTAGATCTAGTTTTTAGTTTTTTTTCTTAATTCTAATTTTACCAGATCCGTAAAACATATTAAGAAATGGTTAATATATATAACCTCACATTTTTTCGTAGAATTATTTTTATAGTTTTACTGCAGTACGCAATTACTGACAATATAGAGATAAACCGACAATTAATAGGAATGTTATTTTGATGTTTAACCACTGTAAACATTTGCTTTATCAAAGTTACCATTAGAGAGATTACTTCGTATGGGGCTTTGGACCATGCCAGCAAACGAAAACATCTGTTACACTGGCAGAGAGGAAGGTACAGTGATATTATATGTCTTGAAGCTGTTTATAGCAGGTACATATCTCAAGAGTGGAGTGCGATATTGGAGTTTTGTCAATGTAAATGAACCATTATGTTAATGCTGCTACTTAAAACTTAGATACTAAATTGTATAACATACGAGGGGCGGTCAAAAGTTTTTTGAATCAGTAGGGAAAAACAGAGGAAGGGGGATGGCTGTTTGTGTGGGTGTTAGGACAAGTTATGACAAGTAAGGACCTGCAGCTGCACGCTCCTGCCTCGTCTATTTAAGAAGCAGTAGCTTAACGCAGATCGTCAGTCATAAACAATGGAGAAGGTTGAGCACCGTGCAGTAATCAAATTTTTGACCAAGGAAGGCAAGAATGCAAAAGAGATCCATGAACGCATGGTTGCAGTGTACACCGACTCCGCCCCTTCCTATGCAACCATTGCTCGCTGGAATAGGAAGTTCCGCCATGGTCGTGAGTCCCTTGAAGATAACCCCCGTTCAGGACGCCCGTCAGAAGTGACCAACCAGGACAATGTGGCCCGTGTGGAGAGGATGATTCTCGAAAATCGACGGGTGAAGGTCTAAGAAATCGAGCGAGAACTTAGAATATCACATGGAAGTGTTTTTAACATTATCCATGACAATTTTCCCATGACCAAGGTCTCTGCCCGTTTGTTCCCTAGAAACCTCACGAAACCTCACGCTCCATGATCGACCTCAACGTCGTCAAAGTTCACAAGGCCAGAGTTGCACAAGCTGCCCTGCGCGAGTGCGGTTTCGAGGAACTCAACAATCTCCCCTAGAGTCTAGATCTGGCCCCTAACGACTAACGACTACATTTTATTCCGCTAGCTCAAAGCTGCGCTGCATGCACGCCGGTTTGGGGACAATGAAGATGTCCAGCTCCTTGTCCAGGAGTGGTTTGAACAGCAGTCGGGAAATTTCTGGTTGTCGGTAATTCGAAGCCTCAGGAACAAGTGGCGCAAGTGCATTGAAGTCGAGTGTAATTATATTGAAAAAAAATAAAACACCTTTCCTCATATCTCGTTTCCTTATATCCGAATTGCAAAACTTATTGACCGCCCCTTGTAACACTAAGGGGCCTTACAAGATTGCCTGTTGAGTCGAGGTCAGCAGAGAAAATTATTGTTTTATTTGTATATTGCATGCAAATAAATTTGACACTTTGCAGTTTTCGAAAACTTGAAAGTATTTTCCGTTCAATTGCACAGATTTATACTTTCTATCAACATTGTTATCTAAATATATTGAATATTGTTCTGGAGACAACCTAAAATAAAAATATTTGATTACTTTAGAAAGCCTATTGAAGTTGTAAAGTTGCACTGATTACAATTAAAAAATTCAATTTCAAAAGAAACTTTTTTAAGAATTAATTTGTTCAGAATACGGACCTATATGCTATATTATATGCCTATATTTATTTTTTATAGATAAACATACTAAACTTTGCTAATATATATAAAAAATAATAATATATAAAATTTAGCAAATCCTTTAATTAATAAGTTACCTATTTATACATATTATTTGAAGCATAGTAAATGTGAAAAACGCCCAATTATAATAATAATTACCTATAATTTAATAATTGATGTCGATGTTTGCAAAATATATATAGGTTAATATGTAATCTTTATCATTTTTGAAAAAGAGAAATCTACGAATTCAGATATGTGACATCATCACTTATTTAAATAGGAACCTTATTCACAATCGTTGTAGAAAACATAAACAAGGAATGTATAACAAAGTTGCCACCAGATGGTGCTTGGGAAAAATAAATGACATTGATAAGAAATAAAGTGATCTTAGGTCAAGTTCAACATCTTCAAGTTCAAAAACGATCATGATCTTAATCTTCAATGTCATGATTTGATCTTGAAGAACAAGATCTGCCGATCACTGACCATATCTCTTTTGTTAAAATTGTCATTTTTGTATTCGAATGAATCTCCTTGTCCATATGTGCAATTAACGACTGCTTATGTTTCCCAACGTTTCAACTAGACACTTTGGATAGTGTACTAGGCCTGGTGCTGGTTAATAAGAGCCCCATATCTACTTCTCTCATTCATATGGATACAACATCCAACCACTTTTGAAGCTCTTCCACAACCTTACTTCTGAATCACAGTCGTACAAATGCGAGTGCATCATTTTGTATTAGATGGGATTTTTATACATGATTATCTGAAATTTCTGAGCAACCTTTAACTCCCAGGGGAAATTTAAATGTCCCATTACTATTGGCGGCATAGGAATTTTAAAATTTTACATCCAGATGCACAGACAGACTACCACTCCCTTTTCAATCTTAGTACATCTCTTCACTTTCGAGTTATTCCTCATCATCTTCTTCTCACTCTTTTTTCCCCTCCCCTTCCATTTCATAACTCGGACTCTGCCTTAAACCTCTCTTTTTCCCTCTTCTTTCTTCACTGTTAGCCTCACAAATGTTACCCTTCCCTTTAACTTGCCCCTTCCCCTTCGCCCTTTCCGCTTTCACCTTTACCCTTCCGCTTTCTCCTTTCCATTCCTCTTCGTCATATATAAATCATCGGTCTTAAAATTTATCATCAACAAGATAGAAATAAGATAAACTTTTTTGCCTAGACTAATAGATTTAAAGTAGCAAACTAAAAAAAAAGCTCAATTTCAAAATGCCGATGTAAACTTAGTAATATAAAAATGTCCTCTCGCATTTTGTTCTTTTTTGGTGAATCGTTGTAGTCTGAAAGATAATTTTGGATTATTCTTGCTGTAATTGCGTGTTGGCAGCAGGAATAATCGCGACGCCTGGTCCTCCTTATTCACCAGCAGATACAGTAAATGACAAGATTAGTGATGTACAGGCATTGTTTTGTAGAGTATCAAGGAGTTCTTTTGTTCTCCAATATTTACATTTATTTGAGAGAGCGGTGAATTTCTATCTTGAATGAAATAACTCCTGTTTATAGCCTCAGCGCCATCTAGAGGAATCTTTATTTACTTCTCTTTATTGACCTTACACGGACACGAGACGCGACATTTGCTGGTTGATCCAATGGAGAGTGAATACCAGAATTTCCAGAGCTAATTAGGTAGTTGTGGTGACGAAGCTTTAGGAAAAGACTCCTTCAGGAAACCCTTGTTATTTTGTCAACCAAGGTCTCTACTATCTTGCGTAGGAAACCAATATGGTGCATTTTTGATAAATTTAGCCACTAGATTATAAGTTCGATTTTAGAGGGGATGTTAAGTGTATATCGCTTTAAATTGAATTGTTGAGAGTTTGTTAGATGTATTAAGCGTGGGAGCACACATAAATGGTAAAATGGCGTCTATACTTGGAGGGGAAAGGCTTCAATGAGGTGTCTTTATATTTGGTTGCTGGTCACCAGCTAGACGTACAAGATTAGCTCAAAATGCGTGAACCAGGAGGAGCTAGACATGAGCTGAAACTGAAAGAGAAAGAGGGAAATTGCAAGAGGATTTAAAGGATGAACAGTCGTTCATCCTACGTTTGGCTCAAGATTTGTATGGTTTTAAAAAATATCGTTGAAGGTCCTCGTTTATTTGGGGGATAGTAACATTACTTGGAATTATGGTGAATCAATGAAGCCTTATGTGGTAAGGTAATGCAAGCATGGTGTAAAAAAATGCTAGTGGTAACATAAAATCGTAAGTCTTTTTTATGTTCTTCTTATTCATAATCTTGTGCCCCCTTCTCAATCGCATAAAAATTAAAGATACATTGCTTTAATATATCCTTTTTTTATAGTTTATTTATAAATCAAGGTTTGCTTTCAATTAATGAAGTCATGCTTGAGTAATGAGGTAGAAGAGAAAAATAGCGGTGCTAATAAAGAAGGAAATAGTTGAAGTTTACACAAAACAAAACTGACCTGAAGATGGGGGTATGGAATAAAATTTTGTTCTGATATTTTTATATGCAATCTTTATTTTCTAGTTACAGCTCATTCCGGATATGTAATTCTGACTAAGATGTGTTTGCCTCTATTAGATGATTAATTAACATAAATAGGTCAATTGATATGCATGGGTTATACGTGACCTTCCTAGTTCTGGCATATTGCTGGGCAAGAAAGTACCTCTATATTTTGATTGAGTATGTGTAGCGTGTTATTCTGAGGGTCGATTAGGGACGAGTTTTTTGATAAACAAAATATTTTATATGCAAGTGAAGGTCAGATAAATGAATTAGTCCGAAAATTGAGACTGTGTTCATATGTTTACCGAGTGTGAAATAATTTTATGTTAGTAAGATAAGCGAAGAAGAATGGGAAAATTGCTACTTACAGTAAATGTTGTTATTGCTACTTATAAAAAAAGCTTATTATACATATTTAAACAAAATAAATTGGATATTAGGAGCATGTATTTTAACTTTTTCACTTAAGCCTCAAGGTGATATTATTGTCCAATTTTCACAGCAAGTTCTGTTTATTATTACGAGGGAAAAGTGATATCATTTTGATAATAATAATTTTCCTAATGCTGCCCTTCGGTTGCCTATCTGAGTCTATATGTTGTAAAGAACAAGAATCGTTATGGTATGTTACTTAACAGCAATCATCTTTTAATTGATAATTTTCAGGCATAGCTGATGTTTCAAAGAAGGAACTCATATTTATTTTCGGTTATTGTCTACAACTATCAAAAAGATTGAAAGTTAAAAACCAAATTTTAATGAAAATAGAAATGTAAATATTACATCCTAATTTAAGCTGCAATTATGGAACAGGATTTTGCCAAGAATGTGCATAGATTCCTTAGAGGTACTAGCACTTGATAAAGAAAGAAGGGTTTATGTTTCTAATTGAATCTATGTTGTAATCAACAAGAACTTTATAATTTGTGTTTACGGCGGAAACACAGAGACGGCTGTAGACTGGATTGAAGAAAAGGAGATGATGTTTTATGATATATAGTTAGTAAGTATGCTCAAGGATGCTGCCTATGACTATTTCTGTCCTCATCATTAAAAGAATAAATGAGAATATTAAATTTGTTCTTTAGACGCATAATATATTGTTAATTATTCTATAATCTTCTAACGAATGACTTTGAGAGGTTTGTGATTTATTTGAGTAGATATATTCACGATATAATAACTGCCAGTAAGAATTCTCTTATTTATGCCATCTGATCTCCCCACTAGAATATTCAGTGTATATTAAATCTCCTTGATCTCTTTTGTGGTTTTAATTCACTCTTCGAGATAACAGATAAGCTAGAGAAGTTTCGTCTTGATTTGACTTTGGGGTATATTTTCCGTGTTATTTAAGGAAGCGGGCAGAAATATAAATAGAAATCGAAGAGAAATTTGTTTTACTATCTTAATATTAGATCTGTTATGGAGCAGTTTATGGGCCTGCAAAAAATATTCATTTTCCTTAAACATATAAAAAAATAAATTTCATGGTTTAGAGAATTTGCCAGAAATCCTTTGTTTGCAGAATTGAAATATTTTTTTAAAATGTTGAGAATTTTTATGCACATAGCAACGGGAATTGTTCATTTGTTGAAAAATTCTATTTTCCTAGATTTTTGAATGGAAAAAGAAACTTCTGCTCGAACTGATCCCCTCTTTATATACAAATGTTATTTTTAAATAGATCATTTTTTAAAAGTTGTTTCATATATTATCTTCCCTTGCTGTCAATTTAATTCCGGATAAACTTGAAATTTCGTTTACTTCTATTTACTCTTCTACCAATAAATGTGAGAGCTAAGTAATTATATTTTTAGGACTTAAAAATTTGGATTTATAGCCATATTCAAGTGTTGGAGAGGCACTTCACTCTATTTACGTGGCAGCGACTATGCTGCATGGATATAGCTCTATCTTTGTATCGAGCTGCATACCTTCGTCGGGGACAAAGATGTTTTATGCCAGAGATGAAGGAAAATCATAACTCATGCATACACTATGTACTCGCAAGATTTCGATCCATCAATCCAGAAATTGTATCTCACAACACCAAGAAATGAAGTTATATTTCATCAGGAAATTGATCATAACCAGGCATCTAAACACAATAGAACTGGTTTGGAGAATTGAAACACTCCTTACACATGTCCACCACTGAGTCCAGTCTTAAATTCAATATAGAGCTAGCTTGTAGGGAGTACTTTGCAAAGTAAAAAAAAGGACCACAAGTCCAAATACAATATTATATATTTGTGAAAATTTGGCAACTACTATTTCACCAAGATTTATGGCTATAATTAAAGCAAAAGGGGTCAAACTAAGTATTAAAATAATTAAAAATAAAGAAACCTATAATATATATCCAAAATTCATTTACCAAAAATGTCGTATTATATCATATGAATGATTCTATAAGGTGCATTGTACCTTCTTTGTTCATGGTTGTATGTGTTACCATATTTATCCTCTGTACCAAGAATTTCTGTTCTGGTCTTTCAAATTTTTTCTTAAGTTTTATCATTGGGTTTTCAAGTTATTATCTCTATGTGACTTAATAAATTTGCACTTTCGTATGCTAAGAAGTTATATCTATTTTTTAAATATTTTATTTCTTAATCAGAGAAGGAAGTTGTTTCTGTAGAAATATTTATACACACACACACACACACACACACATATATATATATATATATATATATATATATATATATATATATATATATATATATATATTTATTTATTTCCTTACAAACTAATCTTTCTTTTTTTCATAATTTAATTTTCTATGACTATGAAGTCAAAAGTGTCTGAAGTAGATTTATATCAGAAAAATTAATGATTAAAAAACTTTAAACTCTAAACAATATCTTGCTACCCTTTTTTTTATTATTTAACTAATAGATTATAAAAAAATAAGAGAAAAATGAATATCCTAAAATATAAACCAATAATTGAATTTTCGAAAGAAAATATTTTGAGCAATTAAACAATAAATTCTATTCGCTCAAAACGAAAAACTCAATCCTTTTAAAATGTAAAGAATGAAAATTCTAGAGAAGTCTAAAAAAAAGTTCCAAGGACCCCCAAATAAACGTAAATGTTTCATTCATATATATATATATATATATATATATATATATATATATATATATATATATATATATATATATATATATATATATATATATATACATATATATAATATATTCCAAAAGTGAATTATTTATAATAGATTTTCCCTTCTCAATTCAAATGTATTTTAAAATAAGTATATTTTATTTAATTTAAATAATAAGTTGATAATATAAGTTGAATATATTTCCCTAGGTGCTTCTTAAAACTCGGTCACTAATCAAGAACCCTCCATTGGAATGGAGAAAGGCACGTTCGCTGCCTTTGGGGTGATCAAGAAAATGTCCTCAAATCTTTTTGGTCTGTTAGCAGAATTGATCTCTGGGAAAGAAAATTAAGTTTGAAGAAAAAAGGAGAATTAATGGAAGGTATCAAATGCAGGGAATCTGGTGGATCTCTCATTTCCTCATTTTTTATTTTGAGGATGGAAAACTAAAATAATTGTTAATCCAATTATATTTATACTAAAATTGAGATATAGTTTTTTAATTAAACGAGAGGCTTTGTTTATTGCTTTAGTTTGAGGCATAGAAGTAAGGAAGAAAGTGCCTTTAATGTGCAAAATCAAAAGTTTATATCTTTTAAATAATTGATAATGAATTAAAAGGTCTATAATTTTCACTTCACTTCGTAAGAGCATAATATTTCAAACGGTACGATAATTTTAATACTTTGCTCGGAGCTCATATGTATATCAAACCAGATAGTTGTTTTTAAAGTTTTCTTATGACACGATGAGAAAGGCTGTGAACAGCTAACATTCTTAAATCTACGCTCCATATAGGTGTGAAATTATCAAATTCTACTGTATAAGTCACAGACTAGAATTGACTTTCCATTTATTGACATTAATAAAATCAAGGTTGAATTCTTTAACACTAGAAGAATCAACGGCGTCAATTGACGCATTTTGATCTTGGAAAGGCTCATAATTTAAAAATATTTATTGTTTTTTATTTCCGAATGTATGACTTTTCCGGTTTTTATGGTGTTTATACACTATTATATGTACGTAGATTTTAGCAACCCCCCCAAAATTAGATCTCTTACTACCAAAAATGCCTGGCCGCGTCAAATGACGCATGGCCAGTTTTCGTCATTTTTCCGCTCTTTCTCGTATAAACACTTCTGGAAACGTTTATTTTTATCTTGCAGTCTCACTCATTGTCTCTCATAATTTAGTCAGTTGCCATTAGTGAGACGAATGCGTTGTGTTTTTAGACACTGTTGTACATTTTTTTGTATGTAAAGTTATAAATTATTATTTGTTATATAAATGAATAGCTACTTACCATTTTCTTTTTATTTTTCATCTTTTACAATCAATTTGTAATAAAATTTACGTTTGAAAAGCCTCCATAGTAATTTACATGGCTATAAAACAAACTAATGAACAAATATTAGAACATCTTAGAAATAAAACATATGATTCATCAGATGCCGCGTTTTCTGATACTGATGACATTCTTTCAGAAAATGAATATAATTTTATGATGAATCCTCATCTTCTTCATCTGATTCTAGTGATGAAGAATCAAATAACATAGATACTGTACCTCGAAACAATGAACGACGCAGCAGCAATGATAGCATAGCTAATGTTCCTCAATGTTTGAAAGGTAAGGATGGTTCTTCTTGTCAGTTTAATGTTCCATCTTAGCGTGCATGTGACTGTTTCTCGTGACATTGTGTGCTAAAATTGCAGTCAAGCCCTACCACATATTCTACTACACGAGTAATCAGAGATAGTCCAATTTCTTCCTTTAGAATTTTGTTCAAAGAGCCAATACTTAGAAATATTTAGAATTGATGTTATTCAAAGTATCTGGAAACAAAGACTCGTCTGTTAGTTTAGATGAATTAGAAAAAAGTCTGTGGAATTGCTCTTAAGGATGCCCTTTGTTCAGTAAATCTATGCCCCGCAATAGATTTCTGTAAATAATAAGATATATCCGCTTTAATAAAAAATGGGAGAAGAAAAAGAATCTGGTTCAAGATAAGTTTTGCTTAGCATCACCAATATTGGATCCATTCATTCAAAACTGTCAGAAAGCACTTATTCCTGCAGCATATATGACAGTTGATGAACAATTACTACCATGCAAAGCACGTTGTAAATTCATACAGTATATGCCAAATAAACCAGTCAAATTTGGCTTGAAATTCTGGATGGTCAGTCGATGTTGAAATTAAGTATTTGATCAACGGAATTCCATATGTGGGAAGAGATGATGGAAGAAGAAACAATAGTGTAGTCCTAAACCTGATGACTCCTCTATTCAAAAAAGGCTACAATGTCACTTGTGCTCATTATTTTAGTTCTTTAGGCCTATCTTTGCAGCTGGCAAAACAAAATTGCAGCTTCGTGGAACAATTCGCCAGAACAGAAGAGAATTACCAGAAGTAGAAAGAAAGGTAAAACCAATCCATCAAACTTTGGTTTTGAAATCTACAGAGAAACCTACTGTCACACTAACACCAAATGAGTGCAAAAGATCAAAGTCTGTGGTTATTTTTAGCACAGTTTTTCAAGATGTAGAAATTCCTTCTGAAAATAGTATTAGTAGTTAGTTGTCCGTCGATTTTCGGCGATGACGTCACTTTATGCCTTTAAAAAGAATAAGTTAGGCATAGAGAGAAACTTGCATTCCTCTTGGAACGCCATAGTTGTGCTGCTGGCAAGGTAGTGCATGGCGACTAGCCATTGTGGAGTGTTACAGGGGACTCCAGAGTTGTCGGTTTAATAACGTTTGCTTATTGCGCGTCACCTCAGCAGATTTTTCATTAGGGGATGACTCCCGTAGTCTTTGTCCAATTGAGGACATTCACAATTTATGGCGTGTTGCCAAATAGAAAACTTCTCCTTTCTACTCAATATTTTTCCTGTGCGCCAACTAATACACCTATGAGCAAAGAAAATAGCTCCAAGATAACTAACAGTGCTGCCACTTTAAGAGGCGTCAGTACAACTGGGAGATTTAAATAAATAAACAGCATCACTGCTGAACTCCAGAGCGATCGGAACTTTAGTGCTGAAAAATACTCCCTATTGATAATTTGTTTCTAAAAACTACTTGGTGGTTAATTTGGTGAAAAAATCTTTTTAAAAATATAGGGTTTTTTTTAAAAATATCGTTTCAAAAGCTTATTTCTGAAATTATTCCATATATGTCTCTTTTGGGAACATATATGGAGAGTTAAGGGGGTCAATGGGTTTATCAAGTAACTTTTTTAAAAATCTATCTTATAAGTTAGAAGGAAATAAGTTCTTTATAAAATATTTTTTTAGAAAAATAAATTCATTATGAATTGAACGATAGGTGGACGTTAGAGAGAAACATCTATGTAATAAGGCTTTTATTGTGGATATTTTGTACTTAAAATCACAGAAACTAAAGTAATTTAAGCCCAGTCCTATGAAAGTCTTTTTTGGTAAATGGTTGTTTTGAAATTTTCTCTGCTTATTATCACAAGTGACTAGAAGATCAAGAAAGGGCATCCTATCATTAAAATGTATTTCCATGGTGAATTTGATGTTAGGCTATCAAGAGTTAAAAAAAAAATAAACAAAGTTGGCTATATGCAGGGTTTCGAAAATTGCAAAATATTCCTAAAGAAAAGAGCGATAGAAGGAGAGTTTATAATTTAAATTAGCGGAAAACATTTAATCTTCGAGATATGTCCTGAAGAAGTCAACTGCAGGGGGTCCTTTTAGAGAGCGAAGTAACTCAAAAGATTTCTTAGAAAATGTTATATAAGGAATTTCTATTTTAATAATATAATTGAAAACAATAATAGGAGTAAACATCCAGCTAAAGAAGTAAACCTTACTCTCTGTTGGTAGCATGACATACAGTTGAAGAGAAAGGCAAACATCGAATGAATCACAATGCTAAAAAATATATCTTCCTGAAAGTTAAAGAGGAATAGAGTACGCCGACTTCTTTTTAGTTTGGTGAATTTGTCCGATCATTTAGGTAACTTTTACTAGTAATGACATTTCCACGTTGATTCTAAATATGTATTACTTTTTTGGTAGAGAAATTATTAGTTTTAAAGAAAAGTTAGGTTAGGCTAGATATAATATAGTTTCTCCGAGCGTTTTTATTTTTTAATTTCACAACTAATGCATTTTTTTACGCGAATTCCAATTATATATTTTGGGAGATAGATGATTAGCTTTAAAGTTAGGCTTGGAAAAGTAATGTTTAGCATACGATAACTTTTTAGGATACAAATAATATATAAGATAGCACTTAGTTTAAAATTTCTTCTAAAGATTTTAAATTAATCCATTACTTTAATAATTACATTTAGAAATTCAACACCAAATCTTTTTTAAAAGTTCTGTATTTCTGTATTTACTACGCCATACAAGTTTACACAATGAAGTGGTGGAATAAGCAAATTAAAGGAATTCTGTTTTCATTGTCAAAAAGTTGCAAACTTGGATCTTTATTCTCGAAGTAATTTTACATCTTTTGAGTTTGAAGCACTTTTTCTTTCTCGTTTTAGACTAATAATTTCATTTCTTCAAAATAATAATTTGTAAAAACCATTTTTTAAAGGTTGTAAATAAATCTTCCAAAGAAGGAAAGCACTCGTCGCCCAAAATCTTATTGCTCTCTTACTGCAATTTGTGCATATTTTTAGTGTTATTCACAAATTATATGTAGATGTTTCTTTATCATAATACGTAGATACAAATTTTACTTTAAATATCGTTGCTGTTTTATTGTTTAATCTACATATTTATACTATTATGGAGAAAACTTCGTTTTCATAAATATGTAGATAAGAAAATATAATTCTCTTCCGATAGCAAGCAATGGAACTGAATTCTCCTTTTGATTTAAAGCAAGATTTGTTTTTAAATTATGTAAAGCAAAAGATTATTTTCCGTATAAAATTATAAGGATTGGATCTGAAAAGCCAGTGGTAAAGATAGAAAAGAGAAAGTGTGTAGAAGATATATATATGCAAATAGCGGGTTTTAAAAAGAATGGTACATAATCCTTTAAATCTCAACAAGATTTTGCTGGTTCACCTGTAGTGGTCGAACTAGACCCTAACGGAGCCTTGTGCTGGATTCAATAGGCCCTAAACACACCTCCACAAAGTGGACGCGAATTGGTCCTATTTTTACCCAAGTATGCCTTACAAAATGTAATGGAAAGATTCATTATTGTATTGCTTTTAAATGTACATATATATATTTGTATTTTAGCATGAGATCGGGAGACTTGATGGGCGCAAAGGCTAAAAGCTCAGGCACCTGTTCGATAAGACTGCCCAAGTCGTGTCTCGAAATAAAATTATCCGACATAAAGGTTTACTTAGGAGACTGAATAATACAGCTGCTCACCGTACGTGCAGATGCAGAGAGAAGCATATCAAATGACAGGAATAAACATTGTATCCAAAATGTAGAAACGGTATACAGGCAGCTTAGCTCCGCCCAAGGGTGGAGAGCTGAGACTCTTGATATGGATGCGGGTCCTTTCTGGCCGCGCCGTCTGTATTTCGAGCATATATAAAAAAGATTCAAAATAGGAAAAGGATAGATAGATAGAGATCACATCAGACCACGTAATCTTTATTAGTCAGATTACTATTGCTATTGTTACTTAGCTTTCACGCTCCTGGTTAATCACTCAGTCTTGTCTCGCCTTCATCCCGTATTCGTGTTATTAATACTTAGACATACTAGTCTCCCATCGAATATGCTTTGTAATCGCGCCGCCTATATAACTTTCGTTATTTAAATAAATTGTTGATTTTCGAAGGTCCATCTTTGCCTTAAGCCTTCGATAAGCCCAGACCAGCCAAAGAACAACTAAAAATTATTGATTTTTGTATTTAGATTAATAAATTACAGGAACGAAACCCATCCCTCAAATGTTCCGACCTCGACGCGCACATAAGCTGGTTCCGTGATTTGCTACCTATACCTGTGGCCCAAACCACAAATGGTGACGGTGTTGTTTCTCAACAAAAACGGCTGACCATATATATATATATTTATATATATATATATATATATATATATATATATATATATATATATATATATATATATATATATATATATATATATATGACGCGAATGAGCAATGAGACAAGAAACAGGAGTTTTTTAGAGGTAAGAGAAAGGGACATTAGAAGAAAACTACAAGAGAGCAGAGGGCGGCACAGTGAAGGCAATCCTTTACCAAGAAGACAAAGATAACGCAAGGGAAAGAAAAGTTTGAAATTCCTTGCCGAGACTCGAACATCTGACCGGCAATCATCAGCCTCGGGTTCAAGTCCCGTCCAGGAATTTCTCGGTTCTTTAAATCTATGAGCCTCATTTATTTTTATGTAATCATGTATGATGTTTTCCCTAAAATAATATTGCTTAAGAGAGACGATCAAGAGTTGTACATTGGGTTCAGTGTATTTACTATTAATAGTTCTTTTAAGTAGAAGTAGTCTGTTTGGAAGAGCCATGAATGGACAAAGATTAATGTAAGTTGGAGGATAATTACTAGCCGGACGTCTATTGACTAAGGATGAGGCAGAGCTGGTAAATATACCAGGGGCTTTAATGTTGTTTTGTCAAATCAGTAGTGCGACTAAAGGTAGGATTGGTAGCCATTGTATTTGATTGACTCAGCATAATGGATTGCAAAGTGTAAGGGGGAGATAAGGAAAGCGGAAACCTGATAAGTTGTCTTCTCTGCCACTCATAGAATATAGCATATTTTTAGTCGCTTGCGAGTCAGGTCGTTTGGTGGGTTGGTCCATGTTTTGCTTTTTGTTTTATTTTTGTAATAACATCCTAACTATTCGGCCGATTTTAACGAAATTTGTACCCCTTATGTTGTTTAATATTTTCTTTCGAATGCTGTAATTACCAAAGTCCTATCAAGGTTAGCCCGGGAATAATTTTGTTTTAGCAATAATATCATAACTTTGCGGCCGATAGTGTGCTAAACTAGACAAGGATATAATATGCTATACTCTGCCTAGGAAGCCTAGAATAGGCTAAGTCTATACTCTGATAAGCTATGCGAAGGTGTAATGTACAAGGGTAAAATATACTATGCTAATTAAGGCTATTATTTGCTATGATATGATAGCATATAGTACATACATATATGAGGATAGACAATGATAAGCTATGCTTGACTAAGGTATAATAGTATAGTATATGCTATGCATAGCTAGGACAGTTAATGCTAGGCTAGGTTATTCTATGCTAGTCTATGCTAAGCTATACTAGACTAGGCTACGCTATAGTATGCTAGGTTAGGTTAAGATATACTACGCTATGCTCAATAGGCTAGTTTTCGCTATACCAGACTAGGAAAAGCGAAGCTTCGCTAGGGTCGGATATGCTATGCCATGCTAGGATAATATAGGCTAGGGTATACTCTGGTAAGCTATGCTAAGATATAATGTAGAAAGGTAAAATATAGTATGCTAATTTAGGCTATAAAATGCTATGATAGGATAGAATATAGTACATATGTTAAGATAGACAATAATAAGCTATGCTTGACTATGGTATAATAGTTTAGTATAGGTTATACAAGTCTAACATAATTAATGTTATGCTAGTTTATGCTAAACTAAGCTATGCTAAGCTATACAAGCTAGGCAGGGCATGAAAGGCTATACTAAGCCAGGTTACGCTATGGCATGCTAGGTCAGGCTATGATATACTAAACTATGCTACACTAGGCTAGTCTTCGCTATACCATGTTAGGATAATCAAGGCCTTGCTAGAGTAGGCTAGGCTATGTTAGGCATGCTATGCAACCCTAGGCTAAGTTCTAATAGTCTAGTCTAGGCTAGACAATACTATGATATACTATACTATACTAACTAGGCTAAGGTGGGTAGGGTAAAGTAGGCTATGATATACTATACTAGCTTATGCTAGTCTTGCTAGAATAAAGTAACTAGGCTAGGATAATATATAAAATACTAGGCTAGTATCCTATATAGGCTAGGCTGTACTAGGCTCTATTAGGCTAGTTTTTGTTAGACTATGCTTTATTATGGTTTCTAGACTAAAATAGGCCATAGTACACATTCTCTGCTAAGCTAGGCTAGATTAGTCTAGGCAAAATCATACTAATCCAAGTTAAACTATACTCTCTAAGGCTAGGCTATACTATGCTGGCTATGGTTGAGTATGGTATGGTAAGTTCTACTATTATAGAAAATCATAGGCTAGACTTGGTTATAATAAGCTATTCTAGGCTACACTAGGCTAGACTAGGCCATAGTATGGTAGGCTATACTATTGCATAATCTATTCTGTTACACTATGCTATACTATACTATGCTCTGATATACTATGCTAGGCTAGGCTAGGAAGGATTTGCTATGTTAGGCAGTTTAGGCTAGTCTATACTATGCTAGGCTTTATTATGCTAGTTGGGGTATTAATATAGTAGGTTATGCTACCGCAAGCTGGGTTTTGTCAGGCTACTATTTGAGACTATAATAGGCTAAGGATAAATTGTTATACTATTCGCGACAATACTAGGCTAGACTAGGATATGCTATGATAGGCTATACTATGCTAGGAGATACTATACTACATATACTATAGTATATTATTGTCGTGGTATGACATTACATTATATCAATACCATATTATATCTATGGGGGAGGGACCAATAACTTAAAGGCAAACCGACAAGGGACGGAACGCCACGAGTTTCGACGGGCAGAACAGCGAGAAAGAGTGCAATGAGGTCAGGTAAAATTTTGGCAATGGCAAAGTTTAAGGTTATTTAAAGAGGCATTTACAAAAATATAATTTTATTTACATAAAAATTAATGGGCAAAATTACATCGGTGTACGAGGGAGGGAATTGCACAGTTATGCATCAGACTCTGAAGTTATAAATTAATGTATTACAGAAGGAGACTATTCAAATTGGAAGGATTAACTCAAATGGGTTACTCGAGGGGCAGAGGGGTTGGCTTACGGAGGATTCCGCGTGAGACGTCAGGGTAAGAATTCACAGATGTCTTCTGCAGGCAATAAACGTGAGGCGAAGGCGCTCGGAGCTTCTGATCGGGAAGTTTGACGTGATGACGGTTTTCCAAAAAGGGGGTGGGGGCGGTAATGTCAGGTCCAGGGCAGAGTATTTCGGTCACTCGAAAACGAGGGGCAAACGAGGAGGGCTTTGATAGGAGTTGATGAGTGGGGTCGAAAAAATCGCTTGGTGGCGATCGTTAAATGGAATTACCACACTGGCTGGGTTAATTCCAAGACACAAAAGTTCAGCCGTCACTTTAACTTTTCGTTAGCACCTGACTTGGAACTAGGGGAATCTTCTTGGATCCGGGCGAGACTCCTTAACTCTGTGTCTCCCACATGGAAGACGAGCCCTATATGGCCGAGGCTTCCCTCGCAGGGGGCGGGAAAACAGCGCTACTCTCGAATAGCCTCGAATCTTCACGCCAAGGAGATTCTAAGCCGCGTGAAGGAGGTCCGTGGTGGACGCGGTTCGAGGCTACCGCTTGTAGATGATTGGGGGGGGGAAGAAGGCTTACCAATTTAAACCTAACCAAATTCTAGAATCTTCAATAGCGCATGGAAGTCACTTCCATGCTGGAAAAGAAATTCCACGTGGAATTCCCCCACAATTATACTTTACTATACTATGTTTTCTATGCTCTGCTATACTATACTATGTTATGCTATAATATACTATGCCATGTTATACTATGCTATAATAAGATAAACACCACTATGCAATAATATGCTATGTTATACTATGCAATAATGTGCTATGCAATTAGGGTGTGACCATTTTTTTGCCTTTCCAATTCCATAAATGAGATGTGACAAAAAGTTAAGGCCCACTATTATAATTAAAAAATTATATATTTTAATATAATTTATTTCTGATTTTTAATAAAGTTTTAAAATTTGTGTCTTTTGAGTCGTGGGTCACTCTACATCTCACGGTCAGTTGGTCCAAGATTTGCTTCTTTTTTTTAATAATATTGTAACAATTCAGCCAATTTGAATTATACATTTGGCAAAGTCCTCCTATGTCAGCCCGGGAATTATATTTGGCAGATTTTAACAAAATTTAAAACCCTAATGTTGATTTAAATTATATTTCGAATGATATGATTTCCAAAGTCCTCTCAAGATAAGCCAGGAAATTATTTTACTTTGTCAATAACATCATAACTATTGGGCCGATTCTACTGAAATCTGAACCCATTATGTTATTTTATATTCTCTTTCAAATGATATAATTGCTAAGATTCTCCTAAGGTTAGCCTGGGAATTAGTTTTTGGGCAATAACATCATAACTATTCGGATGATTTCAACGAAATTTGAAACCCTTATATTGTTTTACATTCTCTATCAAATAATATACCAGTAATTGCCAAAGTCAGCCAATGTTAGCCTGGGAATTAGTATTTGGTGGGGGAATAACTTTATAACTATTCGGCCGATTCTAACGAAATTTGAAACTTTTAAGGTGTTTACATTCTCTTTCGAATTATAGAATTGCCAAGGTCCTCCCAAACTCGCTACAGGAGTTATTGAAATTTCTCAAAGACGTAAGGACATAAATCAGAATAAGTCAGGGCACGCGACTTTTGGTCAGCAGACCTTGTTTAAATATGCTTAGAATGAACTAAAGCTAAAGTATCTAGCTAGAATCACAAAAAATATAGATTATCAATTAAAAAGGGAAGAAAAATATAACTACTTGGTTTGATCTATAAAAATCTTTCTAATGTTGATTATTCATGGAGGTTTGCAGTAGAATGTAATCCATAATAAAGGGCTAAATCATTTTTACTACTCGATTGCATAATTAATTCATAATGTATCACTGGTGCATAAAATGTGAGGTTTTTTGTTTGCCAAGCTAGAAGATAGTAAAAGTAACTAGTATATTTTGAAGAGACAAGGTTGGGTTTAACTTTGTAATATTTGAGGAGTAAACCATATTGGAGATGGCATTGTCGAGCTAATTTTGAAAAAAATTGAAGATGATTTTGAAGGATCTTATATCCGAACTTCTAACCAAGTGAGACGTTCATGGCGTTCAGTAGGTGTGGATTCTAAGATATATTAAATGGTAACTTTACGTTTTAACTCATTCTGACTATTGGATCAGGATGCTCTTTTGTGCAGATTCACGAACTGTGTAGGTCGTGGCGCTGCTTCTGAGAGAAGTAAAAAGCAACTCTTTCCTACTGGATACAAGCTAAAGCTAGGGCAATTGCCGCGAGTAAAAGATCCTTTCGAAGGAGAAGTGCTACAAAGTAAAGACTCGAATGGACAAGGTCGGGAGTGTAAAAGGCTCTGTACTTACTAAAATATTCTAAGTGAGAGTCATGACTTTTGTGATTGATTTTCTTATAAGTGGCGAAGTTGAGGTGTCGATAGAAGGGTCGAACTGGCTTTAGTATAAAGGCAGTCTAGTTAAGCTTTATTCTCTACCAGGAACTCTAACAAACTTCTAAATATATATAAACAATGCAATATTCACTCCACATGAAGGGACATTTTTTAAATCTCATTAATTTGTTCTTTCCATTGTTTATGTGACAATGACGTATAATTTTGATTTTTTCAAAATGGAATTATCAAGGTTGGAGTTTTCTGGGTTTTTCTTTTTTTCAATTTGAGTTGGTCAGGTAAAAATTAACATTTTATCATTTTTTTCATTTCAAAACAATCTTGGGTACTTTTTCTAAAGGAATGTTTACAAAATTTAGATAGAAATAAAAAATTTGCTTCTCGTTTGAAGGCAAAAAATATATTCTGTCAGGTAAATGAGTAGGCAATTTTTTATATATAGAAATAAGCTTATATTTTTTAGTTACAGATTAAGGCAAAAACATATATTAAACGGTGTAGAATTTAAATCATATATATATATATATATATATATATATATATATATATATATATATATATATATATACGTATTTATTTACTGCACGACTACAGACCTAATATTGGAGGTCGGAGAAAGTTCGCTGGATATAAAAGTATGAAACAGTGGTATGCTTTCTATCACTCCTTATATAGAGTATTAGAAAATTTTAATAATAATCCTAAAGTAAGAATAACGTTTGCGACAGAATGTTATTTTTAAAAGTTAATTAAATTTCCCTTTGAGGTATTTAAAATTTAGTTTTCGTTTCCCTTTATTTTTTGCAAAGAAAAGTCGCTCGAATATACGAGTTACGGCTGAAAACCTATGCCTATTTTCATTTTTCTGGTCTCGTTAACCCTGCTGATTGCCTTCTTATTCTATTTTAGCGTCGGTTTGGTGAAAAGCATTCAGTTCTCAGTCATCTGCTATTGCCATTTGCCATTATAGAAAATCAAATACATTGAAAATTCTCTCGTAGATTTTACTTAGTATTTGGCACTTTAAGATTGCATCCAACAGTTGTGTTCAGATTTTTTTAAGCCTTTACTTTTATTTTTTAGGCCTTCAGCTTACGTTCTAATAAACTTACAATCGTTTAATCCTTGGCTAAAGAATTAATCGAATTTTTTTTAATATTTCATTTTAAATACCAAATTTCTTTTTCACTTCCTTGTTGAAAGAAAAATAGTGAAGCACATATTAAAATCTACGCTTCCACCAATTATTTGGAAGTTAACCTCCTTGTGATATTATATGAATATGAATACGACGTTCATCACATTAAGTTTTAAATGTTTAGCAGTTGGTTATATTCTCTGTGGCATTAAAACAAGAATTCGTTTTCATTAACATAGCTACATATTTCCGGTTTTATTGAGAACCTTTTTCTTGCTATAATATTCAAGACTAAATGATTCCAATTCAAATCCCATTAGATTTAACCAAAGGGTTAACGTTTTAAATCATACTTATCGCTACCATGCGAAGAAACGAGTAAATGGACATTTCATTCCAGAGGTTATTTGAGGAACGCTTTTTCTTCGACACCCGCTAAAAATTTGGGCGATAGATGTTAATCAACTGGAGTATGTGGTGACAGTCTCTAGATGAGACTTAAATAGCTAATCTTACCCTCCGCCATTAGACAATGGCTTCTTAGATAAAATAACCCTGTCTTACAAAAAAAAACAATTCCGTAATGGCTCTTTATCCTGTAATAATCTTGGTTCAGTTTTCTATTAACCTATTGTGCAATGTATTTTATCCGTGGCTCTTAACCATGAAAGGACTGCATTAGGAAAAAGCCACGGGGGATTTTTTAACAGTGGTCAATAATGTTTTATGAGCTGTTCTTATATTTTGAATAATAACATTGCGATTTTTTTTAAAAGCTCTCATAACTCACAAATCGAGCCCTTGGCAATTGATTTGCCTTGAGCTAATCTTAGATTTCACTGGATAACAAACGGTTTTCTGTCTGCTAACGATGCTGTACCAAATAAATGGAGTATGTTGATTCTGAATCTAAACTGAGAATTGTTCTAGAGTGTTAGGATTTTGAGTTATTTGCATAGATATATATTAATAGTATATTATCTTGTAGTATATTTAGTTTTAAGATAAACGATTATTATATTTATAAGTATATTAGTAATGTATATAATACATTTATAGTCAAGGCAAAGAGTATAATATAATACTACATACTGTATTTTTATTAAATGATTACTCAAATTAATTTTTACTTTCTCAACTCAGAAGTGTTGGAGACACTTGATCTTGTGCTTATGCGTCGTGCTGGTCACCTATTGTAGAAAACTAGCAGTCGTATCCCATCATGTTTAGGTTGAACCCCCCTCACATTTTAAGGGACATTTGGCATCCAGTTCTTCCCTGCACTGTTATCATGTTGTTTATTAACTCAGTATAGATTCATTTTACTACTGAATTTGCTATGAGTTATCAATTCTCTGAGATTACGGGTTATGAAAATGGCTGCTTTCAGTTTAAGGGCATTTTTCTTTGCACCAAATTTAACTTTGAAGCCAAATGCTTTGGGTATCAGCGATTTATTAATAATCCGGAATTTGATGTGAAGGAGTGGAAGAACTTTCCCGGGCCTACTAGTGCCATTAGCCAGTTTTTTTTAGCGTCTTTTACAGTATAATGATTGTTCTAATCGGGGCTCTTAGACACGAAAAGGACATATTTTGCTATATCCCCATAGATATTCTCACTATGAGCTGAGTAATTAATTTCTTTCTGAAATAGTTTCATTAATTCATTAATTTCTATTTGACCGAAAACATGACACACTTAAATGAGAAGTTTCTCAATAACATTATGTAACAATACAGCTTTGAGAGTAACAATACCCTAGGTTTAAGAATATCCTAACCTACCCTAACCAAACCAACAGCAAGATCCAAACGGCAGGGCAGCTGACATGGGCTATATAAGATTCCTATGTCTCGCTCCGTCAGAGAACGGCATCTCGCAGTGGGCTTGCGCGACAAAAATGGGCTTTGATAGACCAAGAACCCGGCATCCCGATGCAACTAGCCTCGCCGAAACAGCATGTCTCAATGTTTGAGCCGCAGTGGACCATTATCTGCCAAGTGCGCGCAGCCACAATCGCCTGAAACCAATTACTCAGCGACTGGCTTTCTTCTCTTTTTTTCTTTCCGGCCTTTTTTGTCTCTAAGTCATATCCGACAAATCATCAGCCGAGGAGACTGGATAACTGACGACGAAACCGGTTCTCAGAGACGAGCTGGAGTCGAAAATGACAAAGACTTGAGTCGATAAACAATCTCCATTCGTTAGCCATGTGTTTGTGTCCTATCTTTGCATGAGTTCATTTACGTAAGTTTAGAAACAATTATTATAATTTCTTTGCTTGAAAAACACAGATAAATCTTCGTACTTCCTTTCATGAGATTCTGTTGCTGTACTCTGAACTCCAAAGTATCTGCCTTGTCCTTTCTCAATGCTGGGTCTTTAACTAAATAATTCAACTCTTCAAGATTAAACAAGCGTGATACACTTTTTCTTAGTATTCCTTACGTACTATTCGTCCATAGAGGAATCATGGGGTTGATCATCAGACCTGTTAAGGTCAAAAAGTCAACTATCTGATAGAGGAACTAGGACTGGGTTCTCGAACTCATGATTATCTCGTTTTAGAGCTGACTTACAATATCTATACAGAAGTTATGCTTGTTTTATTCGAGAAACCAGTAATATTAGCCATGCAAAAGTAACAATCAGTGCCATGATCTGTTGGCTCATGCACTAAAGCAAAATGCATCCCCTTTAGTTTTCAATTCAGCCACCCTGTAAACGCTGCAGCATATATGAGATACCCACCTCTTGTCTTAGTCCAAATTTTAACACTAAACTACTATTTATAGGCAACATTTAATTTAGTGGTAATGTTCTCTTCCTGATCACCCGAAGCAATTTTTCCAGAAAAATAACAAAATCTGTTTGGAATTCCGTGAAGTTGTAATTCTTATGGAGTGAATTGGGTGTTTTGTGGGAAAGATTATATAGGCCATTCTTGTTCCCCAACCGTTATAACTAGAGTGAAACTTTTTGTCTTTTTATGAAGCGGTTATGTTGCCGTGAGTGAATTGTGAGGATGGAAATCATCAACTTTTTGTTGGGCCTTGTTTCTCATATAAATAACCTTATTTCTTTTTAACAAATTTGTTATGGGGAGGTTTATTAAACCTTGTCTCTGCTGGTGGTACAACGAATGCCATTTTACACAAATAAGAAACTCTTTTACGCAATTAATAAGCTGATCAAACCTATTGGCGTTGAACGTAAAATATCCCTAAGATTCAGTTTGGAATTCAGTTATTTGTTCGGGATTCTATCTCAGTTTCACTGTTATTTCCATAAATGTGAGCCAAGTTTTCAGGCAGGCAGCGGATTGCCAGTTCCTTTTATATTAGGGGATCACAGTCGTATGGTGACCCCACACCTGATATTAGTTTAATATAATATAGATATTATTATATGTCGTACGTTGATGTTAAAACCCAACCCTTTGTAAAATTCCTCATCCCGAGGGAGAGAGGCCTATGAACGGATTAGTTGGTTATGAGCGTGGGTAAATTATAAATATAAATCAGAGTGCAATTTAGGTTGGCCAATGCTTAGCTTATTTTGGAAAGATTCTGGGGTAAGAGAAACTGAGTACAAAAATATACTTTACTACTATGCAGATAATATATTTGCATTATTAAGGTATATAAACAAAAGAGACGTAAACGAGTCTCGGCTTTAAAGATCTACCAGGTTGGGGTCGACCGCCGTGCACACAAACAAATAATGACTGATGGGACGCTTAAATGGCATTGAGCGCACGCAAAGCCCAATGACAGAGGCTTAAAGGGGGGAGGGGGAGCTTGCACAGGAGAGTTGCGCGTTGCGGTTACCTCGAAGATTTGGTCCGAGGGAGTATGGGCAGGAGGTATAATTTGGAACGATTGGTTTCCTTGGTACTTAATTAAACGTTGTGCTAAAAATGGGTGGCACAACGGGGGATCTCGGGGATAAGGTCAACAAAGTGACTCGGGAGCGCATGCAATTGATTTCTTTGAAGAGAAGACAGCTAGTCGCATATATTAATTTCCGCAGACGGGGAATTATAAGTGTCGATCAAGACATGCAACGGGTATTCACTCTCTTGTTTCACGCAGTCGACTTGAATTAAACAAAAGTGGTCCAGTGGTACAGCTTGAGCATGTTGACATGCAAAAGCTTTGTTACTGATGGGGTTTCATTGAGGTATTAATGGGCCACGTTTCTCGACTACTTGAAAGGGGCCCTTCCAGGGACTCCAGAATTTGTTGTGTGTCCCTGGAGAGGAGTAGCAAAACTTCTTTTCCGAGGTTAAATTACTTTTCTTTGGACTTGCAATCGAAGTATGTTTTATACTTGTCCAAATTGATGTCGGGATTCTGATACTCAAAAAGGCCGTGCGGGTATGAGTAAGAGTTCTGCAAGTCTGGATATAATTTGTGATTGGAGTAGTGTTCCTTTAGGTCCTCATGGGTCCTATAACGTTCCTTCCATATAAAAGCTCAAATGGGTGGAATTGTAACGTACAATGGGGAATTTAACGGTATACAATGAGAGCTACCGGAAGAAAACGGTACCATTCAGTGGGTTGATCGGCACACAACATTTTGATAATGTCTTTGAGACTACCATTTATACTCTCACCCATCCCATTCCTAGCTGGGCAAAAGAGCTGGTAAACAAGGGCTTAAACATTAGTAATTTACCGACGTATTCCATTAATTCGGAGGTGAATTACATACCACGATCTGTTAGAATTCCCCTTGAGTATGTCCCCAGGGGAAAAGATGGAAAAATGAGTTTCGGTGCAGGAGATAATGTCAATTTTCTTGAGGGGCACAGCCTCAGGGTACCTGGTGGACAAATCGACCAGAGTTAAAATATAGCTATGGCCTTTGCTTGAAGGGTGGTGCCTCAGCCTGATTAAATCGATAGCTACTCGGAAGAAGGGTTCAGGGATGAGGAGTCCCTTCTGTAAAGGCATAGGTCTAACACGCCTTTTTATTACCGTCCTTTCGCAAATGTCGCACGAAAGACAATATCGCAGAATTTCGTTGGTTGCGGCAGGCTAATAAAAATATTTGAAGATCCTTTTACCTGTGTCCGTGTGGCTGAAGTGGCCAGCAAACAGACTATCATGAGCAGTTTGAAGACCCAACAAGTAGGGGTTGAGTCTCGCGAGTTCTAAGGGAATATACGGAGCTTGACGGGTTCTACCAGCGTTCACGTGAAACTAATGTGGACGGGAGGATGGGAGATACTCGCGCATACTCGCGCATACACAGGCGATACTTACTTCTGTGCAAGTCCGGCGTTGGCCGTTTTATAGGGATGAGACGGAGGGGCTTTTCCTCCGCACTCGAAGGGGCAGACGCTTCGCAGGGCGAGGTCGACTTTGACCGATTATCGCCGTCACAGGCTAATCCCCGAGGGGACTCTTCATGCTCTTAAGCACATTTCAGATTTCCACGAAGTCGGGCCCTCATCCCGTCACGACCTTAGCACTTTTGCGCCTAGTTAGTGTGGATTAAAAAGAGGCGTGTAGGTATGTCCTCTCTCTCTCTCTCTCTCTCTCTCTCTCCTTGAAAAAGACGAGCACGCGCGTCTTCTCCCTCTACTCTCTCTCTTTCTCTGACAATCACTAAAGTATTTTGTTTATTTATTTTAATTTTTCTAGTTTGCTAAACATAAACGGTTAAGTGATACGACTATGTAGTTTATTATAGTTTCGAATCGTAGATTTATCCTTTATGATTTGACTTAATATATAATTGCGGGACTTTACGAACTTATAGGAAATAAAAATTCGTACTGAGTGAAGCAAAGTGTGTCAATGGGATTTTAAGACATTTTTATCACTTGACTAAGTAAAAACAAGCAAAATAAATTTTCTTGTAACTTACCTTTTCTATTGTGAGTAACGACCCCATCAGCATTATTTGTATGGCAAAATTAGAAAGTTAATTGCCGTGCTAAACTAATTTTAAATCGTGGTTATTTCATGTTTTTACCTAGTTCATTTAGTTGCATTAGCATATAGCTCTTTTAGATTTATGGTTTGGAGGTGACTTGTATGAATGTGTGTTGTATGGAGTCTTCCTTTCATGTGAAAGTCACGGGGTACATATTTTATTCTTTTGAAGTTTTATTCAGAGTTTAGTGGTTTGCCAACCAAGATCCAAGTTTCGGCTTTGTGCCACTATAAAGTTTGTATAGTAATATTGATGGATGGATAAGGCACAGTAGATATATAGGAGTTTAAACGAATTAGGATTAGTCAGATGCCTATATAACCAGGTGACAATTCAATGTACTTTAACGATCGACTTTAGTGGCTGAAGCTTACTAAACGGTTTGAGCAAGAACTTCATTCTTAGCACCCTAATGTCTGATTGGTACCCGCAATAGCTAACAAACTTTTTCGATAAGACCGAGAGTTCATATAAGTTTTTTTCTGTTTTCTCAAATCAAAGGCTTAGGTGTGTGAGGAATGGTATCTTCCAGAAATAAGAAGTCGGTACTCTGTGAACAAAATGAATTTTGTAGCAGAACTTAGGCAGATAATAAAAATGTCAACAATGCTGGTGTATAGCTTTTGTAAGTATTTAGAGCACTCGAAGATAAAAAGAAAGAAAGAGTTGCGCCGAGGTAGTCTCCAGCACGAAGGCAGGATACAAGTAGTGAATTGAATGGGATCTATCATTGAACACGGCTGTGACTGGAATGTGAGATGATGCATAGCTAAGGGACTCTGAATGGAGAACACCACAACGCTCCAGAAATGCTGCATTCCCTGAGGCCTAAACTTGAAAGAGATCTTGTAGCTGGAGGTAAGAAAGAATATTAAAACTGGAGAGAGTGGTGGTCTATGTTTCTTGAATGTATGCAGTGCCTCTAAAGGTATGGTGAAAAGGACAAACATAGAACAAAGAGATCTGGTGAGTTGATGAAGGCAAAGGATTGTCTTAAATGACAGGCAAGCACGGCTAAATAAAAGATAAATTCCCTTTCACACCGCTCGAAACTTGTTCGCTATGGAAAAGCAGAAATTATTTGATGACTAACAGTTTAGAATTGTGTTAAGGGAGGTAAAAAGTTCGAAAAAAAGGCTAAGTTATCAATGCATGAGCGAAGTTCAAATTGGAATGGAAAAGAAAATGTTGAGTCCGATTAATCAGTGACTGTAAGCGCCTGTTTTAATATGAGGCAAAAAGTTTTAGTCTTTGAGCAGCTCAAGTGGTAGCGACACTTTGTTTACCCGAGGCTTTGAATAAAGTTAATCTTATAAAATGAGCCCTCAGATCATAATTTATTGCTGCAATAGTATGTAGTAGCTGGATATGAATATGGATGGAACTTTTAACTTCTCATTATTCGCGAAGTTGGACGAAGGTGCACGAGGTTTGAGGAAGAGAAAAATAAAGCCATGTAAGGTAATGATTTAGGGAGGCATGCTGGCGAAAATGGATATTTGGATTGCTTGCTGCTGATTATAAAACTCAAAAAGATGTAAAATACAGTGTTTGCTGAAAAAGAAAGAGTAGAATACACTAAAATCTCAGCTGTTGGTAACGTTCTAATCCGTTCAAAATTTAAATTTCTTAAGAGAGATATACTCGGAGTATAGAGGAGAGCTCGCGAAACAATTGTGAAATGAGTATAAGCACAAACCCATGAAGTCCAACGGAATGATAAATAGAAGAGCAACACGCTCGTTCGTAGGATATTCAGATTTTAAATGCTTTATTTCACGTCGTGAATAAAGCATTGAACGAAATCGGGAATAATCAGGAAATGGCGGATGATATCCTGTACAGTAAGTTAGAAGAAAAAGATCTAGAATCGGCAATAAAGAGAAGCCTGATGACGGAATTTTCTTCTTGCTTTTTCAGAGAACATCCTAACATAGCTTTACTACGGTAAGATGAAAGTTCTATGAAGTCAGAGTCCAACTGAGAGCAGAAATTGCTCTCAAAAAAGACCTCTCATAAAGATTTTATGAGGGGGGAGAGCCACAAAGGTTAGGGTTTACGAGGAAATATCAGAAAATTTTGTTAGCTTAGTCAGCAGAGGTAGGTAGATTGTCGAGAGAATTGCTGCAGCAATTCTCTGGACAAAGGTTACTTCTTATCTCTTCTGGAGAGAACTGAGTGAACAGAGTATTTCACATAATCATTTTAAGATTGAGCTGAACTTTTAAGGCTAGCATATTAACAAAAATATTTACCGCAAACAAAGATGAAAAGGAATGCTTACCCGCCACCTCTTTTTATTGCACCCCAGGTGCATTTACTTACGCAGACATTCTGCTCGTCTCGCATGTCCTCACAGCCATCTTCTTGCCCTCCGGCATAAATCAAAGATCGTCGAACATTCTACGCCGTCTTTATCTCCGTTTGCCCGAAGGAGTCCCTGCCTTTTTCCAAGATCGCGCAAATCACGGAGGCTCCGGCCAGATAATCTCAGCCAACAGCGAGCGCCTATATAATCCTCCGACTCGGTTTAGCGTGTAGCACTCCATGACTTTCTCGCCTATCACCGCGTACGAGCAAAGGACACGCTCATTTGTCGCAATCGGAGACACCGGCGATTTCAATTTGAACACGAAGGCTAAATTGACATCCTTGAACTCTGCCATAGTCAATCAGTGAGTATTTAAGGAGTATTCCCATCTCCGAAGGCCAAACAACGTGTACTCCCTCATCCGCCCCGTGAGGTAACCAATCTTCCCCATTACATTTATCGTACCACGACCGTCTCTTCCCTTCAACGAACGCGTAATCAGTTGCAATCGTTGACGCCTACAGATTATTCTATAATTTGGTCTACCCAAACCGTCCCATCCTTTGTGTGAGTGCTGGATTAAAATCCCCTTTTAATCACCGACCTGAATAGGAGCACTAATCCCATATTTATCCCTCCTGTCTCGTGCTGACAGTTAATTTTCGCATGTACGATCATTCCGTTTAAACCCTCTACCTGTACATATTTCAACTTTATTTATTTGTTAGTAAATGTATATTTTTGTTATTATGCTTTTCTTGCTACTCTAAACGAGTACGAGCTACCTATTAATCTTTGGCCAACTTGCACTCTGAATTATTTGTTTTGAAAGAACGCCACAATTAAAAAGTACACCATCACCATTCAATACTTAATTATTTCCCGTTCACGAACCGGCAAGGTCGAATCTTAAACCAGCTTCGACGCAAATCCCAAAAGGCATATATATTAGTTTGAGGAATAAGTTCTTGCGTTTTTTTATGCTGTGTTGATTTAAGTTTTGTTGACGTGATTTGTGCACATATTAAGAAACAATAATAAATAATGAGAGCAAAATTTGCAAAGGTTGTTAGGCTACGTCTCTTAACAGCATAGACTATTAGGTTTTTGCTTAGGCTACGTCTTAAAGTTGATTAATAAGTCATTGCGGTTTATTTAAAAGTTGTTTTAATTTAATTTTTGTTCTGTCCCCTCAAAATGGAATGTCAAGTTGAAAGAAAGGTGTATTTTCGATACTTGTTGTTATTCATTTTCAATCGAGACGGGAATAATGCAAACACAGCCTAAGCTCGTCGTGATATTTGTGCTGTGTACGGAGAAAATGCTTTATCAGAAAGGACAGCTCAATGGTGGTTTTCACATTTTAAAAACGGTCATTTCAATCTTAATGACGAAGAACGTTCTGGTCACCCCATTAAGTTGGATGAAGATCGATTAAACGAATTTCTTTATGAAAATCCTCGTCGATTGGCGACAATTGTCATGTTATAAGAAAACTGTAGTGAATCACTTTCATTCGATGGGGAAAGTTTAAAGATTCGGGGCATGGATTCTGCACGCATTGAGCGAAATCAACAAACTTCAACGTTCCACAATTGCCGCAGGCTTGCTTGTTTGTCTCAAGGCTACTTGTGGATATAAGGACAGATTCTTTACCGTATCATCACTGGCGACGAAAGGTGGTGTGTTTATGTCAACATGAACCATCGAAAACAATGGCTTAGCCCCAATAAAAAACACTTCCCCGATTAAAACAAGGACTTCATCCACGATAAACGATGTTGTGTGTGTGGCAAGATAGTGAAGGCATCATTCTTTATGAGCTTCTTGCGAACAACAATATTGTCAATGCAGAACTCTACGTTCAACAAATGTATTGACTCGTCGAAGCTATTAAAGAAAAGCGACCTCATCGACGTTATGGAGTCCTTCTGCAACACGACAATGCTCGTTCTCACATTGCCAATATGACAAAAGACGCCATCCAAACGCTTAATTGAGAAATCCTGCAGCATCCTCCATATTCGCCAGACTTAGCTCCATCGGATTTCCATTTGTTCCGATCGTTCTCCAACAATTTGCCCGGCGTTTCGTTCAATACTGATGTGGAATTAAGAACCTGGTTAGATGAATTCTTCCAGTCAAAATCCAGAGATTTTTATTGCAGATGCATTGAAAAACTAGTTGTACGTTGGGAAAAAGTGGTAAATATCAAGGGAGAATACATTATTTATTAAATTGCATAGTTATCAATTAAAAATTAAGTTTTTTTAAAATTGTTAATAGTAATGAATAAATTTGATAAAACCGCAAAAACTTATCCCTCAACCCAATATATTTATATAGAGCTTGGCTATTCCCCGACAGAGTTGTTATAAAGAGGGTGCTAAGGGTGGATTCAATAAACGGAACACTTGTAATATTTTTTTTGTCTTATGAGGTGTTTTCCAACTATCACCTCGTTTCGTAATTTCCCCTGTCATTTTAGCAATCTTGTTTTATTTTTGTTAAATATACGTACTTAGACGTTTGTTTGCCATGTCCTTTACAACATTGCCAAGATATAATCTCTGCGATGTGCTGGATATGGATTGAATTCAACATTTCTTCTAAAATGCATAGTAGCTCTAATCCTCGTCGTTATTTGCTACATTTGCTTCCATGAACCATACACCAGTATTATTTAGTGTTCTAATAAAAATTAATGATGTCATTGAAGATTGTACTCTCTCAAATTTTTGAAAAATATTTTGGGGAGCAAATGAATTGCTGATAAGTCTAATGAAAGGTCCTTCACATAAGGTAACAGCCATACTGAACTGTTTCTATAACAACTGAAAAGGCAACTACGCCATCGTAGCCAAATGCTAATGTTAATTTTCTCACAGTTTGTGCTACTATTTAGTGAAGGTAGTGTTCTCAACCGAGTTGTTTATGATATACTTATTATAAGTTTTTTTGTTTTTCAGGCTACTGGTAGAATAACCTGCAGGTGGACGTTCATTCTTTTTAATTATACCTTGTCCAATACTATGCCACTTCATATTGTGAGTGAAAATTATCTGGAGTGATTATGATTTCCGGTTGTTTTATTTCCTAAGGATGCATAAAGATTCGTAGTTTTAGCGGTGGTTACAGATGTTGTATCTTCGTGAATATTGCCATACGCTAGTTTCAGAGGTTGTAATCATGTTTCCACGCAGATACTAAGAACAATATAATACTTGAAGGCTTTGATGACGAAGCCTTAAGGTCTGAAGGTGGATTAGGTCTGGTTTATTTTGGTTAGATCTCATATGCTGAGTTTTCAAAGCAGTCCTTTATCATTTGGTGGATACAGTTTTGTGAGAAGGTTGATAAAGACTAAAATGCAATTGGTGATGTAGATAGATAGTTAGTTAGTTAATGCCCTTCTTTACTTGATAGTAGACGAGAGCCCCTGGCCAGAATATAAAATATAAATTGGTTCAAAATGTGAAGAGGTATATGGGTCACATTTATCACCAACCAAAGATGGCAGAGCACATCGTAAACACAATGGGAGAGTCTGTAATGCGTCACGGGTATTAGTCATGAATTGAGTCATAAACTAGAGCTCATTTGAAAGGGTTATAAAAAGAGGAGACAGTGAATAGGTTTTTCAGCGAAGCGGGTAACAAATGATTGAGGTTTTGCTTGACTATGTACAGGATGATGCAAGAGAAACTCCTTAATTACTGTGGGGAATATAAACTTAATCTCCTAATGGAAAGTATTTTGTTTGTGATCACTGGTATTCAACACCTATCACGACGTCAGAAATACAACGACAAAATATTCATACAATGGTCGATAAATTGATGGAGGAAAATAGCTTGCTAAGTATTTCAGCGAACTAAGTTAAATTACACTTTGACTAATGGCCCTAGTTTTTGTAATCTATTTAATCATAGGTTGATCTTTAACCTCTGGAGCAAATGCTTATCCTTATTTTGTCAGCTGCTGTTTCCTGATATGTTGGAGAAAAGACAATTCTTTACTGATATTTCGGTGGGGAGGCACCATTGAGACCAAAAAATATTAATTTTTTGTAAAACTTTCTAGGTATGTGGGTGATTTGGGGTATTCAAAGATGGGAAGTAATGGAAACCTCTCTCGGTTCGATCGGTTTCAGCGAAATCGATTCTAGATCTATGAAGAGAACCATGGGAGAGATTCTATAAATATAGGATATTGATAATCTACTTACCAACTTGGGGAGTGGAAGAGAAGTTTTGGAAAAAATTCTTTTGCAAAGCTTTCATGTTGTTGTTGCATTGTTGATACTTAGTCTGATCTGTGATTCTTTAGAATGTTTAGATTTTTATTCTCTCCTCTTTCTGGTACAACTCCTGACATTCAGTTCACCTGAAAGGAGATATGAGTGTGAAATCTAGTCGTTAATTTGATCCTCATCGGTTCATATGACTATCGTGGATCGGTAAGTAGAGCATAATGGTGTTATTATACCGTTAGTTCAATAGGGTTTATTTGAGTAGTATCATGGAGTAGGCAACATGAAATATTTCTTTTGATAAATATGATTTTTCTAAGTTTTATTTGGTTTGTTTCATGTAGCAAAGTAATTTATTTATGAGGATGTAGTCCAACCTCATGAGAGTTGTCTAGTTACGACAAGTTCATGTGGTTTTATACGTTTAATAAAACCTATATTGTTTATTTAGTTAAAAAACGAAGTGTTCTATTTAAACACGCCATTTGGTTAAGTATTTAAGCTTGCAAATAAGTGGAAAGTCTCTCCTAGGAGAGTTTTCCAAGAAGAAAGATACTCCAAATAAAGTAAGGAAGATAAAGCTTTTATTAGGTCTAGACCCTCGTCGATAGCTGAACGATGTCCTTGTTGCTATAATGATGGCAGAATGCTAACCAGTGAACGGAAATTTTCTGGTGAATGCGGCTCACTCTAACTAGGCTGCCATTTTAAATGCACTACGGATGCTGGATTTCTCCTGCATGTAGGTCATCCCACACTCTTCAATACATATTGTCAAAGTGCCACTCGAATTGGGAGAACTCGTAAATTCCTCTTAAGAAAATTTAACTGTAGAGCTAACTAACCAAGTACGGTCAAGATTAAGCTTGTAATAAGGAAATAGGGAAGGTCCTCGTAACCTACACCTACTGTTTTCGTTATCTTCGAGCGAGATAAGCTCTCGAATCAGTGTATGTTGGCTTTATCGCTACCGTAGGTAGCCATTTGTAAATTTCACTAGCACGGAGGTGTTATCATTGCAACCAATTTGACCTTACAAATAGAAATTCCAAACGATTTAAATTGTGTTATTAAGAAAACTGCGCTAAGGGCTACAAAGTCTTACATAAATATGCTGTATCATATAATGCTTAGTGTTGGAATAGCGGTGGCAATTTCTGCTTCCTCGTAATAATTTCTTTCGTCTTTTTTTAAAAATGAAATTCAAATATTTCAAGCTATGACTAAAAAAAGACTTATGGTGGTCTGCCCGACTTTAGACCTATGCTTCCCAAGTTAATAAATCAGCCACGGCTCTTTACGATTCAGCTCTTCGACAAAACGAACCTTTCTGTGAGTTCTATCTCCCCCTGTTGCCATCTTGTTATAGTTTGCGGCTCTTGTGTTACAAACCAAACTGGGCTAAAACCAGGGTGTTTTTTCTCTCATAAACAATCATTTCACAGAAAGCAGAAAGAAAGCGTGCTTCCCTCTAGACTATTACGAGCCGAATGCGCGTAAGAAAGTGATCATGCTACCGCGTGAGTTTAAAACTCTAACCCCCTGAAAGGAGCTTAGCAAACAGTTAGCTTCTTCTCCGGGGCACCTATTCTATGCTGAATAAAACGCTTTGGATTGTGGTTATCCAACAAAGGGTGAAATTTCAAACAAAAATGCCGACCTTCTAGAGTCTAGTTTTAATTCAGGTAGAAGGAAAGGATTACGCATAGTCCGATTAGTCTTCAGAGGAAGTACGCTTTCAGCTTCGTCCTAAGTCAACAACCCTAGAGTTCTATCTACGGAAGACTACGGCTTACTAACAGAGGCTTAACCTCGCGGATTACCACGAGAGATCCTTTAAAATGGGTTCTGAGGGTTTATAAGTTTAATGGAATTACTACTGACTCCATGCTAAGAAGGAGGAGCTTCAGATGCTTTTTTGTTCCAGTTCTTGCTTTGATCTTTGCCTCCAGGAGACAATGATGGAGGCGTAACCTCTGCCCCCACTATCAGTGTATAAAGTTTCACCACCACAACTGGAGTGGATGCAGTTTGTTGTGATATTTACACCATAAATGATGTTTCAGTTATCTCATTACCTTTCTATATCTTCTTACTGGTGAATGCGTAGTGCTATACCTATACACAAAGTATTCTGTAAATTTATGTACAATCTACCACCATCTGACATCGATACAGCTGACTTGGTAGAGTAAGACCGTATCTTTGAGAACCACATATTTGCAGCCTTATTTTCTATTGTACCTGTGCAATTATTATTTGTCATCTAGTGGTGTTCATGTTTATATGGCTGAATTTTTACTTATTTGTATTTCCTTTGTTCTTTCCATGCCATACCCCAGATGCAAAACTACGCGTAGACAGATGAGCAAGAATCGCTAAGGTTGACAAATGTAGGCCAAACATACTAGTCTCCGTTTAGTGATTGAAGTCTTCTGCACATCTATTATCATAAAAACGGGCTGTTTACCAAAGTCGCGTGCTCTCACTTATTCTATTTTTTTACCTTACAACATAAAAAACTTTCGATAATTACTGGACTAACCTTAGGAGGACATTGGCAATAATATCATTCGAAAGAGAATATAAAACAACATAGGAGTTTCAAATATCATTAGAATCAGCCGAATAGTTAAGTTATTGCCAAATAATTTCACGGCTAATCTTTGAAGCACTTTGGCAATTATACCATTCAAAAGAAAATGTAAAAAAAACCCATAAGGATTTCAAAGTTAGTTAGAATCTGCTAAATAGTTATGATGCTTTTGCCAAAACAAAGTAATTACATGGTTATCCTGTGTAGGAACTACCAATTTTATCATCGGAAAGAAAATGTAAAACAACATAACGGTTTCAAATATCGTTAGAATCGGCCGGATAGTTTCAATGTTATTTCTAAAACAGTAAACCAAAACGGGGACCAACTAACCGACATAGTAACATGTAGATTCGCACGTGGTTAAAACAACGGCTTTCATTTCATGCAATGCTTATCGTTACGGTGTCTATGTTGTCGTGAGAAACCAACTATGTCCTACAGTTTTGGGATTGATGTTAAAACAACTCCTTGGATAGTATGATGTAGGTCTCTCCACAAAAGGACAACCTGGAGGATAGCATATTTAAACAATTCTCGCTGCCTCTCTATTTATGAATATTCCACAATCTCTAAAGTACAGTTTTATTATGTTGTGAAGCATATTTCATTTCACGCTGAAACCCTACTTGGATACACTTATGGTTACAAATTTAAGGAAAGGAGAGCTAGTGGCAACACCATTCGCTATGTCAAATTAAGAGGCAACCCATTTCCTAAGTATTCATGCGTCCATGACTTCTATATGAGCTGGAAGTAGTTCGAGATTTTTGAACAGCTGAGATCCTAGGGATGAATGCGCTTTCCCTTCGAGAAAGCGAGTCGCAAAATCTACGAGAGTGAACATGTATCTATGCCCTTCGCTGGATGTAGGGTGAATGGGGCCAATGAAGTCGATAACCACACAGGAGAAGGGCTGAAAAATGATGGGTCCCTTCTAAAGAGGAGCAGGTTTTATGCGTCCTTGTGCCGTGGTCTTCAGGCAAATGTCGCACGATCTGCAGTAATTCGAGATGTCATCTTCAGCACCAGGCCAAAAGAAATACTTAAAACTTCTTTGCGCTGCTTTATTGTGGCTAAAATGGCCAGAAAAAAAACTGCCGTGGGTGGTTTTTACAATTAGCAAGATGTGAGAGCCGGAAAATCAAAATGCTTAAGCCTTGATGCTATTTCCTTCCGAACAAGCGTGGTACAACAGACCTTCCTTCTCGAAGTAAAAAGGGATTTTGTTGCCGCGGACGGATTATCACTCGTTACTCCGGGCTCTTTCCTACAGTGGAAGGATGTAATCACACTCTTTCTGGTTTTTAGCAAATCCTTTGCTCATAACGCGGCTGAATTTGGAGTCTAAGGGGGCTTCCAGGTGAAGAATCCTAAAGGTACTTTCCTACAGGCAAGGAACAGAATTTTATAGGGGCTGACACTACTTCAGCCCAGCCGGTGAAATATTGACATTCCAGATGACAATTTACTATGGAGAAGTGGTTTGAGTGTCCTAGGTATTCATGGACTACCGCATTTTTTTTTGTTTTGGGGCTACTGGGGGAATCAGCTCGTTGGCAACGACTATACAGGGGCATCCTGTATCTTGGACGAGAGTGGAGAATCAGCAGACATTTATTGCTCTCGTCTCGAATTTCAAGGTTCCAGGAGAGCTCTTATCGAATAGGAAATTGACGTGAAGTCCCGAGGAATTGGGGACGAGAGAGAAGCACGGGAATCAGCTCGCTACGATGGGGGTGAGGGGGTGGCACTCACTTGATGTACTTGGTTATTAGAATACTATGGAGTTGGGAGTTCTTGGGGCACTTCGGTCGTAAATGGCCTTCTACGCTGCAAGTAAAACATACAGTGTGCATCCTTGGTAAGGATTACGCAGTGGAATTTGATGCAAATGGTTTACTATCATAGGAATCTGATGGGGAGTAATTTCTGGGTTTTGAGAGGCCTTGGGGAACAATGGGAGAGTCTTCTTATATTCCTTCGTGTAAAAATTATGTCTCGCCACGTATATATCAGCCTCTTCGATGCATTCTTTGATGTTGTAGCATCTACAATCTTTCACGAATGAACGAATTTTTGAAGGAAGTAAAGCCAAGAACTGGTCCTTCAGGACAAATTTGACTAAGGAGTCATAGTCATGGGAAGTTAAAATGCCCTTGGAGGGTGTAGCAGAAGAGACGGAAAGTTTGGTTGGGCTGTTTTTGGGCGTGACGAAACTTGGAGCGATACAAGTCAAGAGTCATATTATACGCTCGGATTTCAAGATGGAATAATCAATCGTAACTTCTGACGGGAGGGAAATGAATATGTCCCGGAGTTGCAAACTCCGGAACATATTCACTTCAAAAATCTTTTCGAAGTGAGCTAAGCATAATCCGAAATCCTCTCTTTTGATAAAAACCGGGAGCTTCACCGATACTGACTGGGGAAATTCAGCGTGAGAATCGATAGAGAGGGTCTCAACTCTCGCTCGACTCAATTCAAGCTCATGGTGGCGTATTTTTCTCTTTTCTTTCCTCTCTTGTTCTTCTCGTTCCCCTTTTTTTCTGCTCTCACTAACTCTTCTTGTTTTCTTGCTTTGTTCTCTGCTCTCTCATTCCTTTCCTCTTCCTGGATATACGATAGAAGATCCTTGGCTGTTAAGCCAAAGGACACGCTGTAGCGGGCCGAAAATCTATGCTCTAATCGCAATCGTTCTAAACCGGATTGTATATGCAGTTCTTTACTTAAGAAAAAATACAATAATATTTACAAGAGAGAGGGGTAATTAAATTTGAAACCTCGTTACTTATTCATATACAATTAATCTTATTTTACGAATACTAATCAATCAATCCTAAAAACAATTCTATACAAAAATGAACAATCCCACAAAAAAATTGCAACTATAACAGTCAATAAATAAAACAACAAAACGAAAATCCTCGCGTGGTTCAAAGGAAAGGACGTCCTGACAGCCGTTACTCAAGCGGGGAAAAAATGCCTAGGACTTATTTACAAGATAGCACCTTCGAACTCGAAATAATGTTAAGAAGCTATATAGAAGCCCTCCTCCTTCCAAATGGGACTTACAATATCTCTACTTTGTATTTTCCAAATCTAAAATGCTAGCCACGTTACAAAAGGCAGGACATGTTTATCTATTTGGAATTTAATAGAGTGGCCCTTCGAAACAATTATAAATTATGAATAGTATGTTTGCAATATAAAGATATGAAACTTTTATTAGAGTGGCCTGGCGAATTACAATATCAAATTTAAATAGTTGGGGGAGAGAAAAAAACATTTTAGACAAACATGAAATCCCTAATTAATAATATATATATATATAAAAAACGCATTTCCACTTACACACACATTCTTGCAGAGGGAGGGAGAGGGTATTTGGAAAAAGGGTGGGAGAATGGCCCTTCACACACACACTCACATTTGCTCCACCACAACGCCTTGGAACATAAAACGTTCCTAAGACGACATATTGCGTGTGATAGCGGGATTAACGCACCAAAGAATCAAATTAACCGCAAGCAATGCAACAAGGTTAACCACCTGGCCTAAAAGGTTATGCCCACACGAAAAGAAAATGTCTTACAAAAAGAAATAATTAATGCCAGAGCCTTACGTTGTCAATTAAAACCCACACACACACCAAAAAAAAATAAACACAATCCTAAATGAGGCTTCACGGATAAACAGTAACGATTCCGCTAAGGAATAAAATTAAGACGCACAGTCTCACGACAAAAATGAACCACGAAAACGGATGCGGCTAAAGGGACCTCAAAACAACCAGAACGTTCAGCTGTTATGGAAAATACTAAAAGGATCTTTAGAAAGACCTCTTAAAAGATGATCCTTTAAAAACCCTGTGAAACTTGACACCAGTTTTTATAATATGAAAAGATGATATATATTTACTATATGTATATATATATATATATATATATATATATATATATAGGGGATTTGATTAGCTGAGTGGTGTGGAATAGGGCGAAAGGTCGTTCAGCTGACCTTTCCTCGGCTCCGTTACCAGATGATGGGGTTAACCTAATGAGGGATCCGCGAAGGAAACCTGTTCCCCTGAGTACCTAGGCAAATAACAAAATTCGATGTAGATTGGCAGTTAATTACTTAGCCCTGGCTGAATGTTTTTATTTAAAAGAGAAGTATACAAATACTATTTAATTACAGAACAAAAAAATGGTAAATATTTTCAAAAATGAATTGAAATTGGAATATCTAAGAGTATGAGCTACTCGATAGTTGGGCAAAATGGAACAAGCTAATGAACTTAAGGCAGGTAAATGACCAAACTCGGATTTAGTCTTCAATTGCTGTGCCGAGACGAAATACAAATAAATCTTTATTGGATGCTGGATTAAAAGAGATCCGCACGCGTCGACGCCTTGGTGAAGTTAATGCTTGGGCGACGAAGGCATGGGGCAATTCGAGGGAGTACTTGCACTGGTATACGAGAACAACCGTTGCGAGGAAATGGCGAATTGACCGGCGGAGTTCTGACGGGAGAGTTTCTGGCCTTTGCGCTCGTGTGGAGGAAAACGGAGAAAAATCAAGAAGTGACGTATATAGTGCGTCATAGCAGGCTGGTACTTACTTGATCCGGCTGAACCTGGCATTAAATATCGGCTTAACATGGGAAGAAATCGCCGCCTCCAACAGAGGGGATTCTCCCAAGGTAAACACGAAGCTGTGGTATGGAAGTCTTCCAGCCAGGAATTTGCGATAACAGATGTCATTCCTCGCTCTCTCTCTCTCTCTCTTCAAGTTTGCCTTAATGCTTGGGGGAACCTTTCATGAGTAAACACAGGTGCGTTCCGAAAGCCTCTTTACTTTATTCTTAGGTCCGTTCTCTCGTCTTTTGATCTCATGTTTGAGAGCCACGTGGGTTTCTGTGGTCCAAGTGGGGCTACTTGACTCTATTCCTTCACAATTATAGTTATCTAAAGGTAAATATAAAATTTTTGACCTGCGTATTTTTTTATTTTGGCCATTTTAATGTAAATTTATTTTAGTGTCAACAATCCAATATAGTCTCCCCTCATGTTTTGTTTTAACTTTCTTTCTTACGGGGTTTAATGTCAAATATATAGTGGTGGATGCGCTCGACTTTCCTCTCAAGTAAGCAATCATATTCTCATTGAACTAATCAAGGATTTGGTGGACTTTGAGCGACATCCTTCGACCCATTTCCGTAGTTCTTCGTCATTTTCAACAAGCTTTACAAACCTTTTGTTCCTTCAATTTCCATGAAAGCACTAGACCTAAGATAAATAATGTCACAAGGTGCTTTCTCTTACCTAATTAGCTTTTCTGTAATCCGAGGAAGCCACCAGTTTTGACCTTTGTCTCTGACAGCTTAAGTAAGAAGTACTGAACGTACTTCAAGAGTGCAAAATCATTACTTACATTGAGCTGGGACAAAAAGTTTCCTAAGAGGTAATTATATGTGAAGTGATGGAACAACACTTTCCTTTAGTCGTCCATTGGCTGACAATTTACGTTTTTTCTCCCTCATTTAAATCTCTTTCTTTGTAGCCAGTGCCAACTGTTATATTACACCAATATTACCCTAATTTTCTGGAGGCAACTGTATAAGAGAAAATTGGGATTATAGCTTTGGGTCCCAAGAGGAGTGATACCAATTATAAGTTTCCAATAAACTCCTAACCATAATTCTCAAACCTCAAAAGGTCTATTAATGATTGGACGCTAATCTCTTCCTCCTTGAGGTACATCAAGTAAGCTACATGAAGAGAATGATTGTTTCTATTTTTTGTGGCATCAAGCTCTGTGACTCGAAAAGGAGTTGTGAAGTTGAGGCAATTTGTTCGTCATAGAAGATTCCGTTTACCTGGAACAGACTGTTAATGTTTTGCACAAGGAGAGCCCATCGCTATAAGCTGAGAAGCTTGGCAAATATAGGTGACGCTTCCTCTCATTTGTGAATTGACCACTTTCATCTAACAAGTTCCACTGCTTGGGCCTTGACATAAAAACACGGCATTAAACTTTGTGAGATCAAGATGTATATCTAAGTCGTTGAAGTATTTTGTTAGGCACCACTATATTGTGACTTGATGCATGCTGCAAGATATAGAAATTATGTAAACCACTGTATATGTACATAAATATGTACACTTGCTCTAAATTTTATCCATACCCCTAGATAATATCCCAATTGTTATCCTAAAAAAGGGACCTTTATTGCAAGATAACGAAAGTAAGAAGGTAAAAAAATTTATTAAGTCACAAATTAAGTAAGAAAAAAATGTTGTACGAAAATTTGAAATCAAAAACTTTTCATACCTATTACAATTTAGTATAATATTCAATTGTATAACCATTTTGCTTAAAGACTATTAAATACGTTCAACCAACTTTGGATGGGATTTTGTCCCACTCGTCTGCAAATTTTCTCTAATAATTCTATATTTTAGGAAATATTACATTATAACGTGCACCTACCACTCCTACCGTATATCTTCCATCTAGCGACTGTGATGACATTTACAAAACGCCTTTTTTAGACTTCCTTCAACCAGTAAGAAACCAATTTCAATATGTGGTCAGGGTTTTTGTCGTGTTTAAAGAGGTATCTTATTCTTAGGCCAGTCATACGAGCCACTGTTCTTCTCCTCTCCAATAATCTTTCTGTAATATCCATTATTCACCGTGTATCTATTCAATAAAGTGTATAAACGGCATTTTTGATAAACCAGCCTCATTACTTTTACCACAACCATACCTGACATGAATTGTGCCGGAAAACTGACTCTTCGTTTCATCATGCCATAGTATAAAGCTCCCAAACTTGAATTTTTTTTTCAAAATGAACGTTGACGTAATTTAGACGGGCTTCCGAAGATTAAGTTTTCTAGGTCAGTCAAGTTCATACATTTCGACACTATTTCCAAATTAACTTCGGATACTTCCACACCTATCTGAGCTTTTCTCTCAATTCTAATCATCCTTGGGTTAATTTTAAGAAATATATAGAGCCCTGAAACGCGTATAGGATAAGCTTCTGTGAAGGACCCGAATGAATATGTTTTCCATTTGTGAAAAATTCCTTAAACTTACATGTTACTGACGGCACTCTAGATTTAAATATATATTAGGGCAGGTCATACTCAAGAATTTTATGAAACTGGTGATGCGGGGTATTCACATGATGAATATTAGTGAAAAGAACATACTTTTGACAGAAAAGTTAAATTCTAATTTATCTAACCTACATAAATTTAAAGTTGAAATATTGTTAGTTCTGGGTCATTTACTATATTTTACTATTATTTTAGCTACCTATAAGAGATAAAATTTACCGTTTTCTATCATCAATAAATTTATGTAGTCTGAAAAATATTTGGCTAAAGAAATGTTAAAATGTATTAGAGAGTCATAGGAAGTAGGAAACCAGTTAGAAATGACCTTTAATTTAGTTTGGTCTAAATCCAAAATGGCAAGTAACCAGTACTCATTACTCAGTGGAAGTCAATATTCCAGTAGTGTTGCCAGTTCTGGTAACTATTGTAACTGGTAACTGTTTCTAGAGCATTTACATTTTATTTGAATGCTAGTGAAGGCTGTGGTTCATTTTAGAATAACATATAATTAGTTGGTAGAGATTATTTCTTACTCTAAGTGCCATCTTTTCATTTGCAGATATACATGCGATTAGTGTGAAAATGGCGAAAATTAAGACAACATCCAAATCAAGTTTTAATCTAACTAATTTTGTTAGGACTGGGCAAGAGCTAATGGTGCCTGAGTTACCAACAATAAGAGATATTTTGAGGTACGGCATCTACCTGAAGGCGCAAAGTGAAGATGACCGGAGAAATCATGAAGTGGACCAGCTGGTAAAAGACATGTATCAGTGCTTGATTTATCAGTGTACCAAAGCGAATGCTCTCTTTAAACCACTTATTGTAAATCAAAAGGTCACATTAATATCAAAGCTTAAGGAGGTGTGGAAGGAGGCTGTAAAAGTTTCGCATCCTAATGGTAAAATTGAAGTTAAAGAGATGTTCATTGCAAAACTAAATAAGTTATTTGATATATTGACATGCAAATGTCAAATTTCCAGTTTGGGGAAGTAAGTTGTAATTGCTGTGAGATTGAAGCCCACATTAACTGCTGTTGAATGGAGATAAAAAAATACCTACTAGGAAACTGGACTTTATTAAAGGACAAAAGGAGAAGGTTGGAAGTAAAGGTACCTTTAAAATTGGAAGTCCTGTTATTCTAGAGCATAATAAATAATTACGAGCTTCAGAAAGGAAAGAAAAAGAAAGGATAAAAGAAAGAAAGACAAAAAGTAAGAAGGAAAGCGAGGCTTTGGCAGGAAAAGCAGCAAGAAAAGCAATCGAGCATTTTTTTGGCAGAAGGTGAAGATCTGGAGGCAGAACATTCTGATGCTGACAACAGTTTAGGTGATGAAGTAGCTTTTGAAGCTGCCCAAGAGCCGGAATCTTCCACCAGGAATAGAAAGAATTATGATGGAATTCAAAATATTGCTCTTGTTAGTATAAGGTATGGTGTAGGATTGAGGCCAACTGCAGCTATAGCAACAGCAACTTTAATAAATGCTGGATTCATTACTAAGGAAGATACAAGTAAAGTAATTGATAAGAATAAAGTTAAGAGACCACAGGAAAAGCTAATGATAGTAGTTATTGAACATGAGTTGAGGAAAACTTAAGGAAGGATGAGGGAATTTCTTGTGTTCTCTTTGATGGACAAATTGATGTGACAAATTTTAGGATGGAGGCAGAGGGAAGTAAAAAGTTGTTTCCAGCAAAAACAAAGGAGGAGCATTATACTGTCTTCAGTGAGCCTGGGAGCAATTACGTCTTCCAGTTTGTCCCATGAAAGGCTACAAAAGAAGAATCACATGCAGATAAGATCGCTAAGGCTATGTTTGGATGGCTGAGTGAAAGAGTTTGGATAAAAGCTTAATTGCCATTGGAGGAGACTCCACGAATATACACACAGGTGTAAATGCTGGATTAATGCGAAAAATGGAGGTCCATTTGATCAGAAAACTTGGTTGGTTGGTCTGTAACCTGCACACGGGGAAACTCCCTCTTCGTCATCTAATTATTAACCTGGATGGTCTAACACTATCTGACAACAGATATTCCGGACGAATAGGAAAGCTCCTTGACTCTGTTACACGAGTAGGATAAATTCGAGATTTCTTTTGATTGATTGCTTCCCTTATTATACATACATTAAAATAAAGTGAAATAAAAGCTTTTATAAGTGAAAAAAACATAATAATACTTGTTTGTATATGTATTGATTGTATTATACAACATTCGATTTGTGAGCAAAAATCATTTCACACCAACCTTAACTGAATCATGAGGGAAAAAAATCTGCTAATTAATTGCCTTCAATTTTTCTTTTAGATTATGTGATTGATTTGTTATCTATGGTCATAAAATCTCAGAACCTTATAAATTAATATATACCTAAAATAAACAAATTGCTCAATAGCATTTATTAATTAATTAATTGATACACATTTTTAGAAAATATGTTTACTATTAAGACTTGGTTTTATATTAATATTAAGGATTTCAATTTCATCCCATCCTAAATATCTCCGTAAGCCATCTTAAGCAAACATTGTAAAAAGAGCCTCATGAAGAAGTTTATGTTTACCCCACTCCATTGTATAATGGGCAAATACATCTTCAATTATGCACAAAAACATAAGAGTAATAGCTTTCTTACCTATAAGGTTCACTATCACATACCACAATAGCATCTAATAACCATTACTTAACACCACAATTTAATTTCTTCTATATCAAGTTTTATCACTATTATAAAATATCTAATGAGGAGCATGCATTCACCTTCATCTTATTATTTCTACATTACAATTCATAAAAAAAAATGTAATTTTATTCCCGTAACAACGTTTGTAAATATTGCATACTAAGTTTTAGTGTGATATGATCTTTGTACTCGTACATAGCTATCCACCGTGCTTTACTATTATATATTTTCTATTAAACCTTTGTTTTAAAACAGAGAGAATTTCAATCAAGAAAAAAAATCCTGATATTTGTAATGGCTTTTTCATCTGTGATTATTTCGTTTAGGACAAAATACAAGAAAAATGTATTTATATGTAATTTTCTTTAGGTTTTCTTCTTAGAAATATACACAAAATAATCAATTTGTCTGCTCTCATATTTAGTCAAAATCATAGCTATAGAGAGGTGCTGCTGAAACATTTTCTACGTCATTATATGGGCTGTATTTTATCTACCGAGATTTTATGATTGATAAATCTTCAATTTTATATTCTACTGCAATATATGATAGATTCAGTGTTTTCAATTTATTTCTTCCTCCTATTACTTGTCTCTTCAGAAGAGAACAAGTAATTTCTTTAGTCAGACCGCCTTCCACTTTTCACATAACTCATTAGTCATCAAAATTAATTTAGAAGTCTCATATTAATTTACTCGTTTAATAGATAAACACGCATTATTTTTAATATTTTTAGAACATTTAGGAAAGAAAGTGATAATAAATAATTAAGTGTTAAAGATGAGAATAGGGATAGCGAAGAAGTCAAAGCTGAGAATTTATCTTATCAGAAATTTAATTAAGACTTGTTTTTCCGCGAAAAATATCTATTAATTAACTTTCTGTGCTCATCTTTGCTATAAACTACATCCTAGGTGATAGCTAAATAACATCTCCTTTTATACAGGTGCAAAACCATATGCAGTTGACTTTGGCTTAAACGTAATAAAGGGAATTTCTTTATATTTGCAATTAATTAGGTTTGAGAGGGTCTAATTAAAAGTAAGGTTTATCACCTAAGTGCTTCGGATCCTAAAGTGGCTAAGCAAAACATTTTGAATCCATGAGATGGTGAGTTATTTTAAAGAAATCATAGATTCGTTTGTAATAAAATCCCTCCGTATTTCTTTCACTTATAATCCTTTCAAATAAAAAGAAAAATATTTGAACATTAGTTTGAGTGATATTTGATCGTGTTTTTCTATTATAAACGATGTTCACATTATTTAAAATAAACGTCCAAATTGATATCTGTTTATTAAGGTATTAGGAGAATTTTCGTTCAATAAATTTTTCTCAGGAAATCATCAAACTTACATCTCAAATATCATTCAGCCTTCCTTTCCACATTAGGATTTGTCTTAAGATTATATTTTTCTAAATTGATTCGACCATTATTTTCCAAAATTTTACCCTCTATTCCAAACCATTAATATCACTGACAAACATCGAGCTCTACATCTCCCTCTTAAGTAACATTACTGGACTGACGAAATTAATATATTTTGGATTTCTTCACACATAAGAGGAACCAAAGAATTATGAGCCTCCATTGCAATGATTTAATCATTATTTTAAAACTGTTTACTTTCTAGGTGAAGGAAACAATAAATTTTAAGTATGTCCTTTCTGATATCAATAAATGAGTTTCAAAGAAATGAGATGTAAAAGGAGGTCTGCAATGCTAATTTTCCCTGGATAAATGACCAACAAAAATTCCCAAACATGAAGTAATGAGCTAGAATCAAGAAAAATTAGATTGCATAATTTTCCTTTGCGAGTTGTTTAGCAAGAATTAATCCCAGTAGTAATAATTTATCTATGAAAGAAAAAATGAAAACATTGTTCTAACGGAAACTTGAAGTTTTATATTAAAAAGTCCCTAAGGAAATTTCTGAATTTTAACGTTAACGAAAAAAAAACTTTTATTTTGCAATGAGCGAAAGAAATTGTTTTATCTTGCTATGCATCACAACCAAGAAACCTGAATCAATTTTATTTCAACGAAACAAAAGCCTCAGAAAGATAGTCTGTGTATAAATGGGATACGAAAGAGGATCAGACCGAGTATCGAACTATGCTGCACATTCAAGTGAAACTCCGCTGTTATTGAGATGATAGTATTGAAGTGGACAGAATGAGTACGAGATGATGAATACCTAGCACCAGGCAAGGGTCATTTCAGAGACATCAAGGAATTTACGATCGAGAAGTGCTAGTATCAAATATAGATCAGAATCAGTTGCTTAAAGAAGTCTTCCAGTTAAATATAGGATAGCTGATTCGTAAGATGGCAATCCTTGAAGCAAAAATGGAATAATTCACCAATGGTTAACGAGGAAAAAAATATTTTTAGAAAATTTTGGGAACCCATCTGGCGATTGCCTACTTGAGCATAAGTCGCCGTACACAACACAGCCTACTACTAGGCCTTTTTAAAAAAAATAACAAAAACCAAACAAATAACAATATGTAAATAATAAATGACAACGATAAAAAAGTACAAAGGCTAAAAACATAGAAAAAACAAGAAAACAAAGAACATGCAACCTACGAAAAAACAACAGTCAAATAAAGGGGAAGAGGCCAGCCTCCTCCAAAAAGGTCGTATAGTCCACAAGTCTGTGTGCACAAACACATCCCTAGTACAACGGATAAGCGGAATCGATCACGCTCGTCGCAGTACCGAGCTAGGTGATGTGCGCGAAGATCTCTCAGTCTGGGACATTCAACAAGAATGTGCAGAATAGTCCGGGGTACAACGCAGACGTCGTAATAAGACGCAGGCAAGGGGGCAATCAAATGGTGGTACGTCCCGCAAGTATGTCCAATTAGGAGATCACAGAAAGCAACGTGAAACTGAGGCAGCATTGAAGGGAAAGTCTATGGAAACAGTCTCGGCTCTTTGTCACTTTAATTTCTTCCTCGACCGTCGCCCATTTTCTTTTCCAAGCCGCAGCACGTATTTCTGCCATGTAATCATTGTGAGGAATAGCGAAACAGTGCTCTAGACACCAAGTCCTCGCTCACTCTTTAGCATATTCATCGGCGTGATCATTCCCTGCAATTCCAACAAGTCTAGGAACCCAGCAGGAGATAATCTCGACATCCGCCCGGCTCGCATAAACGTGGCGTCACGGATATCGAGAACCAGGGGATGCATGGATTCCAATGCCTCGAAAGCACTAAAGGTGCTTTGTGAGTAAATATAAATCACAATTCAAACCAGGGACATCGCCTAATCTCTCGTACCGAGCGATGTTTGTATTACAAACATCTTGGCCATAAAGACAGAGGCCATGAAACGGTGGGAGTCCACCACTTCCAGATGAACCCCACTTAAAAAAACAAATACTGGTCAACGTGTAGCTGTAAATGACGGCAAGTGCATTAACTTAGTCTTGACCAAGGAAAACCAAAGCCCTTGCCAGTTGGAGTCAACGCTCCAGAGTTGCCATCTGGGCCCCGCCAAAAGAGATTGAAAGGTCGTCCACGTACAGTGTTGTTTCAAGAATATCTTACGTCAGCCTCATGGTGATCCACTTGATCGTCAGAGCAAAGAGTGTGACACTGAGGAAACTTCCTTGCGGGAGACACTCTTCCTGCTCCTTTGTTTTAGAGAGGGCTTCGCCCACCATTACACGGAATCAAAGATCTCGCAAAACATTCAGATATAATGACTGGGAGGCGTTCCCTCGCTCGGATCATGTGGAGAATCTCCATGATACCCTAGGGCCATGCGGTAGCATAGTTCTTCTCCTTTTCGAAAAACGCCGTGGCGTAATGCTGTCTACGAAGGAAGGCCTCAAAGAGGAAATTTTCCACTCGGAGCAGATCATATGAGGTGGAGTGGAACTTGTGAAAACCGCACTATGCAGAAGACTGATAGTCTCAGCTGTACAGAAGAAAATGCTAATTTAACATATACCATTTTTTCCATCGCCTTCACACTCAGGAGATTAGAAGAAGTTAGGTGATCTCTCCCTGGGTCCAAAAGCGAGCACAGTAGCGATTTACCAGGATTTTGGGAGGATACCATCTACCCAGATCCTGTTGAACAAATTTAACAGAGAGGCCATCCCTCGCTCACCTTTTTTCGAAGCATTGGGACGGCACATCGTCCAGACCAAAGGTGGTGTCCGCGCACGAAGAGAGAGCAGAACGCAACTTACTCAAATTAAACCTGTCGTTGAAGGGTGCTTGGAGCCTGGAGGTAAGCCCAGTCGACGGCTTCAGCGACATCACGGTGCGCATTGAATGTTGGCAGAGCAGTATCCCGGCTAGAGAATGCTGAGAAAGCGGTGGCGAAGGGTTCCGCCACCGACGCGAAGTCCAAGATTGCGGCGGAAGTTCTTCGAGACATACCGAAACCTACCCCTAGCTCGAAGAATTTCACCGACAGTGAAATCATGTGGACGACGCTTATAGCATATCTAAGCATAACGCTTCTGTTTGAGGGCCGCCTCACACTCGGCTGACCACCACGGGAGCAATCGGTATGCAAAACCGCTAGACGTTCTAGGAATAATAGTTATGCCCACGGCGATGATGTTGCCAAAGAAGAACTCAACGGCCTAATCTACCGACCTAAACTCCTCTACTGAGAAAGACAAATCAGTAATTTCCTGAATTGCAATTGCAGACCAGCGCGCCCGCGCTAAGCACCATCGAGCGAGCTCTAGGGCAGCAGCGGCCCAGAAAATGATATTTGAATGTGAAAGTAATCAGTACAATGGAGGTCATTTACTGCCCCTTCCTAAATATCAGGGTGTACATCCCGAGAGTGAAGGATAGATTGAGACAAGAAAATGAAGCAGTTCTCGGGCAGTGGTGCTTAAAATCATCCGCATTTAGGACACCTTTCTCCAGCTCGTCGATCAGGTCTGCAAGGACCTCACTCCTGTGATTGATCGATTAATCTCCCTAAAGTTTCTACTGTTCAGATCTCCAAGCAATAGAAAGGGCCTTGGCCGTTGTGCATCGACGCGGTGGAACTCCACATGCATCCAGTTTGGCTAGCGGTGGAATTTATCCAGAAATAACAGTATACCTCCTATCCAGGTCCAGCTGCAAAGTTACTGCATGAAATAAGGTGTCTAGAGCGATATTTCTTCAATTCCATTGAAGGAATATGCCCTCCAGGCCTAGCTCGTAGGAGATGCATGACCCTCTTAGAAGAGAAGAACCTCACAAGAATGACCGCACGCTTCCAGGAAGCAGAACCCCAGGCGCTGGTGGTCGGACAACGCACTGAAGGCACTGTCGCCTTCGAGGGCTTATCTGGGGCGGTTTCGCCCGTCATGCGAGTCTCTTCCTCCTTCTGCTTTCCAGTCACCCAGCCTATCACTTGGTGTGGGCGTATGAGCCGAAACTCCATTAGTGCTCTCCTTCTTTAGAAACCCAGTAAATGGCCTCACGATGAATTTCAGGGGTGTTGCCGCCTGTGTGTCTAAGAACTTGGAGGCGAGCAGCCGTTTTACCTTACGGGAAACGGACACACTGGTGGAAGGAGGGGGAGCCCTGGCTTAATCCGGGACTGGATGTTAACCCTTTATGCCACCAACTCTACCAGATCAGCGCACAGGGTGGGTAGAACCTGTAGAAGGGTTAAGAATGGCAGGGTAACGACCGTGCCGGTAGGCCTAGAGGGACCAAGAGCAGAGGGTGTCTTTCTTAACATTGAGGTATAACATTGAGGTATAACACGTCTTAAGTAGTTTTGTGCGCGCAAGGACTAAGTCCTTAGCCTCGCAATATGAGAGAGAATCCTGGGCGTCAAAGGCCAGAATTTCATTCTCAAGGAGATACGCATCACATTGCTTCGAAGAAGTGGGTGGCGGCTCTCCGCAATTGTCACACTTGGCCACACACGATTTGGACTCATCGTATGTGGGCTTAGAGCAAGTTACACAGACTTCGTGTAACCCCGACTTTGCTCGTCTAGAGGAGTGATTAGGATGGCCGTAGAGGTGGCAGTAGTAGCAACTCCGCGGCACTGACCTGAATGCCTTCACGCGGTAGCGAAACCAACCGGCACGCACTGACTCAAGGATCCTGTCACAGTAAAATGTGACAAATAGTCTAGGGGTGGGTCTCGAGGCCTCTCCCTGTTTTTTCATCACACTTTCGATTTTGACCACTCCATGGTCGCCAAGCTCTAAAGGGATGTCATCTAGAGTGCTGCATCACACGGCACTAATCTTGTCCGCCTCTGAGGGATTCGGAGCATTCGGCAGAAGACCTGTGTCCGAGAAACGGATCATCTTCGGCTCTCTACCATAGCTAACATGCTGACATAAGTGGGGGCGAATAACAAAGAAATGTTTTAAACCAGCGAGCTCGAAAACGCCAGGTAGTCTCTGAATGAGGGGCCCCGACGTTATCGAGGCTCCACTCTGCACACTTTAGGTATGGGACTCCCCACCTAGAGAAGCAACGGGACCTGACCTACCGATCTGGGCTTTGTCGGTTATTGAAACGGGCGCTGACCTGTCCGTCCCCGCGGCTCCCGCGGAAAGAGTCAAGCGCCGAGTCTTCATTGTCTTTTTCGTCTTCTTGTTCCTTTTGGCTTTAGGAGAGGAGGGGTGGGAAATTAACCCCCTTCTCTCCTCTGCCCGAAGTTGCCTCTAGACCCGATGGACCGGCCTCAACTAGGATATTCTCTGAAATGGAGAAGGGATATACTGACACAGAGGCACCAGCCAGGGGAAGAGATCCCTCCTCTCCTTTTGGATCCACGGAGGCCCGAGCCGTCTGAGAAGAAGCTTCCCCAGGGGAACTCGGGTTCTGTGTTTAGTACTGACCCCAAGGAAGATTATAGCGTCTTGGGCTGGGTCACCTCAGGGACCATTTCGATCTCTTGCGGTCATCTATGTGCCCCCCATCCCAATGATATCACAGATCTTATTCGAGGAATCTTTTTGCTTGGCTTGTGCCCGCAAACCGGCATCAGTCGGGGAAGAGAGGGGGGCAGGTATATTGACTCCCTGCAAGCTGATTGCGCACGTAAGTAGGACATTAGAAGTGCACGGGACTACAGGCCCTGCCATCCATTGCTCCCTTAAGTTGGTTGGCCCTATCGGCTCAATTATAGGCCGCTTGCCCTCTTTATTGGCAATCCGCTTACAAAGTAAAGGGGGGACTGCCACCGGATGGAGTAAGTCGCTTAAGGGCGACTCCAGAAAAGGGGATGAGGGGGATTCCCCTGCACCGGAAGGCCTACAGAGGTAAGCCTCCTCTCCGGCTAAAGAGTTTTGGAGGGTCCCCTTTGAAAGCACAGGGGGGAAGGGGCGCTCTATTTATTCGGTGTAGCTGCCTGAGAGGCGGCTCCGATGATGTTTAAAGGAGAGTTGTTTTTTTATAATCTTCAACATTGGGCATAGTGACCCTATTCAACGGGATACAAACTTTATCACTCTATGCAGTAACTTGCTCTATGTGGGGTGAATATGGAGCGGGCAAAATCAGCTGCAGCCATTTGAGGTCACTTCTTCCGCCTAGTGACCTGGCAGCGTATCGGCATGGCGGTTCCACCTTAAGCAGGGCTGTGAAAAGCGAGAGAAAGGATATTCTACGGTGGGGATGAATCAGCTTGTTAAAAAACCCACTCCGCCAAACCAGAGCTCAGGGGAGATATAACGTTGTCCGCTCTTCTCTCAACCATGATCCGGAATAGTTGAGTTAGAGGAAGCTGGTCGGCGACTACCTTGTGAAATTTGTGGCCAACCAGAGAAAGTTGTGGGAGAGGTTGTAAGGAAAGTGTGGAAATAGGGTATAAAGGCAGGTTGTCAGAAAGATAAAGGTGACAGGTTTTATCCTATTGGAAAATTATGCAGTTGAAAGGGAAGTGATATATAGGAAGTATTCAAATGAAAAGGAAGAGGACCGGAAGGAATCTTATAAAAGATATGACCTATTAAATTAGGAAACAATATAGAATAATTGGCGTGTGTAAATAGGGAAGAGACTGGGTATAAGGAGAAAAAACACCTCTTTAGATACAAATAAGCGAGTGTAGTTTCAACATTCTTCACTGGCAGAATTTTGAAAGTCATTGAGGACGAAGGAGTGAGTAGCAAAAGACTAATCGAGAAGGCTGAACTGTATTTGTTTCTGAGCGAAGAGCAGAAAAAACAAAGGCTCTCGTAAGCTTGTCTATACTGCATTTCTATGAATAGTCTTAGAGAGGTAAGAGAAGGGTTGTTGGCGAGACAAGGTTTGAAGAATACTTGCAGAGTCTTTAAGGCAGCCGTCTATTTTCCGGTGAAAAAAAGTGAATGGACTCGTTGAAAGGAGATTTAAGAATAGTATTTACAAGTGATGAAAAGAAGTAGGCAAGATTCACAGTTATAAGCTCATGATCAATGGAGCAGTGCCAAAAATGTTTTGAGGTGTGAGTAAAAGGTTCGCAAAGTTTGGGTCAAGAGGAAAGAGAGAAACAAAACTGAATAGGAGTTCTCTGTTCCAATGCTTTTTTTCATTAATTAGATGAAATACTTTTATCATACCTTAGAGGTTTATTTCATTATGATACAAGGCTTCACGAACAGCGTCGTGAATTCCGTAATTAGTTTTTCCTCTCCTCAAAGGGACGCATTTTCTCTGATCTCAAAATTTTAGAGATAAGTCTGTGAAGCTTTTCTTCGATGTAGGAAAATTTTTTGGGTTCCTCTCACTGTAAGACCTCAAGGAATCAAATTCAACAGGACAGCAGGTATCAATTTGAGACCTGATCGAGGGGCCTTAGGTTTTGATGTTTAAATATGAAGAAAAACCCCAAAAATGTATCAAAAAGCTTCTGAAGCCCTGAATTACACATTATATAGCCAAATTGTAGAAAGAGATATTAAAAAGTCATCAGAAGCAATTAAAAAAAATACAGTTTGGAATAGAAGCATTCCGTGATTTTATAGCCATATTATTACATAGGATTAAGAAATATATGTTTATCATCTCAGTTCAAAGTGACATTCTTTGGCTAAACGAATTTAATTTTATAAGGTATGGAGTAAATTTAAACAACATCAGACTGAATTTTGATTCTACAATTTAATTGGCTTACAAACAGTCCTAATATGAATATTTTTACCGTTGCGTACGTGTGCATGCATTTGCGTACATGTTATTTTTTCTCATTTAGTTAATAATGTTTCAACGGTGCGAACCTATTGATCTCTAACGAAATTAGAAGAGGGGTTTTGCTTTGAATTCAACTTCATCCCATAATTTTAAAATTATATTCTTTTATTTTGATTCATAAAAGAAGATGAGTACAGGAAAAGTGGAAAGTAAAGTTAAAACGTACAAGAAAAAGGATGAGAGATATAGAGATAGAAAGGAGGGGTGGAGGAAGGGGACGCATGTGTTAAGTCTGATGATCGCGCGCTGATGTAGGAGGGTAAGAATGCTCTTCCAGGAGCGGCGTAAAAGGGTGGCAGCAAGATCGTGTATATAAATTTATGCTAAAAAATTATTTAAATAGGACGAGGCAATATGACTTGCGCAGTGAACCTTGAAGATCTTATAATTAGGCAGGGATTAGCAAACTTAAATGAATAAACCTCATACTATTTTAATCTTTATTTTTGTATTTCTACTTCAGCACGCCAGCAGAGTCAACATTGACATATTTTCAAATACATTTAGCGATTATCTTAATCTCTTAAACCCTAAGGTCAATAGCTCTAGAAGGCACCATGTATTCTTCTGAATGAGGCATATATAAAATACATATGCAATCGTGCATAAAATATGTTCACAATGCGGTCTGAGTGGACTCCACCCCTAAAACATTCTAGGTTAAGCATTTATCCACCTTTACATATCTTACTATCCTGACAAATAAGCACTACCATTAGTAGAATTCAACATCATAAGTGGAACATGTGTTATACATACGATAGTACCTATTATTTGTATATTGACAGAAGAGTGTGCCAGCGATACTTCGGTGGTAAAGAAAGCCATTTTGAGTCAATATCAGGGGCGTGCAGAGATATATCGACAGGAGTTTAGGTTTGGGAAAAAGTGTGATAATGAGTCGTGCATGGAGTAAATCTTAGACCTGAAACGGATCGTAGAGTGGTAGTTAAAAGGTCAATCTACACATAGCGCCGCAGACATTTAAAAGAGTATTTCCTCTGGAGTTGTTTTCTGTTTCTCGAGAGAAACAGCATTGAATATCCGATCGAAGATGTTAAACGTGCGATATATATTTAATAACGGGAAATTTAGTCAGAATAATAGGAATAATGGGTTAGAAATAGAAGGTTTCAAAATAATTACGTAAATGCCAAAAAGGCGTACCTTGAGAATGGTAAATTTAGCATTTATAAAAAGGGAAGTATAGGAATAAATAGAACTTAAGGAAACCGAAGAGAGAAGAAGTAAATAGAATTAACAGTATCGTATGTTACTATTGTCAAGGCTTTGTTCACTGCATGAGTGCGTGCCATCGAACTCAAAAGGAAGAAGAGAATAACAGAGGAATAATGGTTGGTGAGGAGTACAAGTCAAGGAGGAGTAGCGTGAATAAGTACTTAGCACAGAAGAAACGGTCATCAAAAGAGGGAGTAGCGAGGGTATGCAGGACTTCTATAATGAGGGCAAGTTGACTTGTAGTGATCCAGAGGTTTCTGCACATATAATGATGCTAGAGAACTCCGGAGTTGTGGTGAGCCTTGTAGACATGAACTCGTTTGAGTTACAAGGCATGGAGTATACGGGGTTCAAAGTGATAGTAGAGGGCTAAAGTGGAAATACGCCACTCGTTTCTTAAAAGATATCAGGTTTCCAATTTACAACAGTAAATTAATAACTCGGTGTGTATGGTTCCTTATCAGAGGAACGTCTCGGTCTGACACTGAACAATGATATTACTGCCAGTGGTGTAGTGCTAAAGCGGGGGTGGTGGGTTTTCCTTCAAATGCTAGTCAGCAGGTGACTTACAAGCCGCTTCACCACCCTTGTTCCAACATACCTGATCATGCGTTCTATGATGGAAAGGGTACAGCGTAACGAGTATCTTAAGGGAGGGGACCAGAGGATAGTGGATCCAAGAAGTTGAACCAGGATGGTTAGCAAGGTACATAAGTTCTTCATGCAAGTATGAATTCAGGTTACAATTTGGTCAGATCAATGGACCAACTTTCTTTCAGCATTGTTTGTAGAAGTGAGGATAAAATTAGACATGCTGTCATAATGGGAATAATACGAGAATACAAGTATGGGTTCCTTTGGGAAGTGGGATAAATGTTTGCCATTTCAAATTATTTCGATCAGGGTCTCTGTGAGCTCTGAACTTCACGCTATTTAAGCTACTTTTCGTTCATTGGGTTAGAGGGCCAATCAAGAATGTTAAAATATAATTAGATTAACGAACAATATACAATTGTACGAGGGAACAACTAGTATTTGGCCTTAAAGTACATGAGTGAGTTGAAAGTCAAGTTATGTGAATTGAATCGTTTCGAGTGATTCAACTTGAATATAAGTAAATTCAGCTAGGCTACTTTTGAGGCAGGTTAAGTTATGCTCTTTAGAAGAAGTCAATAGGCTGCTAGTCTCTGACCCTGTTCTGAACTCACTCTACCTCATGCAGGCGTTCTTGCTTTAAGATAGATGCAATATATCTATTGCATGGTGCTCGAAGGTTGAGAGTCTATAGTGATAATAAATCTCTGGCTAATTGAGTAGGATTAAAACAAAGAACAACTCAGTACTGCGATGGTGACTAGCATTCCAACCTCATAATTTGAGGGTAACACATATAAGAAATAAGAAGAACGTTATTCCAGATGCCCTTTCTCGTGCCTATTAATGCTAAGGCGACATTCTTCATTTTCCTTATGTTTTAAAGTATAGATTTAAGATTTTTGTCTTGGTTTGGTTGGTAAGGAATGTATTTGTATTCGCATTCTTGAAAAGGAGAAACTTATTTTTTTTTATTTTAAGATTCTATGATTAATTTTCTAGATTTCACCATGCTTAAAGTGATTCATTTTATTGTGGTTAATGTTTATGGAAATGCGTTATTTTCCTGTTATTTTGCTTATTTGGTAAGCGTACTTAATTTTATGCTGTTTCCTAATATCTTCGAGGGATTTTTTGATAAACAATGGGGCTGTAGTTGCAGCCAACTTATTTATGGAGGTAAAGTGTTATGATTGGTCCAGGCATGAGGTCAATATTTTTAGGAACAGCGACTGGAAATATATCTGTGTTGGAGAGTCTTATGTTTTGTACCGGCCAGCCGAGGGCAGGGTTCAACCAGGTGTCAAGAAGAAGCAGAACGAATTTAATTAGATATACCGTCGAGTCTGTGAACACAGTCTGAAAAATTGAGAGTCCCATCGAGTAAGGCAGAACGAAAGAAAATGGTCTAAGGAAAATAAAAAGATTCTTTTAAAAAGTTATGTCAGGAGAGAAATCTCTTAACGTAGCATCTTCTATCGAAAATATCATTAGCACAGTGTTTTCTGAGTTGGTAAAACTGTTATATTCTTAATGGCCTCTGTGATCACTTTGATTCGTTTTTCCCTTTGACTTAGTGTTTGAATCACTGTCAAATTTCATGTATATAAGACGTGCTGTGTAAAATTTTAGGAATATTGTGCTAGTTAATGACATTTGATTGTAGCTAGTCTTTCATACCTCATCCTTTCTTTACTCTGTTAAATCCAGCGGGAGAATTATATTAAAGAAAGAAAGTAAATTAACCGAGGATTTTTGAGTGTAGGGTATCATGTATTAGCCCTGATTAAACGGGTCACATAAGCGGCGGTAATACTAGGTTAGCCGATCACCATCCTGTTTTGAAGAAGTGTTGAAGAGGATCCGAGAAAGTGGGAACCTACAAGATAGACATCGTTCTAGATGACCAAGATAAGTATGCAATATGACTAGAAGTCTATATATCGCATGATTCTTCGAGATCGAAATAAACAGGCAGCCCAGTTGTAACACAAATAGACCGATGGCGGGCAGCTTAAGGCATACGTAACAAAAGTCCATTGAAGACTGCTTGCATAGAGTATGAAGTCAAATAAAGCCTGTCAGAAGCTGCTGATCAACATTTAGCAGAAACGACATTGATTGTTTGGCCAGTTGTTCAATACAACTGGATCATAAGTCAGTGGGGACGTGTCTTAGGATTAGCTAAGTGCACGGTCCAGTTTTTCTCGATCACAGGAAACTTTATAGTCACAAGGGGGGAGGGTAGCAATGAAATTGAAAATCCATAGTGTCAATAGTAACGCAGGAACTGCCTGTCATGTTAAGGAGTTTTTCGTCTCAAATATTGTGATGGCACATGAATTCATATAAGTACCAATCTTTCCTCAGAGATTACTTGCTGCCTCCAACAAAAGACATCTATCTAAATATTACGAATGTGATTATAAAGAAGTCCATGCCTTATGTAACAAATCTGCGTCCACCATACAGTACTTCCGGGACTCCAATATAATGCTGATATAGTGGTCAACTCTCTCTGGACATGAACCTACTAGAAAACCTTTGGAAGAACCTCCAATGAGAATAAAGACAATCGTAAACTTGAAGTAAGCCAGTATTACATCACATTTGTCTGAGCTTCATGGAGAGTATATCTCGAAAAATAAATGTCACATCACTGAAAATATACTCTCGACAGGCTACTCACCTTCCTCTTACCATTTGGCGTTCCGGTAATTTTTACAGAGTTCCATCTGCTTATCTGTTTTATGTGGCTAATGTTATTTGATCTGAAATATGTGGTATCTTGTTAAAAAATTTATTTTAAGGGGGAATATATAACTTATTAATATTTATTATTCCTTATTTCACTTTTATATTTATATTAATATTCAAATAAAACGTGTATAATCCTGCATTTATCTAATAGTGAAATAATGAAGAAGGATAGGATATAGTAATTACTATATCCTACCTTTCTTTATTATTTTCATCCTCTCCATTACCTAGTTATGTTTCTACAATCTTTATTATTTTTATCCTCTCCATTGCCTAGTTGTGTTTCTACAATTAATGTGACCCGTAATATTTCAATTTGTGTCTAAATTTTTTGGCCGCTTAGTTGCTCATATATTTTAGTCCTCACTGTTTTTCTCAACATTTTTCTTAAATAATATTTAAACAATTAACTATATATTATTTATTGCTATACAATTTATATATATAATTTTATAACCCCCTTTTTAATTTATCACAATGTTAATCGATTATCATACAAATTTAAGTGAGGTTTAGTTTATTAATTCATATGATGAGCCTGTCTTTACTCGGAAAACGTAGCCAGTGAAAATAAAGAAAATGAATACTGTCATTTTCTTTGCCATAGGAATCTTACTTCGGATTAATTGCTTCTCAGTAAAAGCAGTCCCTTTATATATTTTGGACACTTCGCTGCTTTTATTTACGTTTTTCTTGTTTTGTTGTTTTCTTTCATATTTTAGTTTGGGGCATCTCGCCTCTTACTTTTACTTATTTACTTTTATAACAACCTGTCGATCTTAATCATGGCATTTCCCCTCTTTTGTTTTTAGTTTCCCTATCCGCTTTTATGGTGTTGATTTTGTAGCATGTTCCTTGTAATGTTTTTAAGTGCAAATTAGTCGTAAGTTTCCTCTTGCAGTTTCTTCCGCTTGGGAATAACGCTGTTCTCTCAACTGTGTGTTTCATTTGTTTGGGTAATGGGTATACCACAAATCCATTTCACCCCTATTAAACCTACGACACACTTTATCACTTACTCCATAAAAAAAAATCCGGAGAATGTAATAACTGACATATGTAAACCCATTGCATCATTCCAAATTAGTTGTATATAATATATGTCGAGGTATACCTGTGTAGACTAGTTTGGTGCTCAGAGCCTTAAATAAGCACAGGCAGACAGCTGACCACAGGCCGCTGGAGATATATCTGGGCGATTAATAAAGAGTACGATTTACGGTTCACCGGTGTAGATTAATGGCTTGCCAAGTTGCAGTTTGAAGGATATAGAAAGACAATACCCCAAAATATAATTTTAATATATATGGAAATATGGGGCAATTTATATATATATATATATATATATATATATATATATATATATATATATATATACACACAAAAGGGAAATCAAATTACCTATGGCAGTTAAATGAATAAAGTGAAGATTAATGAGGTAATCTCGGGATGACCATACACGATCGCTTTATCTTCAAGCGCGGGCGAATTGGATAGGGAGTGGAAGAAAACGGCGCAGGTCTTCAAAAAGATACTTCGGGGAGTCCTGACTAGGAGGACTTGAATATGGTGTTAGATTACTTCGTGATGGAAGATGAGATTTTCTCTGCTCCAGAGAGAAGTAAACTCAACTTGAGACGATTCTGTTGATCGGCAGTGGTCTCAGTCTCGAAAACTCGGGAATCTTGAAGGGGCAGTGAAGAATAGAGGGACGCACAACTCTTAGAGAATATGGAAGAAGGGGGCTTGATATCTTTCCTCTAAACATGGGCCAAAGCTTGAAAAAGGTATATCTGCTAATGAGTTCTTTAACGGCGTACTACGGCGAGTTGAGGGGGTTCACCGGAAACAAACGGCAGTCTGGACGGAGTGGATGGCAGGCTCTCAATCTCCTCAAGAGATGGTGAGCTTCGGGTTAAATACCCGGGTGGCTGCTCTGCTAGACGCCTCGGAGCCTTGTGGTCCCCAAGAGATACTTGGCGCCAGTCTAAGCAAACACAATTCGTGATAAGGCGTCGTTCCAGATGATCAAACTCACCTTGCTATATAGGGGTAGGAATAATATGCCCGCACACGGCGTTATTCCAGGGAAGGGGCGGATGATCAGCGTCTGAAAACAAACACAGCTGGGCTGGGTGATTAAGCGAGTGACGAATTCTTCCTCGTCTTTCTAAACTTCTCTCGCTGGCTCATGTGGTTTTAAAAGAATTTAGGGGTATTTCCAAGGTGCGTTCTCTCACGGTGGTCCTTCGAGGGCATCCCCTCACATTGTCAAAAATGCGTAAAGCAAGCAAACACGCTAATTCTTGAAGTATCTCAAATAATGTTATTGGACTCTCTAAGCCGTTGCCACTCTCAGATCTCCCAACACAACGAAATAATTTAGCATACTCGTAATTTCTCTTCTTGAGGTGAGTGACAGTTAGTTAGTTAGTTAGCGCCAATCCTACCATGATACTGGGAGGATCCCCGACCGGATAATGAATTTATTTATTTAAGGTCAGAATGACAATCCCTGGTTGGCCTGGGGGCCCCAGGGGCCGAAGGTAAATTACATGTATCTCTCTGAGAGAGAGATAAGGCGGGATCTTGATAAAGATTGATGATCGACTAGGAGAAAAAGGTCATTGATCAATTTGTGACATCCAAAGAAATGAACTTAGCCTTCGTCATCAATTCCCAACCATCGATGAACTATCACATGCAATAATTCATTCAAGGCACAAAAAGGGAAGTCTTTGTCAAAGGTGGAAGAGGTATAATGGTTTGAACTATGCGTTCCTATCACAGATGGACCAGAAATTTTGATAAAAAATGAAGTGATTTAGGATTTGTCCTTTAATCAAAAGTACCATTTCCTCCTCCTCAAATGCATTCACAGCGGGGAAATTGATCCGCAATTGAAAACTGTAAATCCAGGACCCATTTTCAAATTCAAAGGATTGGCTTTAGACTGTCGCATTGGCGCCACTTACCTCTTCAAGCATCTTTTAAAGTTAAATTGAATAAAAACATGCCCTCTGTCGTTACCAACTACATACATTGTTGTTGTAGTGCTAAAGCGGGGGTGGTGGGTTTTCCTTTAAATGCTAGTCGGCAGGTGACTTAGAAGCCGTTTCAACAACCTTGTTCCAACATACCTGATCATGTGTTCTATGATGGACAGGGTACAGCATAACGAGTATCTTAAGGGAGGGGACCAGAGGATAGTGTAACCAGAAAGTGGAACCCAGATGGTTAGCAAGGTTCATAAGTTCTTTATGCAAGTATGAATTCAGGTTACAATTTGGTCAAATCAATGGACCAGAAAATATGCTCGTCTCTCTCTTCTGCGACGATGATCCAAATCTCCGTGCTTTCACTGTTCGCCAGATTATGGATATACCTTCGCTAAGAGAGCGATGTTGGTGACAAATTAGTGAGAAAATTCGTTCATTCTACTCTTAACATCAATGCGATTAACACTGCTGAACTTCTTGATCAATTTTCAGTTATGATTTACGAGTCTAACGTTGCAATCTCACCATGGCCGAACTTCAGGATTTGATTGTTAGAAAGAGAAGGGTTCCATACATTTTTTTTAAAAGCTTACACGAAAAAGAATTTTGTGAAAATGATTGGTTAGTTACAATCCTTCTATTTCCCATCGTGATGGTGATGATATACATTTCTCATATGTTTAGTCCTTTTTGCGTTCATTTGATTTAATGTTCCATGAAAAAGTCATGTTCCTTGCTCCGAATTTGGTTATTTCATCAAAACTTAATTGAGAGATGAGATTAAGTTGAAAAAGGTTAGGCATACTTGGTTTTTAAGCCCCTATCCGATGAGCGGCTTTGAATACAGTCACGTGACCAACGAAGACCAATCAGAATACAGGATATTGATTGGATTCCTAAATAAGATCAGAAAATCATACAAATAGCTTTGTGGTTGAATTGGCCGGACGTACGTTAATTTTTTTTCATTTTGAAAACTATTAATTATTGTGTAACCGATATTTTACAACTTTTTATCTTAACAATAGTCCGATGTAATTCCTCCTAGTGTCTAACCTACCATGCGATGAAGACTGCGGCGGATTGGGTGCATGAGACGTCACGGCCATTCACCGCAGACAAGATAGTCTCCAGTCGTGACGGTCCTGCGTACCAGTGGACTCCGACTGCTGAGGTCGAGAGAGTGGTCCTGCACCATTATAACGACTTGACCACTTTAAAAGCATTCACGCACAGGTCCTGATGTCATCGTCGAAATCGATGGTCTACTATATATATATATATATATATATATATATCAACCCTGGATTTAAAAGAAGTCCTGTCACCAAATGCGATAAAAATTCCTGAAGGATGAAAGGAAATTTTTTATTTATCACATCGATGGCGACAAGTCATTTTTACCTTAATTTTTAAATAATATTTTCTAGAATACTAAATACATTATTTGATATTAAAATCAATTGAACAGCTGTTAGCTATTGCCATCCAGAAGTAGGATTTTAAAATTTTTGGCAGCAACTTGTTTGTAAACATTCCTATTTTTTAAAATAGCATATTGAGTAATTCACTCAGTTCTCTTCGTTTCTTCAATTATAGGTAAGTTTAGAAAATGCCTACCATTGTTCTTTATAAATTTTACACATTAGTAGCTATATATGCAAATTATATATAATTAGAATATATATATATATATATATATATATATATATATATATATATATATATATATATATATATATATTGTGATAGAACGGGTTGAGGCCGCGTTAATTTCAACCACTATCACATGTTATTTAAAACCCCGATGCTCCCCACGTGCATCTTCGCTTTGAAGCTTGGTGCCTTATCGCAGCCACCTGAGTCAATGTTTAAACAAGGAGGTTAATCTTCCCCCGTTCGCCCCCAACGCCAACCACGCCAGATTGAGTTAGGCTTATAGGCAGATAAGGCATTGTTCCCAGGCTCGGCTGTGCATTCCCTCGAAGCTCCCACTCCATTGTCCCCCACGCCAAGGGAGTGTCTCGACTATTTAGATGGAAACTTTACCACTAAGATCAGATTGGAGATCCAGATTTTTGTCGCGAAACATCACCACGACCCTCTCTCACCTTGTGCGCCAAGGGACCTCAACCTCGAGATTCACCATGACTTGTCCAGAAGAAGGACAATATCCCTTGTTTGCCAAGGTTCGAGCTTTCGTGACGCCGAGTCCACAAGGTTTCCCCCTTGTTGTTCAGAAAGAGAACAACTTTAGAACAGCAATTGTTCGTTCGAACCCGTTGACAAGAAACAGTTCTCCCCCCCCCCTGTTGTTCAGAAGAGAACATCGTAGAAGAGCCATTGTTCGTTTGAGCCCGTTCGCCAAGACACAGTTCTCACCCTTCCCCTGTTTTTCAGAAAGAGAACAACGTTAGAACAGCGATTGTTCGTTTGAGCCCGTTCGCCAAGAAACGGTTCTCACCCTTCCCCCTTGTTGTTCAGAAGAGAACAACATTACAACAGCCATTGTTCTTGAGCCGTAGACAAGAGACGGTTCTCACCCCCCCCTGTTGTTCAGAAGAGAACAACGTAGAACAGCCATTGTTCTTCAAGCAGTTCGTCGAGAAACGGTTCTCATTCACAAGACGCCACGTCAGGATCATTTTATTCCCCTCCCCTTCGGCTGGAACTCGCCAGGGACCGAAAATTTCTTCACGTTACCTTCCTCTGCACAACAAGTATAAATTACGTAAGCCCAACGTTACCTTTGAGTATTTAAACCTTTTGTCAATTCTATCCTGTGCTTTAAATGGTTTAGCGAACCATCACCTTCCTTTAACTTTATATTTGTTTTACTTTTTTAAATCTTTTAATCCCCGGATTGGCTCGAGTCCCCACGAACTTTTCCATTCTCTGTTTATGTCAATATTTTCCGTTTTGTGTATTGTTGATAGTTATTATTAATAAAACTCTATTTTATTAATGATAGCAATAATATTATCCTTGAGCTCAGTTCCACTTCTTAAGCATATTGAAGATACATAATATCGGCCAGCCAGATGATCACGCACTCTAAAGATAATTAAAGAAGTTTCCTCAACGAATAGTTATATATGGTATATCGTCGAGAGTCCATTCTACGCATATATATATATATATATATATATATATATATATATATATATATATATATATATATATATATATATATATATGATATATATACTATTTAAATTTGGTGTCAGGTGTGTGGTCTAACGCTATATCTTTGCAAACACTGGTCTCAGTCGAGTAAAGCATAGTGTTATTCGATATAATAATAGAGTATAGTATTTCCCTTTTGTTTTAACGTTTTCAATCCCCTTTTTTGAAACTTAAGCAGCTGGAGTAGCTCAAGGAACTGTTATAATAATTTGTTTGTGTTTTTTTTTGTGTGATTTTAGTCAGTGGTTATTTAGATCAAGAAACCAAGTACGAATGGGTCAGTGCCCATATTTAGGTAGGCTTATTCTCTAGAAGGCATAATTCTTGTTGAAACGAATTTTAGTTGGTTGACTATTGCGCCCCCAAGTGCAAAGATGACTCAGTTCGAAATCTTTAAAGCGCAAGGAGAATCGAACTTCTCACCAATCCATCTACAAGGAAAAAAGGAAGGATTCGCGCCCCTTCACAGGAAAGTCGACGAAGTTTCCGAGCCCCGTAAAACTCCAAAACCTCTTTCCCCAAAACCAACAACGGGACTCCAAACCTCCCGTTAAGATTTCTCCTCCATCTCTCTTCCTCGAAGCGACCAATCATATGCTTCACCTGTGGTGTAGAAAACCACATGAACTGGACCAGCCCACCAAGTTCACCAGATTAATGCCGCCCCGGCTCCCCCGGTGGTGCAGACACAAGCAGAAACTTCTCCCCCTCCGTCAGGCCACCAGGTAAATTTTATTTTTGATAAAAGTTCGTCGGGAACTTTGAAATTTGAGGAGGGCAGCGTGAATGGCTGCCGAGTATCGACTCTCGTCAGGGACACAAGATGTACGTATTTCATCGTGTCCGACGAACTCCTTCCCCCAGTAGACCCTAACCTCGAAAAATTTGCAGGGGTACATGACTACCTTGGGCGGGCGAACCAATTCCCCGTCGTTAGATGCTACCTGCAGTGTCAATATTATGATGGCTTGGCTGAAGTCATTTCAGCACCCATACAATTCGGTTCCGTACTTATAGGACAGAGCCTCCAAGTAAGTTCCGACCCTGTGTCTCAGGCCGCCCTTCCTCGAGGCCGAGCTAAGAAAGAAACCCAGGAGCCCATCCCCATCAGAACCCCGATACCGTCCGATTTCTCGGAGACCCCTAACCAGGACTTTAGGACGGCACAAAAGGAGTGTGAATTACTAACACCCTTAGGCGATAAGGCCCAAGACAAGGACAAGGAGACTGTCCGTGGACCCCAAGAAAAAAAGTACCCCCAACGCGCCCATGGAGATACTTTCGTAGCACTGGACGAAGCATCGGCGCTTGAAGAAGATTACGTCACGGAGTCCCTTAATGTAATCCAGACAGTGTGCACTTAACCTGATGCCAATTATCCTCCTCCTTCCCTACCAGGCAAGTCATTCGAACCCTCTGACCTGGATATTGACGCGCAGCTGACACCAAATCAAAAGAGTCAGCTACAAGAACTAATTGAATGGAGTCACCATTTAACCACCCTATTAGCTCTTTTCGAGCAACTGTGCGAAAATGGCCTCACCATTGGCCCCAGCAAATGCCATTTTGCACACAAAACCATAAAATACTTGGGTTTCAAAATAGGACAAAGCAAGTTAGGTCCTCAAGAGAACAAGATTAAGGCAATCGCCAACATGCCTCTCTTGATCACAAAGAAGCAATTAAGATCGTTCCTAGGATCAGCTTTGTACTATCGGCGATTCATCCTGAATTTCGTTGACATTCCGGCGCCCCTCAGCTCGCTTCAAAAAAAAGAATTTCCCCGATCATTTACCTTGGAATGATGTCGCTGTTTCCCATTTTAATCAGCTCAAGAGTAAGCTCATTTCTGCCCCCATTTCAAAGTTGCCCAACCCGGAAAGATCCCTTGGGATTAAGACCGACGCGAACAACGAGGGCATTGGAGGTGTACTCCTTCAATACGAGGATGACGGAACGAGTCATCTAGTTGCATATGCTAGTCGTCAATTATTACCACGCAAAAAGAGATATGCCACTATAGAGAAGGAAGCTCTATCAATTATCTTGGTCATAGACAAATTCAAAATGTACTTGATAGGAAAAGAATTTCAGATAGGAACCGACCACCGTCGGTTAGCCTATATTAGGAATGTGCGACACTCCAACGGCCGAATCATGCGCTGGAGTTTACTCTTGCAACAGTATCAATTTAAAATTAATTATATAAAAGGTTCCGATAACCAGGTCGCTGACGCACTCAGTAGGAATGCGTTACCGAATAGCGTAGAGTAATTGTATTTATAGGATTAGTATGTCCATGTAGGTATATACCGTCTTGTACGACTTAAATTAGATTCTCTTGTATCATAATTAGTTAATGTATATGTCTGAATTTTGTAACGCTCAATTTCTATTTTTTTTGTATGTATATATATTTGTACCCATTAATTTACGTATAAATTATTTTGTCCCGTATGTACTAATTTTATATTATTTCATTGATTAAGTTTGTATTAAAGGTTATTTTCCCCTGTAATCTAAAGATCAAAATAATCATATGTATTGAGGTAATACGCGTTAGGTGCAGGAAGGTACGGTTGGTACAAGAAAACGAGTTCCCCACAACGGAGCTCTATCGTTGTCCCTTCTCGGCCAGCCAGACATCCACGCACTCTAAAGATAATAAAAGAAGTTCCCTCAACGAATAGTTATATATGGTATATCGTCGAGAGTCCATTCTACGACATTTATATATATATATATATTTATATATATTTAAAGAGAGAGCTAGAAACTGGCAAAATCAAATGCTTATAACTTTTTAATGAAGAATTTTTTTAGAAATGCATTAAAATAAAATGTCCCTTATTAAAACAATTCCTGTTCTATTGAAATTATATCATATAAAAAATTAGAACCCTCTAGGAAGGTTGCCTTTGAGTCATTTTGTCACTAGTATGTTTTAGCCCTATTCATTGGATTATGTCTCCTTTTATTTATATACTTATTATGAATTTTTTTTATTCACTATCTATCATTGGTTGATTTACAACAACGAGTGGAACATATATAACTCATTTTAATTTAGATGGTAATACATATGTTCCATAATTTTAAAATTAGGATTATATAAAAAATGTCATAAACCATGCTAAATTTAATAAAATGTACTATTTAATATTGACTAAAATTTCAAGTTTTTCATTTACACTCGTATTTTTGTACTTATTTCCATTTAATTCCAACCAAATATTTTCTTTAATAATTACACCTGAAAGTATTCATATTAAATTGAAAATAAAAATAAAAGCATTTTTTTTAATAAAAGTTATTGATAATTTGATTCATCAATAAATATAATATAATGAATTTTTTCTGGTAATTTAAAATTATTTTTTGTTTTTCTAGTTGCATACTACTACATGTGTCAAAAATTTATTTACTGTTTGTTCAGCGGCATTCCATCATCACCCAAAATATCAAAACTAACTGAAGAAAAAACTCTGTAGAAACAACAGAAATATTAAAAGAAAGGTCGAAATCGGACATTCTTACCGAAAGGAATAAGGCGTCCTTAACTCTTATCTACGATGAAAAAAATATATGATGATATGTACTTTTTGCTCGCCATTTTTAGCAACAAATGTGTTTTATATTGCAATTTATAGCTAAGTTTTTACATATGAAAATATCGTTAAACATGAAAACTAATAGAAGCATAAAATTAACTCATCAAAGAAGTTAGCTAAAGATGCCAAATTTGGAGAAACCCAAGCGGATCTGAGTCTTGTGTCAATGAATAAAAGTCCAATCAACAAATTCAGCTTTTTATTTCGAAATGCTCACTATAGAGCTGCGTAGTGTAAGCCTTGTAACGAATTTAAAAACCTGTGTAAGATTAATAAACCAAAGAAATTGGATGTTGATAAGCGATGTAATACCAGAAAAAAAAGGAAAAAGAATTTACAACTATGGCTAAATAATTTAATAAGATTACACAAAGGGTTTTGAAGTAAACACAACTGAATCTAAATGAACGAAAGTCTAACGAAATTTATATCAAAATTAAGAAGTCCAGCTAGTCTGGACAAACCGATTAAAGATTTGTAGCCTAGTATAGACGGAAAAAAATATACAGCAGAGATACATAAAAACTCTAAAGCATTGCTCTTTGTATCTACACCCTGCTACAAATTCTCAATCGTTCTATCATTTCTAATAGTATCGTGTCACTCATGCTTAGTGTAAACGCCTCTTAATGTAAATATAAAGAAGTTTCACAAACGTTTATATTAGAAATATGTCTGTAAAGTCCTAAACCTATTCTTCCTGATGTTGCATATTTTGCAACAAATTGTCCTCTATGATATCACTCGTTGCGTTTTTGCAACAGTGATTTTTTTAATATAATATGTTATCAAAACATAGGATAACCATATGAAATAGCTTTCATAGCTGTTTTGTGCAGATATTTCAACATATATAACATTCGTAACTCAACGTTGAAGTTCAATTTTTTCCGGCATAAATGGGTAATATTTTCATTGAACTCATCTCAATATGTACTAAAAACTGTAAGTTTTCTTTTAATGGTAAATATTACCTTAAAAAATTTGTTTTGGCTATGGGAATTTGCTTATCCCCTGTTCTTTCTAACATATATATGGAATTTTTTTAAACTACCTTAATCTCCACCATTATCGAGTATGCCCTTGTTTGATTCCGATATATAGATGATAATATATATTTGTGGCCTTCTTCTAAGGATGTTAATAGTTTTGTTACTGAACTTAATTCCCTGGTTCCTTTTATTAAATCTACCCTTGAACTCGAATAGAATGATGTCCTCCCGTTCTTAGATCTACTTATTCATAGGATTCCATCTGGCTTTAACTTTTCCGTCTATCGTAAGCCTACCAATGCCTATTCTGTTCCTATATTCAAACGATCTGTATTTATTTCAATGCTTCCCCTGGGGTTGCGAGTCACTAGCTCGGAATTTATGGATTGTAAGATTTCTAAGATCTTTAAAATTGGTACCAATTGACAAAGAAAGCGCTGCTGCATTCTCCCCTCTTAATATTGTATTTATGTTCCGGCAATCGTACACTTAATGATTTATCGGTTTGCCCAAAGTATTGCTTCGGGCAAACTGAACATTCAATAGAATAAACCAGCCCTATACTATTGTTATTATAATGAATCAACATTTTGGACATGTTAGACTGATATTTGAATATAACAGAAATATTTAACTTATTCAAAAGGCGGGGAAGCATGGAAAAGGACTCAGAGTACAGTAAAATAGGGAGTTTTAAAATTGTATGTGGGAGGGATTTCCGTTCTATAAGAGTTTTTTAGGGGTCAAATCTAGGCATTCTGCAAGAAATTTATGAGGATATATATATATATATATATATATATATATATATATATATATATATATATATATATATATATATACCACCTTTGTAAAACATTTCGTTTTTCCTTGATAATGAACTCAACAAGTTCGAAAGTACTTGGAATCCGCCTTTCATTTACCTGTGTTATTCTTTTTGCATATATTTATTAAGATAAACGAAAGGATGTAGAGGGAAAAATTAATTTCATTACTTCATTACAAAGTTTCGGCTTTTAATTTCGCCCATCTTCTGGTACTGGAAAAATACAAAATCGTGAATAAGATAACATTACATGTTAAAAATATAACATTAAAATTATTAAATTAATGGAGCAATTTGCCCTTTCTCATAGGGAGTGAAGCAGAATTGATAAATTATTGCGTTGAATTTTATGTGGGGTAATTTAATTAGTAAATTTTCGGTATATTAAATTGATGAAACACTACATGCACATCCACAAATACTAACCTTGTCCAATCAGTTTGGAATAGAAGGATGGTGGAAGAGCGCGAAGAGCATAGGAAAGAAAGACTAAATATGAAGGTTCTCTTATATTTTATATTAACAAATGTTCTAAGGTGACATCTGTTTACATTCAATAGAATAAGGCCGAATATGTGAGAACTCTTTCGTAGAAAGAATTTTTCCAGTTCTAGGGTAATTCCAATATGGGAACAGAAGCTTGCTTTCAGCGAGTGCACCATACTGCCAATAAATTTTCCCGAGATTACATCTGGGACAAGTAAATTTATATATGACGGAACACTCACATATAGCGATAATCGGTTTTTACAAATGAAATTTTCTCCTAAATGATGTTTAGTTATAAAAATTATCTTAAAATTGGCATGGAAAAAGAATTTCCATAATGAATTTGTAATTTCTTCTGAAACTTATGGTTTCAAAAACCTATATCCTGAAAACATACGTAACGCATATCCTTACAGACACTTGGGAATTTCAATTTGGTTTGGCAAATGATATTTAAAAAAATACCGCTGTTCTCTCCCCCAGAGACAGGAATACCATTTCTTCTGAAGTATTCACGAAGAAATTCAACATCTTTGTGAAATCCATTGAAGGGGGACCAAATACTTTTGGCACGGAATATTTTTGTTTTTATGGTACTCATTTCGTATGAAAAATCGCAAATGATGTAGAAGTTTAGGCCTTCGCCACTAAAAGTTGGCTTGCGAAAAACGTTGCTTTCAAATCCTGTTAAGGAAAGAGAGATATCAATATCTAAAAGTGAGAGGGAAACATTGGGTTACTTTTCATATGTAGAATTAATATGGGTATGTATGTAGTTGGCGTATTAAAGGAGTTGATCACACAAGTACTGGAAAACGATCAGTGGGTATGGGTTATCGACAAAGCGGCCGTACAATATTGGCCAAATGCTTCTCAGTTCATGGTTGAATAATTGTTCTTCAAGCCAGGTCATAAAGATATCCTGGCCCAAAGGAATCCCCATCCCCCTTCAATCTAATTAAGTTCGTGATTAAGCCTAAAATCCTTGCTTTTAACCGCTAACTTTAGTAGTTCTCTAAAAAATAGAGGCGAAAGTTAAATTTGGCTTAGGGAAGGGCACGTCTAACATTGACGACGATGGTTTGGTCTAGTGGAATATTGGTAAAGAGAGGGGAAATATCCAAATTACTTATAAAGCATTGCGAAGAATGTTAAATATTTAGCAATTATTTAACAAAAGAAACCCTATTTGGAATTATAAATTGATTTGAGTAAATGGGTTATTAGATAAACCAAGTATTTTGCTATATTCCCGTTGTATGGGGGAGGCCATCGGATTCCCATGCTTTCCCTTTCTCATCATAGTTTATGGTGTTTATCGCAGGTCGACCCGTTTCTATGCTACCATTTTTGGCCAGACTTCTGCAACCTAACAGTTTAATTTGCGTAGGGGAAGCGACTCATTCCCGCCCTGCTTTTGTGCCCCACTTCCTTTTTTCTCCTTCAGACTGAAGGATATAAATAGGGCCGTGAGCCCTTTTAAGTTATTCTCTTGTGATGATTCTACCTGATTGCTCCGCTGAATCGTTGTCCTTCACTTACCTTGACGTCATTAATTTTTTGGATACCCGTACGGGATTTTTTCGTGCAGCGAGGATTTTCTGCCATTGACTCCTGCCAGCGCTATCGCTGCCCCTCTGTCGGCTGCATCGATTTGTGCTCTACTAGTTACGTTTGCAAGTATTCTCATTGGGAAGCCATTTACACTGGGCACGTGAAAGTTCTCCCTTAGTCACCTCGCCATGTTCTCTTTGGGGATTCTGTCATCTCGAATTCCTTCTCTCGGATTTGTGGGCTTTCGAATCATCGTTCCCCGTGGTATCGACGCCTTTCGCCAGGATATTGCCGTCTGTAGGTTTCTCATCTCCGTAGACCGTCATCGCATTTACCCCTGTGGACTTGGGTCGAATTAACTCATCATCGTGGAGCCTCTTTCGCCTGGGTTTCCGACGTGGCTTATTGCTTCACGGCTCTGGTAACAGGTATTTTTGAGTATTTCTTTCTTCTTACCTCGGCTTTAAATTAATTAAGTGTTATAAGTGTTATAAGTGTGATTTTGAGCCTTCGGGTAAGGGATGTAAGACAGGGAGGTTATTCTGGGAACACCTGTCACTAGAGTAGCGAAACCTATTTTCCTCTTTAACGACGCTTGTCGTTTCGGCTTTAAACAAATTATCCTTAGAACCCATTTTTGTATGTGCAAATATCATTTTGTTTAAAACTACTTACGGTCGTTCGATGGTATTAAGCATTTGTCACTTTTCTTATTGTTTGATGACCCCTGTATAATTTTTTAACAGTTAATATATTTCATTCCTGTAAATAATACTGTAAATACTTTTTGTGTGTGTATTTATTTAATCCCTTGCGGATACCTCATAATTTAGCACCGTCCTGATTAATTCTAGTGAATTTCTGGTAGGCCTATAGATCCCTGGTCTTCTATAAATTCTCTTTGGGCCGTGTGAACCGGGTTTCGTGATAGCCTTTACCCCGTCCACTTTGGTTGTTACTTCTTAGAAAAGGCGTGTGGGCCTCCTAAAATTCTACAAAACTTCCAATTAAATATATCCAAACCAATTCATTCTATTAATCATTGATTGGTGAAAATGACACATATATACAAACATTAGCGCGCCTTCTTTTCAAATCGTTGCCAGAAAAGAAATTGCATCAATCTCCTAGGAAAATTGTTAAACGCTATAGTAGCGACAATTGTACCTCTGACAAGTGATAATGAATCATTTGACCCAAACGTGAAACCTTGTGTATCTCTTTTATTTTACGCTTCGTAAGAGAATGTGTCGAAAATAATATTTCAGGTACCTAACACACACAGGTGCAAACACACTTTTGAATATTCTTATCCATGAAAACCTAAATGCACTGCCCTTTTACTAATGGGATGACTTCATAATTTCCCACCGGTAAAGACAATAACAGTATCAAAGTAATTCCGCTACACCTATAACACTGCCATATCTCAAATGCGGGCTATATTTGTAATACATTTCATTATTATCGTAAAAACGATGCGACACATCGTCAAACACCAAGCAATCCTACTCACCCATAATCCACACATATTTATTCAACCCAATTGCACAAAACTACCCTTCCAACTCTAGATCCATTCTCTAAAGAACATCTTTCATTCTATTACATAAGAATCAAGATATCTAACATCCAAACCAGGAACCCCTATGTATAACTTGAATACATACCCTGGATATAAATGACAACATTTAATACAGTTTTTACTACAAGGAATAATAACAACTTGGTTAGAATGTATATAGATACATTTAAACCTGAAAAATCAGCCTTAATGATCTACATAAATCTCCTTTTAATTATTTAAGGTACAACAAATGTATTAGTGAAATAATTGTTCCTCTTATCTAGCCTGCATCTTTATTTTTAATATTTCCAAAAGTGACTCCTTGTCCTATTATCAGACTCCAGCTCAAAATACTTCTCTACTTTACTTTAATTTATTAATCCACATTCACATTTTACAAAGCCGGTCATATATGCATTTAAGCACCTCCTTTTTAATTTAGCTATTTTAAGTTGCCTCAATGTATATATATAATCAAGGTGGCTCATTAGTGTCGTTTTTCTTAGTACTACCTCCAAAAAGTTGATATCCGGTCTGTGATGTGTGGAGAATGACGATTTATCTTGAGAATAACATTCTCAATTTTATAGATAAATTAATATTAATAAATCCTAATACTTAACTTATTTGTTCTATTTCTAGAATCTATAAAATTTTAGAGAATCTCAATATAAACCAACCAGCAACATTCACGTTCATATTTAAATTCCATATTACTTTGGTACATGGAAACAACTTTGAATTTTAGAAGGTTATTGTTATTTGAGACATGTTTGCCCACATAACCAGTCTATTTAAATTATGTTGAACAGTGAAATCTGACAGCATTTCCCCAATAATTGCTGCTAACGTAGTATTATAAAAAAATAATTAACTCAGCTTTTTATTCTAATAAAAATCTTCTTAAAGCAATTGAAATTCTTTTCACTCCCTCCTTGAAAATACTAAAATGAATATTTTCAGGGGTCATATTTTTTTAACACGTAATACATTTATAAATACGCTAATACTTTCTCCAATAACAATAATATTTGATAACACCTTTTTCTGTTACATTTTATCACCCTTTGTTAACGTTTTAAATAACTTTAATGGGGCTTTCCTAAATTAAATCGTCCAGGACTATAATTTATTTTATAATAGCTCAAAAACTTTAGCAGCAATTATTACAATTTTGCGCTAGCCTAATTTTAGACAGTGAGTGAATAGATGGCCTCTCCAAATATATAATTTGATCGGACAGATCGCTATTAAATAGTGATTTTTTTTTATATTTTCAATTTGAATAGCACAGTATTTATAATGATACTGGCAAAATATTTTAACATCTCGCAATGTGAGGGAAAGTGTGTAAGTGATCTAGATTCAGCATAATGAAATTGATCACCTCTTTCTTGGTCCAGCAATACAAATGCAAATATAATGATAAAATCTCTGCTACCTCTGTTAGGTGAAATAATAATACTAGTACATTTCTCTTTGCAATTACGTTTAAAAATATGGGTTGTTTTTGTTTAAAGCAAATAGATTTCATTATACTGTGCCGTAACTAAATTATCTATTTCATTGGAAAAATCCGAAAACATGATTTAGTATATTTTATTTTATTCCCAAAGAAACAAATTCATGCGGAAAATCTACTTGCCAAAATTATTTTTGGAAAACAGGCGACTTCAACTCCATAATTGGCACGGAAATTTTGTATTGAGTTTGGTTTGACTTATTTCTTCTTCTCGCTTTGTTCAAATAAACAGAAAGGTCCTAAAAGAAAAGCAAAATAATTAAACAATATGAAGAAATTAAGATTGAGAAGTAGTAAAATTTCATAATGAATGAGAGATGGTGAAATTCCTCCTTCACTTAAGTTACCCACAACAATTGAAAGTCGATTAATAAATCTCTAATATAATTGAAGTTATAGGTATCCATAATAACATTCGTTTTCCAGGAACTTCGACAGAGATAATGTGATTAAAAAATTTTAACTATCATTAATTTGGGTCCACTCTTTTGCTAGAATTATACTTACTAAGCCAGGGCGAAGCATGGGCGTGACAGAGCCGACGGAGTGCGGTAATCCATGCTGGCGCACGCTGGGCCCGCTGGGCACGCCGCGCTGCTAGCCCTTCTGAACGCGTCGTGGTTGGCAGGCCATCTGCCGTCCTCCTGGAAGGACGCCGACATCCAGCCCATCCCCAAGCCGAAGGATCACACCACCTTCAGGCCAATCTCCCTCCTGAGCTGCACTAGAAAAACAACGGAGAGGATGGTGCTGAGTCGCCTACAGTAAAGCGTGGGGAGCCTTCACCACCACATGTTCGGCTACACCAGGGGGGTGAGCACGGCGGACTGCCTCATCACCCTACTGGCTTACGCCAACAACCAGCCCACCATCGTAGTCTTCCTCGACCTCGAGAAGGCTTTCGGCTGGCTAGCCCCCGCGCCATACTTCTTCTGCCCTTGTAAGGAAGGGCATCTGAGGGAGACTGCTGGGCTGGCTCCAGGACTACCTTCACTAGTGCCAAGCCCGTGTGAAGTTCGAGGGTCACAAGTCTCCCTACCTTACCTTCGAGAACGGAGCGCCCCAGAGCGGCATCCTCAGCCCCTTGGTCTTCAACGTGCTGATGAAGCAGCTGGTGGTGCTCCCCTATTGGGAAGGAACCATCCTCCTCAGCTACACCGACGACCTAGCCCTCGTCGTCACCAGGCGCGGCAACAAGCTTGCGCGGGCCCAAAAAGCGCTGCACCCCATCACTGCTAAGTGCAAAGAGCTGGGGCTCAAGATCTCGGCAGAGAAGTCCCAGGCCATGGCCATCAAGACTTCCAAACCTGCTGGCCAGCAGCTACGCGTCCAGGGAGTCGGGCTGGTCTGGACCGACTCCTACCAGTACCTCGGAGTGTGGGTGGACAGGCGGCTGTCCTTCATGCAGCATGTCACGCACCTGAGGAGCGGACGCAGGCCCCGCTGAATGTGATGAGGGCCATGACGCGGCCGAGCGCTGGTGCAACCTTCCCCGTCCTCCGCTTCTACTACCTGCAGGCAGTGCGCCTTCTTTTGGACTACGGTGCACCGGCCCTTGTAGCGCTACCCCGGCAGCAGCATCAGCGCCTGGAGGTGATGCAAAACACCGCCATGAGGACCATGTTGGAGGCACTGAGGTGGTGCAGTGCCTATGTCTTGCAGAGCGAGGCCAGCCTAGTGCCTCTGACCGCCAGAGTGGATTGCATTGTGGCCTGTCCGGTGGCCGGAGTGCTCCAGCGTGAGATGGAGGGTGTTGCGCAGAGGAGACCCCGAATGGCTTTGGCGCAGGGCTTCGAGTGCCTGCGTAACAACAGGTGGCTCGTAAACGTCAGCCTAGCAACCAACACCCTTAACCAGGCAGGGAACTGGCTGTGATGCGACTGCGACACCCCCAACCCCGCCTACATTCCACCACCACCATTGGAGCCCCCCGCTGCCGACTTCACCTCCACAAAGCTTCCCGCCAGCCTAGCGAACTGCCTCACCGAGGACCTGCACCAGCACGCCCTCAGGGCCATATCTGAGGTCACGAAGCCAGGCAGAAAAGTCTAATTCACCGACGGCTCCGTCGACCCCGACAGTGGGAGGTCCGGAGCCGCCTTCGTCACGAGCGGCTTGACGCAGGCGTGGAGGACATCACACCACTGCTCCACCCTCCAGACGGAGCTGGTAGCAATCTTGCACGCCCTCCAGCACGCTCTGCTCCGCTGGGAGGCCACTGTGGTAATCCACACGGACTCTCGGTCGGGAATGCTGGAACTGCAGAACCCCCACGCCCACGCCCACGCCGACACCATAGACAACATCCACCTTAACATCACCATCCTATGCACCCTGCAGGACCTGGCAGCTCAGGGCAGGCGTTTCCGGCTCCACTGGATTCCCAGCCACGTTGGCGTGCGCGGCAACGATGCTGCTGACGAGGCTGCAATGCAAGCCACCCACGGCCCCACCATCACCTGGACCGTGCGCCCCAGCCTGCAGCAGCTCAAGGTGCAGGTCAAACGCAGGGACGCCCACAACGCCCAACAGCAGCACCAAGAATGGAAAGCGACTAAGAAGAAAGCAACGTGGTATGCTGCAGCCACAGCCTATCGCCAGCTGAACTCATCCTTCCAGCAGCCCAGAGCAAACGGCGTGCTGCCACAGCGTGTGAGGCTGGGCTACTCCACGCGGGAAGAGCTGCACGCCGACTTTATCGTAGGGAGGTGCAGACACTGCAGCGGCCGCTTCTGGCGCCCACTGGTGCACTACCTCCTCTCCTACCCAGCCACCGCTAGTCTCAGGCCAGAGCGAGCGCCATCCCTTTCCCCTGTAAGAGGCGCCCAACTGAGGGCGCGACAGGCAAGAGCCGCCCAGGTGGTCCACCAAACCCCAACAAAAGCGCTGCTGGATGTGCTGAGAACAGCACCCCTTCCGCGCTGATCGCCGCCTGCTCCCAGCTAGGCGATGGGTGGTGAGGACCGCCGCCTCCCACTTGCAGTAGATAAGACATGCGTGGGACGCTTCGCCGCGTCTCACTGCACGCCAACACAGGCTGGCTCCTCGCTTTGTGTAATGTGTACGCTTATATTATGTGTATTTATATATTATTATATCATATTATTTTTTTATTTGTATTAGATTATGTTTAAATGTACGCTATTGCACAATAAACCTATACAAACAAAACAAACAATTATATTTACTAAAAATTAAATGGTTAGAAGTATTCATGTATTTGTTTCCTTCATTTTCCCCGCTCTCCTCGGTATTTTATCTTGAGTAAGAAACATTCCGTTCTTTCATTTTACTATTTTCTGTTCTTCTTAGTTTATAACATTGACCAAGTTATAGAATAATAATAACCCTCCAGCATTGTGATTAGCATACACATATGTGTAGATAGCCGGGAGTTTTACATGAGAGGAAACCGTGGTTCTTAAGTAGTGGCATGACTTTGTTAATCACATAAGTAATTCGGCATTTTCGTAATGTTTAATTTTATTATATTGATAGAAAAAATCGACTAAAAAGTGAAGCATTTTTTAACTCGGCTATGTATAATAATATTAACAGTTCTAGACAATAGATTAGTCCTGTGGAAAAGCCGATACCCCAGACATATAAGGGCCTCATCCAAGGAAAATTCTCGGGTGCCTTTAGAGGGATATGAATAGTCTAATCTATGCGAACTTTGGAACCCAAATTAGACCTTCAGCAACGAGATACACTGTGTTAAACTTTACCATTTATATTCTGCACTTTGAAAAAAGAGCCTAGCATTAATCAATAGGTGAATATAACTGTTTCACTAGGACAGGTGCGACCTCATTTCGCAAGAGATACCATATAAAACCTTAACCATTTCGATTGGGAGCTAATTAGGCATCGTCCATATTCACCCAAAATTGCCTCATTAGGTAATATCTTTAGCGAATCACCTGAAGAGAATGAAGATCTCAACAACAGTAAAGGTCAAAAGAAAGTTAAATATTTTTTAAATGAGAGTCAAATGAGTTTTACAAAATCGCATTGCAAAGTTACTATAAAGATTTAGACTCGTGTTAGAAATTGGTGAAGATTATATTACTCAAAAAAATAATAAAGGGAAACTTATATAAATATAAATCCCTTCAGAGTTGTTTGATATCTCTCTACACAAACAGGAAAATTCGAAAAAAATGTCGATTTAATTAGTGGATAACCTACTAATTTATTCAGAGGTAAATTCACAGAAACTATCTTTACCAAAAACTAAAATCCTTATTAAATGGAGGTAGCAAGTTATTTCCTCTTGGTAATCTATATTTATAACCCTAGAGAATTAGGCTAATGCCTGTCTTTTAACGCAAATATCTTACTGCATTGTATGAAAGAAGCAAAAGGCAAGCAAATTTAGTAGATTATATCAGGCTGATCGAATAAAGTCGATCAGGCTAATCATTACTTCGCTCATTGTTTTTTTTATCTTATTTGTCTAGGTAGAGTTTTAAGTTTATTGAAAATGATCATTTTTCTTATCGCTAAATAGGGCTAGTATGAACATCTATATGATAAACGACTCTTGCATTCAAGGAATAGTTACTATCTGCCCTTGATTGCCGTTCTATATAATTCATTGTAACCTTGATGCCTCCCTGGCTTCTTTTTGCATTTTCTACCTGTTCTTTGCATTAAACTTTGGTAAGAAGCTAATTCAAATGAGAATAAATTTAGAAATGCACCTAAGGACGTCATGAATATTTAATGAATGTAGAATAAAAACAAAGGTGGGCAAAAACTTAAAACAGCAGAATTAGTGAAAAGGTTAAGGATGAGAGATATTGTAATTAATAAAACCAACACGAATAACAAAGTAGGTGGTGATTTATAAATTTATCGCAGAAGTTATGCTCATTTATTTTCATTTTTTAAATTATTTTATAGATAGTAATAATCGAAAGCAGACCTGATTTTTTACCAGATTAGTATACTAAACTCAAAGCCTAGGTACTACAGTATACGTCTTAGTCTAACCTAAAGCTTAGATTTCGACAAACCTTACTTAGTATTCTCGTGATATTTATTTTGTATTATTATTGTTAATTGAATGTGCCTTATCGTAATATAATGAGTATTATGGAAGTTTCACAAGAGCGCATTTGCAACGTTATGCTTTGGGAACAAAGAAAGGTTAACAAAGTGGAAAGGTTTAAAGGAGAAAGATATTGTCAAGTTTGGGGTAAACGAAAAAATAGTGTGAAACATTGCCAGAGATGCTTTTATATTTTTTCTCGGTAAATATCAGTCTCAAATATGAACCTAGCTCAAGACGACATGAGATATTTGATCAATTTTGTTTACAAATACCAGAGGAAAAATTCCTATTGTATCATTTCAAAAATTGGCTGAACAACTACACTCAATTTATTTTCATGTGAATCGTCACTTAAACGAGACGGGAAAAAAATTATCAACATTTATGGATCTCTTATTTCTCGCTTATAAAGAGAACCATTATTTACAGGGAAGGTATTCGAAACGAAAAATTGGTGATGGAAAATAATAATAAATCTTTTAGAAATTAGGGAATAGTCCTGGCGATAAACAAATAACCAGTTCAAACATGGGCGTCATCTATTTCTCCACATATTGCAAAAGATAGCCCAGAAAAGTTTCCAAGTTCGATTAGAAAATAATAAATCATCTTTCATATCACTTGACTTAGCCCCAATAGATTTTTAACTTTGAGGAGGATAGCGAAATATATAAAAAGCATAACATGTCAACACCAGAAGAGGTCGACATGAGTGATAAAGTACATTTTAATCCTGTGTAGCATATTTTCTTCGAAGAGATTGACGCCAGAGGGCATGTTGAAAGTGTTTAGACCTAGGAGGACATACAGGTTTCTAGAGGTGACCTAATACCTATTCGTAGATGCGTAAAAGGAAAGTTAAGAAAAATAATGGAGAGAAATGTGAGAAGAATGGTGACATCTTAAATCAAACACTTCCAATCGGAAGTGATGAACGCCTCCATCCACGCCTCGTCTAGGGATGAATGGAGAAAGCAGGATAATGAAATCATACATTATTAATTACCGGCCAAGGAATAGTTGAGAAGCAGCCTGGTTCGAAAGTGGTTATAAAAGTATATAATTAAATTGTTTTAAAGTAATGAAGCCAAGGTAGTCTCAATCCTTTTCTAGACTGCAGGATCTCTGGGGTCAGAAGGTCGTGCCGCATTTCTAAGTAAAATGTACAACAGTTTGCACAGCACATCCACTTTTGAAAGAAATTGCATGAGTAAAACATCTGAATTAAAAAGCATATTTGGGAGAAAGCCAGAATTGATAGAATACGATAATAGCATTGATGGAATAAAAGAAAAACCTTCTAGCAAGTGTCATAAAAGTATATATAAATTTCAAAACCAAAAAGTGAGTCCATTAATGAATTCCTTTTAGGCACTTCATGAATTAACTCTGAAACTAAATAAGTATTTACTTTATGTAAAAGGGTTGGTAATGTAAGTTGAGAATTTTTTTTCTATCGTGCCAAATATATGGATCAAAGGCTCAAGCACTATAAATAACTCTATTAAAGATATTCAGGTCTTAGCCAGAGATTTAAGCGCTTGGATTTAAAGTAATGTTTTGATACTTAAAGTAAGAGTAAATATAAGAGAACAGCTGCAGTTTATAATCATACCAGCCTAAAAGTGTTTCGTAGAGTTACAGGGTGATTTTTATAGCTTCCCCCGATAAGTATTAATCAAACAGAAATAGAAGTGGTTCGTTTGAGAATATTTTAGATTAATTATAAAGTGTCTTCCAAACCATGCGATAGAAAATAGAAAAACATGCAAATATATGTTGCAATACTATAGAATATGCTTAAATTACTGATTTCTCTTGTACCAAGCCCTTTCAGATAGTGTAAAATACAAATATCACTAATAGAAAAGAGTAAAGTTTAAATAATTATAAATACTTTAAAATTAAATAATATTGTAGCTAATTAGCAGAAAATAAGAAATTTTTTCCATACAAGAGTTCTTTTGACTTTGCTTTTTCCGGCGAATAAAAATAAATAGCGAATCTTTTGAGAGCTTCAGCTTTGGATCATTTATGATTCTTTTGATCTTTTAATTACTTTCCAATGGAAATTTTTTTTAAGTGTTGTGAATGTTATTTGAAGGGAACCAAATTTATTTAATAACCTTCAGCGTGTTAATGAGAAGCGCTAATGAGGCGAGATTCTAATCATAAACCATTTCTAAAATAAAAATAAGACGAAATGTTTTATAAAAGGTCAAGTGCGAATATTTCAAGTGCTATAGTTTGTATTTTTGAGTAAGGAATAGATGGAGAAAGAAAACTTATCGATGTATTAATAATTCAGATAGCGAATAAGTTTCAAGAAATTTGGCAGGAAAAAAAAATGGTATTCTCAACGCCATCGAATCACTATCGCGCCTGTTTGGAAGCGACTCTTACTGAATTAATTTAGAATATTCATTGAAAGTGATTTTAAATTGTGCGTTTGACTCTTTATATTTGTATCCACTTGCTTCCGGGAGCATTGATACAATATTTATGACCTACAATGTGGGTTAACAGTCTTTGGCCGGGATGTTGTTCTCACTTTCATTTTTCTTTACCATGAAAAATTTCTTGACCCTTAATTTGTATCTAAATTATTAAAACATCGATAAGTTTTTCCTCCCCACCTAGTCTCTCCCAACAAAGAGACTTAAATATCGTTATTCTTCCATAACCGTCATTCTTACTATTATGGATAGTCGTGGCTACAATTTGATGCTACTTGTTAACATTAATTTTATACTATCGAACACTTGATTCTGGCCTCGACTAATTTCGTTCCTATATTGCCATAGAACTAAATCTGGCCACAGTAAGGGAAATTCTTGCAACTTTCAGGTATTCGTTTGGGGTCACTCAATGATCTCTCCCCTGCATAATAAAATCCAGCGACAATTCTTTACTTCTTGATGTCCTCTTTTACCTTATGCATTTTCTTCTAATTCATTTTTTGTTCATTTATGTTAGTTAATTTACAGTCATATGCACTTCAAAAACTGAATTTCATTAACTTTTTAAAGGTGAAGCAATTGAGGAGGCGATGTAGTTTTCGGAACTCATGCGGCAATTTATCAGACCTGTGACGTGACTCGTCTCTTTGTATAAACCTTGTTAATTCCTTGATTCCTGTCCATACCAATTAAAGGTAAGATATTCTTCAGTTTCTAGAAGAAATAGGTCTTAAGGTCATTAACATGTAAATTTATTTAAAATTTAATTTACTTATTAATTATATTTAGAGCGAAGACTAACAAAGGCTTAATAAAAGAGGTGAAAAGCGAGGAAGCAAAATTATGTTGAAGTTACATATCCGTAGATCTTCTATTGCAATTGTGCCATCAAGGAGATCTAAAATAAAAATTAAAGGTTTGTCTGCCCTTCTGACTATACATTTACTGATTGGCCTCCCGGTTCAAAAGCCTACAGGGTGTCGTAGAATGCCCCCCCTTTTTGTTTTATTGTAAGAGTGCTAGGAGTGTCTAATATATATTGATATCTTAATATCTTAGAGAACAGAGCCGTTCAGAAACACGTAAGGATATATAGAAACGCAAATAATTCCAAAAATAAACTTATATTTTAACTTTAACCATTGAATACACAACATCTGAACATTAACTTCAGCAATACTCTGATTATTATCATAAACAAGAATTAATTAAATTAGTTTACCCACAAAAATTATTTAATTTCTCTACACACAACAATAATATAAGAATTAGGCTTACGGACTCATCTGGAGTTTAAAGGGCCTCAGAAATGTTATTGACTCACAAAGCGTGCCGTCTTCCCAGATGTAGCTGGGCGAAATCACACGGTTTTTTTTTGCGAGGGTGGCAGATGGGGGGTCCACACGTTCTTCCGGGGGGGGATGGTTCTTCAAGGACAAGAACATATACGGTGCTTTATGCAACACCTAGGCAGTTGTGCTCTCTCTGGCGAGAGTGAGTCGAACTTGGTTCTTAAATCAAGTTAACTTGGAGTGTGGTGTGACCACCGAGTAACGAGCTCGAGGAGGAGCTTTTCTCCTTCGTTACTTATTTCCTCATGAACAAGGAGTGAACTAGGAAAGGGTCTTCTTTAAGGGCGAGGATAACGGAGGGGTGTTTTTCTGGCGAGGATAAGTTACTTAAAGTTCGATGTGGCCACCAAAGAACTAGCTCAAGGATGAGCTTCTTCTTAGTTCCACTCTTCTTCAAGGGCGAGTATAACGGAAGGGGATTTCTCTGGCGAGAATAATTTGAACTTGGTTCCTTACCAAGTTAATTAGGAATTCGGTGTGGCCACCGTGTAACGCTCTCGAGGGTAAGAGCCTTTTCCTTCTTCTTTTCTTAATTCCTAAAGAAAGAGGAATACCCCTGGTGTTTAAGGTGCACCAGGATATGATGAGTCTCTCTTGCGAGAGTAAGTTGAACTCAACAAAGTTAACTTATCGTTTGGTTTGATAACCCGGGACTAGCTCGAGGATAAGCTTCTTCTTAGCCCTTTAAGGTAGGTAACCCTGCCTCTCTTGCAGGGTACTTCTTGGTCTGGCGAGCCAAGTACACTACCTCTCCACTCTCGGTAGTTCGGTTTTATCCGAAGACTTTGTCACCTAGAGACTGACGTATACTACCTCGATTTTCCTCAGAGTTCCTCATTTATTCCTCGTCACCCCACTGGGGGAGTGGTAAGGGGGGGGAAGGGGCTTGAGGACGGCCCCAGGAGAGTTCTTTTGGCCAACGGTTTTTCCCACGAAGTCAAACATCGGCTCCTCGTTAGCCTTCGAGATTGGGAGAAACACGTCTCCAATCTCTTATTTGACGTTAAACTCGATCTAACTCTCCTGGGGGAGATCTTACATTTTAACCTTTAGGGTATTTCATGGCACCAAGTTGTGCCACGCTGCGGTTACGCTTTTGGACCCGCCGATGCCTAGGCCGGATGTCTTTGCGGTAACCACCTTGTGACTCCACCAAGAGTGAACGGGGGGAGGGGGAGGGAAAGTGAGGATTCTCCTACACACCTATCATCGAAAAACTTAATGGGGGGGACTCCCGAGAACTCAAAACAACTTACTCAACCTAGTCGAGATTAGCAAAGTTGTATTTCTTTGAGCCCTCTCTTACATTAAGTTTCCTTACACATGAGCGCCCTCGCACGCATTTACACAGGCAATGTGTCGAACTAGACCTACTCGAATTACAATTTTACATAAAATTAAAAAACCTTAATTCGTCGATTACGCACAAAAAAAAACAACAAAACTCACTACTTCCTTACATTTCTAAGTTTTTGAGAACTTAAATCCTACAGATAAATTTTAACACGTACAACAAATGAAAACATGGTTTCACGCTCATTAGGTACTGAAATAACCCTCAATGGTATTTCCTCTTCGCCTTCAGAGCAGCTGTACTTTATCGGCTCCTTTGATGTAGCTAATACTAAAATGGTGCTCTAATACTAATACTTTACCGCGCCTGAGTCGGCCGTTCGGGTTAATGAGTCTACCCCAGTATGTTACTAAATGGTAGCGGTATTTCAGCCTACTCGATTTACCCATATTATGGTACTTAACTACCTTTAAATTGAACATTATGGCAAGAGCGGCCTGTTGCAGCGGGGCATAATTGATGAAAACCTGAGTTCCATAATCCTTCTTTATCAAGGTACACTGTAAGATCAAGTGTGGGTTCGATCTTTGGGGATCGAGAAAAATTTTCCCTGCGAGGTCGTTAATGGGCGTGGCGCTCACTACGACTTGGCCATTTAGCGGTAACTCCGTGGACGTTCCGTTCGGGGAGGAGACTACTAGGGGTAGGGGATACTCATCCGCTTTTAACATTTGATTAGTCTTACACAGGTGTATCGCATTAGCACCTCTTTCCTCCTTCCTTGTCAACTCATTTGACTCACTTCTCTTAGTAGGTAGTTCCTCAGGTATACCTGCTTGTACCTCTACCCTACTTTCTACTTCTTTCCTGATAACCCCATTTGGCTGGGTTCTCTTAGTAGGTTCTTCCTTAGGTACACATGCTGGTACCTCATCCCTACTTTCTACTTCTTCCATCGTTACCCCATTTAGCTGGGTTTCCCTTGATGGTCCTTTCTTAGGTCCAGGCCGAGCTCCAACTTCCTCGACCTCTATCAGATTCTCGATAGGTGCTCTGTTGAGTGCGAGCAATCTTTCCTTTTCTTCTCTCTCTTCTCTTTCAGCTTGAGCATGTTCTTTTTCCCTCTTCATTCTCTTTTCCTCCGCCTCTTGTTGTGCTTTCGCTATTTCGTTTTCCCGTCGAGTTCTTCTTTCTTCATCTTCCAGCTTTATCTTTAGTCTTCTTTCCTCATCTTCCCTTCTATCCTTATTCTGAATTCTTTTGCTTCTTTTTTCAACTGCCGTATCCTTTTGTTTGTTTTACTTCCGCTTGAGAATCTTCTTTCCTCTCTTTCTGTTTTCCACTGTATTCGGGATTCTTAACTTTTGCGGTTCATCCGTATTTCAACATTTTCCCATTTTCTATCAAACTCTACTATTTCTTCTTGTTCTTTTCTCAATTCTTCAAGGATGTAGGCATCCATATTCTTTGACCGGATCCATTTTGTGTTGGTCCGTCGAATTTTCCTTTCTGTATTATCAGGTAATTATGCCACTAGTCACCAGGTAGTGCTCAGCATAACTTACCCTTAATCCCACTACTATGTTGATTAAAGTACCACTCCGACTACAAATTTACCACTTGGCCTACCAATTACCTTAAGATTGTTACCACCCCTAACTATCCCAATTTTCCTCTCGTCAATTATTCTCTTATTCCTGATATGATATTCCTTTACGTGTTGGCTCTTCCTTAATTAGACACTGCTGGGTTCTTTCTAATAACAACCTACAAACCTGACACAACTTTTATTTATGTCATAGGAATCTTTCTAATAAAAACCCTACTAACCTGACACCACTTTTATAATAGTGTGTCGTAGAATGCCCCCCTTTTTGTTTTATTGTAAGAGTGCTAGGAGTGTCTAATATATATTGATATCTTAATATCTTAAAGAACAGAGCCGGTCCGAAACACGTAAGGATATATAGAAACGCAAATAATTCCAAAAATAAACTTATATTTTAACTTTAACCATTGAATACACAACATCTGAACATTAACTTCAGCAATACTCTGAATATTATCATAAACAAGAATTAATTAAATTAGTTTACCCACAAAAATTATTTAATTTCTCTACACACAACAATAATATAAGAATTAGGCTTACGGACTCATCTGGAGTTTGAAGGGCCTCAGAAATGTTATTTACTCACGAAGCGTGCCGCCTTGCCAGATGTAGCTGGGCGAAATCACACGGTTGTTTTGGCGAGGGTGGCAGATGGGGGGTCCACACGTTCTACCGGGGGGGGGGTCTTCAAGGACGAGAACAAATACGGTGCTTTATGCAACACCTAGGCAGTTGTGCTCTCTCTGGCGAGAGTGAGTCGAACTTGGTTCTTAAATCAAGTTAACTTGGAGTGCGGTGTGACCACCGAGTAACGAGCTCGAGGAGGAGCTTTTCTCCTTCGTTACTTATTTCCTCATGAACAAGGACTGAACTAGGGAAGGGTCTTCTTTAAGGCCGAGGATAACGAAGGGAGGTTTTTCTGGCGAGGATAAGTTACCCAAAGTTCGGTGTGGCCACCAAGGAACTAGCTCAAGGATGAGCTTCTTCTTAGTTCCACTTTTCCTTAAGGGCGAGTATAACGGAGGGGGATTTCTCTGGCGAGAATAATTTGAACTTGGTTCCTTACCAAGTTAACTTAGGAGTTCAGTGTGGCCACCAAGTAACGGGCTCGAGGAAGAGCGCCTTTTCCTTCTTCTTTTCTTAATTCCTAAAGGACGAGGAATACCCCTGGTGTTTAAGGTGCACCAGGATATGATGAGTCTCTCTTGCGAGAGTAAGTTGAACTCAACAAAGTTAACTTATCGTATGGTTTGATTATCCGGGACTAGCTCTAGGATGAGCTTCTTTCTAGCCCGTTAAGTTAGGTAGCCCTGCCTCTCTTGCAGGGTACTTCTTGGTCTGGCGAACCAAGTACTCTACCTCTCCAGTCTTGGTAGTTCGGTTTTATCCGAAGACTTTGTCACCTAGAGACTGACGTATACTACCTCGATTTTCCTTAGAGTTCCTTATTTATACGTTGTTTTCCCACTGGGGGAGTGGTAAGGGGGGGGGAAGGGGCTTGAGGAGGGCTCCAGGAGAGTTCTTTTGGCCAACGGTTTTTCCTACGAAGTCAAACATCGGCTCCTCGTTAGCCTTCGAGATTGGGAGAAACACGTCTTCAATTTCTTATTTGATGTTAAACTGGATCTCATTCTCCCTGGGGAGATCTTACATTTTGACCTTTAGGGTCTTTCATGGCACCGAGTTGTGCCACGCTTCGGTTATGCTTTTGAACCCGCCAAAGCCTCCGCCGGTTGTCTTTGCGGTAACCGCCTTGTGACTGCACCAAGAGTGAACGGGGGAAGGGGGAGAAAAATTAACGATTCCCCTACATTCTTTGATTCCTGTCCATACCAATTAAAGGTAAGATATTCTTCACTTTCTCGAAAAAATAGGTCTTAGGTCATTAACATGTAAATTTCTTTAAAATTTTATTCACTTATTAATTATATTTAAAGCGAAGACTAACAAAGGCTTAATAAAAGTGGTGAAAAGCGAGGAAGCAAAATCATGTTGAAGTTACATATCCGTAGATCTTCTATTGTAATTGTGCCATCAAGGAGATCTGAAATGAATATTAGAGGTTTGTCTGCCCTTTTGACTCCACATTTACTGATTGCCCTCCTGGTTCCAAAGCCTACAGGGTGATAAAATCTATTTATTTTTTGTGTTGTTATATGGTAGGAAGTCTGAGGGAGTCACAAAGGCGGGCTGTGAAAAATTAGTGGAAGAGTGCAAATGCCTAGAAGGTGCGCACGCCTGACAAGTGGCAATTAACACTAAACCACTAACAAGTCTTTAAAGTTATCTTATCAAGAATACACTACATGTAACAGTTCAGTGGTAACGCATATAAATTTGTCATTCTTGGAAATCAATATCTGAGGAAAAATGAGTTGCACGTTTCTCTGACATTTTTAGAAAAACCCGAGAATTCGACTTGACCTGCGTGTCAGGAGCTATATATTGAGAGATCATTCTTACCACGCTTAATGCTTAAATTGATATTGAAATCTTAAAGTCAGAAACCTTTTCATTGCCAGCTTGAAGACAATATGTAACAAAATTGGGCCATTATTGCTAGTAGGAGAGGTATTTTCCAGATATCAGCTGCGGCATGATGGACCATTTACGGCCAGTACTATATTTTGGGGTTCACACTGAAGGCTAGAGGTCCTGTCATTCTTCCGATTATCAGCTGATCTGCAGCTGTAATCCTGCTATAACATTCACCTCATTACAGGCGGGATATTACTCAAATTTCTTTCATCTTGTTATGGTTTTGCGGAAAATACACATTGCCTTTTTTCTTTTCCTGTATCGACTATTGTCTTTCCACATCTCTATCTTGCTTACCCCTACCGTTCCCAAATTTTAGATCACAGAAACCTTAAGGGCTATCTTTTTAAATTTGAGGGAAACTCTTGAGAATTATCTATTTTATAATACGAAGCAAGGATCCTTTGACGAAATGCAAACAAATTATTTTTTATTAGCAAATTATTATTTTAAAATATACGATGATCACAATAAAAAATGCTTGACTGTAAATTGAAATTAGCCAAGAATGTTCACCAAATAATGAAATTCATTTTCATTTTAAAGCTAGCATACCTATTGATCAAAGAAATAAATATGAAAGACCTCTAGGCATAGTTTTCATAGACAAAGAAATAGCTTATATTATAATCTAACCCTCTTTATCGATACTGAAAAAAATTAAATTAGCACAAGTGTATGGAAATATTTGGTATTATAAAAATCAAAATAATGCACTTAGAAAGAAGAGCGTGAACGGCGCTAGGAGGCCGGAAGCTATTAAATTCTTAAAATGCTCTATTACAAAATATTATACTTTCCATAAAGGCTTAATATTAACTTCTAGTAAAGTGCAGTATATTAATCCTATTTATATTATATTTTAACTTAATTCTAAATGAATAAGCAAGTTTGCACCATTTATACAAATATTAATTTAATTACGTGTTTTCCACCTAATTAAAAGGCCACAACCCATGAAATTTCATCTTAGATTAAACACAGTTGAGGATTTAAATCAACAAAACACTAAATTAAAAAGGAAAGAAAATGTAGGATTGCAAAAGAGCAAAATAGTTATGAATATCATGTAAGAAGAAGAAACCTCTATACGGGCTTTGTTGCCTTTTTAAGACCCGCACCATAAGAGGGCATTGGTAAACTTCCGTAAATCCCTACAGGCATAAAAGATGTTACCACACATATGTATCACCACATCGCTATGAATGGACAATTCGACGTAAGAAAAGGGTCTGTGGCCTTGTGCTTCATAGCGTATAACGGCGGCAGGGGGAGGGGGGCATGTATTTTTAGTGTCATTGAAGTGCGCCACTCTCTCTTTGGGGGGAAACTGGTTGAAGTTGAAATTGAAGTTCACTTACTGAAAGCTCTTAGCAATTCAAGGAATTCCACCTAACCTTAAGGAATTAAGAGAATAGAAACAAACAAAATACAGTACTTCCTATCAGGCTAAAAACTTATGGATATACATGTGACATATAAGCAAGAACAAACCTTTACATTTGTTCTACCATTGTTCTAATTATGATCAGCAGGACTTTTCTAATATTTACTCTAATTTGGTTTTACAATTTTGAATTATTTATACCAAAAAATGTCGAAAGACAATGAAGAAAAATTCTTCAGAAAGTTCTTTTGAACATATTTTTAAAGAAGTGCTGATATTAAGTTAAAATGTGCTAAAATTACTTCTCCTCATCTTGACTATTTGGAGTACTTGGCATCGGTAGAGCACCAAACTCTCCTAAATCATACCACCTTTCCGTGATGAAAGCAAGACATTCAAGACAATAGTTAAGTGATTTACCAAACATGTAGACTGAAAAACCTTTTTCACCCCCTACCCTCTTGTTCGCTTCCCTCTACACTTCAGCTTATTCATATTCGATTTCATTTATTCATTTATTCATTTCTTATCTAGATATAAACACCGAACATTCTTTTCCAGTAGATTCTTTGCTTCAGCTAATAAGACATAAAGTTTCTCACACATCAAAACGCTCATGAGTGTAATTCCAAAACTTCAATGAAAAAAGGCATATACATTTATCAGCTCGCCAAGAACTGAAGTAAAACCAACATTTTACAACAATCTTTTATGAATTAGGGCGGCTCCAAAGCGTTTCTGCTGACGGAGGTTTCTAACTTCAACCAACAATTATTGTGAATGATCTTGCAGGTTTCATCCTTGTTTTAATCAGAAATATAATAATTAACTTATATTTTTTTCTTTTATATCTCCTACACCCACTTCAAATAGACTAGACCTTTAATAATCCTAGTGATACTGCACTGTTCTCATGAGTAGGCCGAAGTTAGCCTTTGTGAAATAACCCCAAAATATTTGATATGCCTCTAACAGCAGTGATTGCATCGTCAGTCCGAGATCTATAAAATCTACAAAGGCATTTATATACTTTTTCATGTAATCAATCAGGGGTAAGAAATTTTTCTTGTGCTATCTTCATTAGACTCTTCTTTTATCATGGGATACAACTGCTAATTTAAAAATAAATCACCTTAAAATTGAAAACTAGCCGATTATTTCCATTTCTATCTAACTTCTGTCTGTATGTCCGTCTTTTTTGCACGACCGTGTATGCGTCACTTTCCAAATCCTCAAGTGAATTAGAGAGGACTAACATCGCCAAGAAAACACAAATTAGTTAAGATAATCGCAAAAATTAATTGCGTATCCAAATGCTATTATCAAGCTTAAATTGGCAAGCAAATGGTTTAGGTATTATTTTTTTAATTAAACGCATTAGTCCCTAATATGGACTATTTACCAACTATATAGTGTGCCCAAGAAAAGAAAGATAATCGACCTCCAAATCTAATTGAGGTTATTTGTCCTTTTTTGTAATACATAGGAGGAGGAACAAATTGCTGATAGCTAATAGGAATCTTTTGCCCTTCAAAATAGTTAACTTGATATTACTAGCCTTAAAATAGTTAATGAGAGTAATTATAATATATAAGATATATAATTTCGTTCAAAATTTTGGCGGGTTCAAGGAGTAGCATTTTCGTCTATCTGCCTTTTAGCCCACCATCTAAGTATCCTCTCTCCCTTTAACTGTTATTCCAATGTTCAAATACTTTAATGAATCAACCACAACCATCAAACCATAAAAATGCTCAACTAAGAAACCTGGCGCTCGATACTCATTATCTGGGCATTTTCACTGGAATAGATCCGTAGACATACGTCAACCTAAATTTTCCAATTTTATCGTGTGTTTCTACCAAAGTCACCCTAAGGCAACGTGGGTTCCTAGAATAAAGGGATGGTTACATCAAAGTTACGTTGAATCTTTGCCTGCAGTGCCTCAACAAGATAACTAACTCCGTAAATCCCAGGCATTGTTTCTTTCGATTACTTAGCTATTCTCTTCGCTAATCCATTATTAACAAATGTCAATGTTTATGTTAATTGTTATTTTACTTCTATTAATTTCATCAATAAAATATTAGCTGAAAAATATTATTATTATTATTATGGCTTATTTAATTGGGTAATATTTTTACCTGCTTTAGCTTCTGAACTTCATGATGAAATAAGGGTTTCTAGTGAAACTTTAACGTCAATTTAACATTATATTCTACGACCCTGTGACAAATATACTTGTGTTCGAGATCCATTTGCCAGTAAACCGCCAGGTGATTTCACTGCAAATTAAATATAGGCCTAATTAATTGGGATTAAGATTATGATATAAAACAAGATTATATGCAAGTTTATTTGAATTATTTTGGAATAAGTTAATATAAAGTGTAACGGAGAGTTCATGTGTTTTTCCGTACATAACTGGATATAATGAAAATACGGCTTACACAATATTACTAATAAAACATAATATAATTTTATATAAGTCTCTTGATTAAAACTTCATGGGCTTTTAAGCACAAAATGTGGCCTTTCTTGATTACCTCCTGTTAAAAAGATCATTAATAAGGATTTTGGGGTCTTCTTCACTTTATTGATATATTAGTTGAGCTCCTAATGGGAGCTTATAGTAACACTTTGCCCATGGCCGGTGTCCTAGGAGATCGATCTTATTTTTGGAGAAAATAACACCCTTGAAATATTTGAATTGTCTTTTTTTATTTAGGAAGATAGAAAGTAATAGCAATGCTCCGGCAACCTTTTCAGTATAATAACAGCAAAACATTCAAGAAAATAAATTATTAAGTTTCACTCAATAAAATTTAAAATCAGAGCATATATTTTTTTGCCTGTATTTCTTAACCTTACCTTCACTAACCAAAACTAATAGTCTTCTTTAATAAAAATAGATATTTTAATGTTTATCAATGTTCGTGACTTCTTTTGTCTGGCCTGGGCAACGTGATATTAGGTGATCCCTTTGGAAGATATAAGCAAATAGAGCCCTAAAGGAAGAAGTCTCGAATTTTCTTTTTATACTTGATAATTCTCACTTTGCTAATTGATCTATCAGATTTAAGAGGGGCGAAATGAAGAAATTGATTTATAATCTAACCATTCAAATCGTCATATATAAAATAATATATTGAGGAATTCGTACTATACAAACATAGATAAACATGCCACCAATATCAGCAAATTATGCAAATTTAATTGTTAATAATAATTCTTGGAATAATTTTCTTTGGAAAAATTAACAAAAATATAAAGTTAATATTCGGAAATATTTAAAATTAAAGCAGTCTATTTATTCAATCTAAACTAAGGCGTTTATGCGAAAATTAAAACTTTGTTTCGTCAACTTAGAATTATATGCGAGTAATCTGTATGAAGCAGTCATAAAGGAATTAGTCAACGCCATCAGAAAACTATATATTCTCCGTCATTTTCTAATCAAGACATGAACTAAATTAAAAAGTGAAACTAAGAAAATTATTCTAGCAACACTGCCGACGAAACGGAATTTAGTGCGTTTATGCAGTATATTTTGCTGCATTATTATCTCGGTAAGATTTAAGCAAAGGTTCTTACAATCATAAGCCAATTTATTACTTAATTAAGCGCAATATAAAGGCAAAGAATAAGTTAAATGTATGCTTTCAAAAAGGTGACTCGAAAGTGCTAAAATCTGGCGAAAAAATCGTAATTAACGTGTTTTACTTTCCACAGGTCACGATCGGCTGCTTATTCATTATATGGCAAAATACAGTGAGTGCAACCACAATTGCCGCTCTGAAACCAAACTTCACCATACACTCCACTTGTTAATCTTTTCGCAAGACCAAATTATCGTTATTCTTAGCACAACATTTTGACTATCCAACAAAACACCAGAAAGTGCCATCGGAATCATATTCTTCAAAGAAAGCTTCCATTAGCCTTCCCAATACATAATTTACCCATTTTGCAAAGATGAAATCAATTTGTCTTTTTTGCTATTTTCCTAGCTTTCATTTAGAGTTGTGATTAATTTTATCAATTGATTTTCATACGCTGATTCTATAAAGTCCCCTGTAAAGGCACAAAAGATTTGTCCTCTATTCTAATTACTCAAACCACTCAAAAGAGAGATTGCAAAGTGGTAAATGGTGCTTGGATTATCAGAGCTGCTAGAAATTTCATCCCTTATCTCTCAAATATTTGTTTAAATATTTAGCGCATTGATATGTTTAGTCTACTACTTTCTTTTCTCAATCGAGACTATAATTCAGCTACGCCAGAAGGTTTTGCGGATTTATATGTGATCAACTGTGTATGTCTGTTTGATTGTCTACAAGATATATGAAAAAGTTTGAAAGGATTTCGCTCATTGTTTTGTGGATGGCCAAAAAAAAAGGTTATAGATGTTTGGCTGCATTCAGATCTAAATGCGGATCCTGAATCTCTACTTTAATATCAGAATGTGTACAAAATAGACTAAACCTATAGAGGAACAAAATGAGGATTAATTTATGTTTTTTTTAGCCGGATCCATATCCGAATTCGGATTCAGGTTCCATAATTTACATTCTTTAACATTAAGGCAATGTTTTCTGCGCACAGATAAAAAAAAAATTTATTAAGGTCATTTTTTCATTTTCTATTAATTTTTAAAATCTTTGAAAATATATAAAAAACATTTAAGCGTTTATAATTCATAAATAAATTGACAGTAAGGAAATTATTTAAAGTAAAATAGTTTTATAATAGGGCAGAAGTACAAGGAAATTGCACAAGTTACATATGGGTGTGCGAATAAGTGATAAGATGGTGATCTGCTGGTTCATCCTTTGAGATACTCTGATTATCAGTTTCATTGGTTTACCATTTCTTGTGTGCGGGCTGCTATGTCAGCTACGTGTGTCGCACCACCCTTCAACTCTATTTAAGGATGAGTACGCCTCGCAGATTCTTCCACTTTATAAACCAACCTCTGAACGCCTGAATTTCCATTAATAGCAAACCTTTGGTGTTTTATTTCAAAAATGATTTCGAATAATGCATTATCTATTTGGATTAGTATCCCGGTGGTAGTGATCGGGATATTTTGGAATCTATATATTTCAAAACTCCTCATTAAACCTAACTACAAGAAGTCTCAAACTCCCTTATTTATCACTTAAAATTTAACCATCTAATTCCTTCCTAAACAAGCCAGATGTCACCCATAGTTATTTATGTTTATTTTGCCTCAGATTGCTACCATCTTCTCCGAAGACCCATTCAATACAGGGATCCAAACCTGTTTAGCCAATTTCCTATTGCAAACCAATTTATTTATTTATTTGCTTGTTTTATTCTGTTTTGTTTTCTGGTGTTTTTGCACTTTCCATCGTTTATGTACATTTTTCTCTCCTCTCTTTGTCTAACTTACATTATTTAATATAGAAGGTTTAATATTTAATCTTATTTAATTTTTAAATTTTGTAAAATTAACTGTAAACTCGGCCAATGATTGCGCATTAAATGTACCTAACGTTCAGATATCTTGAAAAAAGCTGGCTTTAATCTTCATACTTATATATATATATATATATATAGAGAGAGAGAGAGAGAGAGAGAGAGAAAAAAAAAAGAGGGAAATAGAGTAGAGAGAGAGACGAGACGGGGATAATATGTTTGCTGACTTCAATATAAGGACAATATCAGTGTTTATTTAGACATAGATTTACCAACATTAAGTATTAAAGACTTGAAGGATTGGACCATTCAATTTATTCACTGCCATCGCCGTCGTCCTCGACCATGGTCTTTAAGCTCAGTAGCAACCATATTGCAGGAACTGGGTGATAACGCAGTTCTTCAAGAAGATACTTCGGAGAGTCCTGACTCGGAGGACTTGAAGATGGGATTGGATTACTTCGTGATGAATAATGAGATTTTCTCTGCTCCAGAGTGAGGTAATCTTAACTCGAGACGATTCTACTGATCGGCAGAAAGGTCAGTCTCCAAAAACGAGAATCTTAAAAGGAGGGTGAAGAGGAATGGGCTGCACAACTCTCCGGCAAGAAGGCGACTCGATAACCTTCCTCTGACGACGTACGACGACGAGTTAAGGGAGGGGGGGCTCACGGGAAACAGACGGCAGTCTGGACGGAGTGAATGGCAGGCTTCCAATCTCTTCGAGAGATGGTGAGCTTTGGGATAAATACCCGGGTGCCTGCTCTGCTAGAACTGTCAGGGCTTTGCGGTTCCCAAGGAATTCTTGGCGCCAGTCTAAGCAAACATAATTCATGATAACGGTCATTCTAGATTATCAAATTTGCCTTGCAATATGGGGGGAGGGTTAATATGGCCGCGCACGGCGTTATCGCAGGGCAAAGGGGATGATCGTCGTCTGAAAATAAACACAGATGGGAGGGGTGTTTAAGCGAGGGACGGATTCTTCATTGACTTTCTAAAATTATCACGCTGGCTCACGTGGTCTTGAAAGAATAGAGGGGTATCGCCAATGGGCTTCCTCTCACGGTGGTCCTTCGTAGGCATTCCCTCACCGACCGAAATAAGGAATTATAGATTCCCGTGCATGCGAATAAAAATAAATATATACTGAAATCATTTACCACAAATGTCTAATTGGATTATATGGATTAATCAATAGGATGCTTTCCTCTCTTGGCCAAGAGTGTATATAATTGATATACAGTCCCGGCCTTTAATTTTGAGACTAATATATATATATATATATATATATATATATATATATATATATATATATATATATATATATATATCATAGCGTGCGGTCAATGAAAGCAAGTATGAAAATACGATTTAAATTAGTTATCAAAAAAAATGAACTATTGAAAAATATCCCTACTAAAGGACTACTTTTAATATTGACGCAAGTCATAGAGTATGTAGTTATTATACTTTGAAATCTGTTTGAAACGTTTTAATTTGTGATGTTCTTAGATTTAAGGACTTTCATACTTACAGGTATATATAACTAAAATTTTGCATTGTCAAATGGAATTCTAAGATTATATATGTGTAAATAGAAGTAATTTGCCCATTTCCTTTAGCTAAAGAGTAAGCGAATTTGAATGTTATTGAAATTAGCCAAAGGATTCAAAAGTGAACATTCCAGATTCCTACATTAGGATCGTTTTTTTCACTGAAATTCTGTTATTAATTTGGGTGCCTCATAATTATTTTTACATTTTTACTTCACTAAAATTAAATAAAAGCCTTATCTTGCGTTGATATTAAAGTAATTTCTCTTTATTCTAAAATTATATTTTCATAATAGCTCTGTATACGTAAAGGTTTGAAAGCAACAACATTTTATAAAAAATTCTTTTTTATACGCATTTTTCTAATTCTGGCGACATTTGGAAACAATAACTTCAGCTTGCTGGCAACTTTGTTTAATTTAGAGTAGAGTTTAGACTACCTTATCGGGACATTGATTAATTAGCTTTAGTGTAAATTATCTTTTTAGATTAATTGTTGTATTTAAAGGGTCTCCCTTCGAGCCGATAATGGAAATAAACACTAAAGACAAAGTGAAACAAAAACATTGTATATGCATATTTGAGCGATTAATAGTCAATTAATTTTCTTCGTACAGTCAGGCAAATAAAAAGAGAATAATTTAAATAGTAGGCCTGCTCCAAACATAGCTTTAACAGGGAAACCAAAGAGTTGCGTTAGAAAAATTAACGAACCGCTATAGGTAAGACAAAGGGGTTTACTGCTTGTTCTTGGTTGCAAAAATTATTTTGTTGACCGTGTTTTTTGTTAAACAACGAAATAGGAATATGGAACTCATTTGGCTTTGCCGAAATAAATAATCTACATAAGGCAATAAAAAGGCACGAATTTTTCTCTATTCAGATAACATCTGCGATAGACTTAACGAGGTTAGGTAAAACGCGAATTGAATTCTTATTAAACAGCCAACACTAGAGGAAATTGAAAATCTATAATGAAAAGGTGCAAAATAATAGATATTTTCAGAGGATTAGAGACGTGGTTTGTTATTTAGGCGAGCAGTAATTAACATTGAGAGGTCATAATGAATCAACAGACTCTGAAAATAAGATTAATTATGTTAAGCCATTAATTTATGTAAGAAACACGATTCCTTACTAACATTTAATTTGCAAAGGTCCAGCGTTTTTTATGTTTTTTCAAATATGATAGAAAAAGATTTGATTAATTTCGTGGCCAAAGTTGCTTCAAGGAAGATTAAAACGAGAATTATAAGAGTCTTCTTTTGCGGCTATTATTTTGGACGAGACTACTGATATTTAAACTGTTTCAGAACTCTCTTGTGTTGCGCGGTACGTCTTGAGTGATAGTAATATTTGCGAAAAGGTTTTTGGTTTTGTAAACGTAAGCGCTGATCATACGACCGAAGGGTTAACCAAAATAGTGTTTAATAAAGTAGAAGGACAAACTATTGGGGAAAAAATTGTTACTCAAACTTATGATAGTGCAAGTGTTATGGCAAGCAAACTGAATGTACTTCGAAAATGGTCAAAGAAAAACATCCTAATGTGTTTTTCAGTCACTGTATGGGTCATTGATTACATTTAGTGTTGTCGCAATCAGTTTCCAAATCCATGAAAGTGATATATTCTTGTCAAAGGTCGTCTTTTTCAGTGTTTTTGTAAAGTAAAGTATACGTGTGCATCTTTTAGATACTGAAATTAAAAAGCAATTACGAAAGGTGCCACAAATTGTTAGTAATTGAGTCACTCTTTGGTCGAAACTCTATTCGAGTACCATGAGCAACTTGGTGATTTATCCCAAGTCATCCTTGAAAACTGCAGCAGTGGAAGAAGAAAAGAAAAAGCGTTACATAAATCAAACATAATGTTGAGAATGGAAGCTCCTTTCCATCATGTGCCCCGTTCTAAACCCCGAGGTCAGACCATTTATGTGAGGACCGTGAGAAGAGTCAGAATATAGAACTACTTACTTCGATAAGCGAGGGATTGGAATCTCAAACGTGCGCTTCTATCGTGTCCCAGGGCGTTATCAAGAAACCCCCGCAGGTGTACTTCCCATTCCTCAACCGCGGTCTTAGTTTGTGGAGAGATCCTCGCGCGCCCACCCTTGGCAGAGCCAGTAACGGTTCCGGCTGGTCCTTATATATTTTTGTGCCAATTGGGCATCAAAGGTATATGTCTGCCTTTATAATAAATAAATATATATATATATATATATATATATATATATATATATATATATATATATATATATATATACAGTATATATTAACTGACGTCAAGTTTCTCGGGTTTTTAAAAGGTTCCTTTTAAGGCGTTGTAAAGGTTTTGAGGATGAAGTCTTGGCTATGGAGAAGGTAAGCAGAAATATTCTTGCGAAGTATTTTTCCCATTTATTGTGGTTACTCACCTCTATACATACCGTGTGTAAGTTTTAGACTGTGCTTCTCATTATTTTCATCCTAGCGGAATTTTAACCCTTTCATAGCAAGAAAGCTCGTTCTAGTTTTGTTCTCGGTGTTGTGAGCAAACTTAAAGGCTCTCCTGTTAATTCTGGTATTTCCGAGTGCTAGACGGAAATTATTGATCACGCGGTGTGTATAGCGAGTCAAATAGGGTCACTAATTCCGTTACGTTTTTATTTAAATAAGTTTAGTTCAAATTCGCGACTATCATATATTAATTTTATCAGTTTAAACTAGAAGGTTAATCTTATAGTTAATTCAGAAAGGAAATTCTGGGCTTTATACGAAAAGAGAACGTGCCGAGAGAGCAAAAAGAAGAGAGGGATAAGAACGAGAGAAAGAGAGAGAGGAAGAAAAAAGAGAAATCATCCGTAAACATGAGCAGGAAATGGCTTTGCTCACTTCTGGAAATCAATCTTTGGTCAAGCACCGTGGATGTTGCACAATCGAGGAATGCTTTAAAGAATCCAATGTATTCGCAGCAAGCCACAATTGTTACCCTAAAGAAGGAGAAAGTCTGATCCATCTTCCTCCAAATGTAAAAGTGGCCCCAAATAATTTACACCCCGTGATCCTAGAAAGTTTGTCAAAATAACTGGCCCCACCAAGCCTAGATATTTTCCCTTGTCTGAACTCCGTTACGTAAGGCCATTCTCGTTCGAATCCCCCTTCGTCATAATTTACAAGGAGACCCATCGTATGTGGTATTGAAGGACGTTTGAGAACCAGCTACCCCAAGAACTCCCATTTCCTTCCTAGATCTCTAAATCAAGTGCACCAAATTTGTGTTTCCCCTGCGCCACCACCGTCGCGAGTTGAACCGCCTCCCTCCCCGTCCGCTCTTACTGCCGCTGGCTATCAGGTGAACTTCTTGTTCGAAAAGAGCTCCCCAGAAAGCTTGAGTTTGAGACCGGATCAGTAAACGGATGCCGTGTCTCCACCTTTGTTCGGGATACAGCGTGTACATGTATTGTGTTGGCGGACGAGCTGCTACCCCCGATAGCTCCTAACCATGATAAGTTTGCGGTAGTACATGACTACCTTGGGCGTGCAAATCGATTCCCTTCGTGAATTGCTCTATTGACTACTCGTAATATACCAGCTGAGATTAAGTAGTAGCGGCCCCAATGAAGCTCTGTGCTGTTCTAGAAGGACAGTGCCAACAGATTACTTCAACCCCTGTGGATCAACCCAACCTCCAGCATTCCCAGACCAAAAAGGTAGCAGAGGTATCCACCCACCTTGAATCCCCCTACTACTTCGAGTTTAGCGGCGTTCTGAACAATTAATTCGCTAAAGAACAAAAGGACTGCCATTCATTCCGCCCCCTTTGGACCAAAGCTCATAATAAGTTTCAGGAGTCCACCCGCAGTAATAAAGTCGTTTTCTACGTCGTGAAGAACGACCTCCTCTACCGCGCCTGCTTGGAAAGCAATAGTTCCGAGCCCCAGGCACTATGCATCCACCATTCGCAGCTATTCCTCATATTAAAGACGGCCCATGATAGTCTTTTTTCTGACCATTTTAGCCATACTAAAATGGCTCAGAGAATTTTAAAATATTTTTATTAGCTCAGTGTGGCAGATAACATCCTTAATTATGGTTGTTCGTGTGATGTCTCTCAAAGGACAGCCGCCTAGGACGCGTCAGACCAGCTCCGCCGCAGAAGGGATCCATCACACCTGAACCCTTCGCCGGTGTGGCAATCGACCAGATTTGCCCAATTCACACTCTAGATACGCTAAATGTCGTGCAAGTGGCTTGCCATGAACATGAAAAGATGTACTCCATGCCAACCCTCCCCAGCGCTACCGAATCCCAGTCATCTGACTTAGACGTGGACACCAAGCTGCCTCGCGATTTGAAGAGTCGTCTGAGGGCAGTTACTGAGTCACTTTGGAGACGTGACTTCCGAGGTTCACAGCTCTGCCGCCGTGTTCGAGCATAATATTCTTTTAACCACCCTTGCGGTTATTCGTTCTAAGCCGTACCCCCTGTTCATCCATTTAAGAGAGGTCTTCAACGTAGATATTAATAAATTGTTGAATTTAAAGATTATAAAACCATCTTAATCCAATTACTGCTCCACCACTGTGTTGGTTAAGATGTCAGGCGGGTCATATAGGCTGTGCGTCGATTTTTGAAAACTTAATTCAGTGACTTTGTTTGATGCTGAGCCTATGTCCCTAATCGACCAAAACCTCCATCTCTTTGAAGAGGCCAATTACATTACCGAATTTGACCTATGTAAGGTTTATTATCAAATTCCACTTAGAGAAGGTATAAAGAGATACACGGCTTTCTCCAAAGACAAAGGCTTAATGCAGTTCCACCGTCTCCTCTTCAGTTATGTGACGGCCTGTAGTAATTACGATCGCATGCTGCGAAGAATATTAAATGGGTAGCAAACGTGACTTTTTATTTCGATAACATTTAGGTTGCAACTCGCCAGTGGGACCAACACGTGAACGCTCTCCAGGCCTTGCTGCGTTGCCTGCGTGAGCACGGACTCACAAACGGCCTGTGCAAGTGCCACTTTGCTTATAGTACGATTGAATACCTTTGCTTTCACATTGAGAACAACCGATGTGACCCCCAGTAGGAAAAAATCTGTGCCATTTTACAAATGCCCCGTCTGTCCAATAAGAAGCGGCTGAGATCCTTCATGGGATCTTTCTGTCTATCATCGCTACGTCCCCCATTTCGATTCCGTCTCGGCCTCTATGTGTGACTTTCTGAAAAGGAAGTCTCCGGAATTCTTTGTCCGGTCACCATTAGCTCTCTCACACTTCGAACAGGTGAAAGGAAAATTAGGTTCCATCCCTATCCTCCGGCTCCCCTTCCCTTGAAAGACGTTTGGTTTTAGAACTGTTGCCAGTAATGAAGGGCTAGGTTGCGTTTTACTACAGTATGGCGAAGATAGCGATAGTTACCCCGTGGCCTACGCTAGCCGTAATCATCTCCCGCGCGAGAAAAATTATGACGTTATTGAAAAGGAGGTTTTAACCATTACATGGTCCATACAGTAGTTTAGTATGTATTTATTAGGTAGAGTTCCTTGTAGAGAAGGATCACAAGCCCCTCACATAGTTGCTCCATGTAAAAAGTAACAATCCTCTCATTATGCGCTAGAGTTTATACAGGACTATCAATTTAAAATCAATTATATAAAAGGATCTGAGAATTGTGTTGTGGATAGGAACCCCTTAGAGCCTATCCAAACTAATTTAGTATAAATTTTAGGCTCGTAACTTTTATGTTTAATTTTGTTCCTCTTGTTTAAAATGTATATATTCGGACAATGGTTCTCTGTTCACAAGTCAAGAACGATCTGGTAACCCCTTGTATCGTTCGGATCAATTAATTCCCTTTATTTTATATAAGTCCCTTTGGTATATTTTTGTATTGTGGTTATTTTTTTAATCTTTTGTATGTATTACTTTTTTGTGAAGCCCTAGGTTGTTATCGACCTTAGGGGATCGACCCCCGTCTGAACTAATAGTAGTTCTTGTATCCCTTGTGTTCCTGTCAAATTCATTTATTGCTTGTGTTCCTGGATACACTTTGTATTTATATATGTCCGAGCCACCAAAGCGCGACCCGTTCAAGGTAAGGTATCCCCAATTGTCCCCCTCCCTTGAGTTCGGGAAAATTGGAGACTTTTAATACCCATCCAGCCGTTGTCAGATGTCATTTCTTTTGGAAAGTAATATCCTAGGAATGGAGAAGTTGTCGAGAATCGAGGCTCATTGCCACTATGTGCCCCGTCCAAACCACGAGGTCAGTCTATGTGAGAGAGGACTGTGGGAACAGTCAGAATTTTGAACTACTTTCTGCGATAAGCGAGTGATTGGAATCTCAAACGCGCGCTTCTGTCGTCTCCCTGGGCGTTACCAAGACACCACCGCGGGAGTACTTCCCATCTCTCAAGCGCCGTGTTTGTTCGTGGAGATATTCCCCAGCGCCCACACTTGGCGGAGGCAGTAAAGGTTCCAGCTGGTCTCTTTTTAGTGTTGGTCCCAATTGGGCATCGAGAGTATATGCCTGCCTTTTACAACGAAACATGTCATTCTCGATCGCGGTTCATTTCTCTCAGAGCTGAAGGCTGGAATTATACCAAGGAATCTGAGCCCCAGTGAATTGGCCCATTCTTCTTTCGGTACATTTCGTTTGCGACGAGTATCCCTACAGTTAGTGTTACTACTAGATATTAAAATTGCGGTGGTTAAAGTTCCTCTTGAAGCCAAGAACTCAAGCTAGGCTGACAGGAATCATCTGTGGCTACGTTGCCAGTCATCCCTGTGTGTGTATGTACAGAGGCTTGTATCGCCTCTCGATCCTCCTCGCCAGTAGAGCTCGCACCAAATAGCTCTCTTAGTTCGGTTATTGTATACAGCGAATATCCATTGTCATTATTCTTGTATATCTATTTATTGTGTAACTGAGTAAATATTAATTTGAATATTTGTAAATAAAATTATATTATTGTTGTTGTCATCTTTAACTAACCTTGAACGATACTTTCGGCCTGTTTAAGAGTAAATCTCGCCAACTATTTATGCACTCTAATTGATTATTAAGGATTTGAAACTCAACGACTCAAGTGTGACCTCCTAGTCGGTCGTTAATCACTGTGAATAGTCATTTAACGGTTTGCGTTGCAGTCGGTGATTAAGTGGTTAAGCTCCCCCCCCCCACATAATATAGGAGTGGTGTAAGGTATAGAGTGGTGTACCACGACAATAACTATTCAGAAATTTTAATAATTATTACAAGGACTTTTTGCACAGTTAAATTTTTCAGAACACATATTCCAAAATCGTAGAAAGAGTTTTTCATGTTACCCAATGTATATTTAAACTGAGGCCATTCAATTATTTGCAGACTTAATTTTTCAATATTGCTTGAATACCTCATGCCTCATCTAGTTAGAAAATTAACAGGAAACTCAGTAAACTTATATTTAATAGAAGAAATACACTTATGACTATCTTTATACATATATGTATAACAACAAATTTTATTAGAAAATCTGACAAAGGTGTCAAACTAATAATAATTTTCGTCATTAAATAATCCGTTGCATGACCTTTGTTTGTAATCAAAGCACGAATTCAATTCTCATAAGTAAGTATTAGCTTTGCGAAATCATTTCTTGACATTTTCATCTTTGATACCCAAATCTCCCTCAAAAAGGAAAGGTTGTGCGGTTTTCTCTTTCGGATTGATTTTGCCAGGAAGGAAGCTTATTTTTATCTTCTCAAACCATTCCTGTGTTAATATAGACGGGTAATTAGAATCGTTGTCCAACGGAAATATTCATTGATGTTGCTAGTATTATTTTTTTTCTGAATTGCTACACATCATGGTGTTTGGGGTTATCAATAGTGATGCTCGTGTTATGCCTTCGTTTATCTTTCCGGAAGGCTATGTAAATATTTGGAGTTAGTGTTTTCCAGGATCCATTAGGTGGTCTTTGGAAGGCATTACATGAAGCAGCAGGACTGTGCGAAATCCACACAAGCAGGTGCGCGAGTCTGCCCTTTCAGGCAATTTCTTTGAATGAAAATCTGGGCTCCTAACTATTCATACTGCAATTACCTGGAGGATTATATATAGGGCGTGTTTGATGGAGAGAGAGAAACAGGTCCCCATGCAAACCAAGGTAGATATTAGGTCCAGAATCACTACATTTTTCCTCCGTTTAAATAGGGGGAACGTTGATAAGACCTCCAGTTTTTCTTCCAATACGAGAGGGAAAACCAGACCTAAAAGAACGTAGAGTGTTGCTTATATATGAAGTTGTGATACATCCTTGAGTTTAGAAAGAGTATAGAACAAACTGCAATGATAGGGGGATCGTTTAATTTAAACAAATGTGATATTACAGTCAAATAAAATTTACTTGTTACTCTACTATGTAGTTCCCAACAGTTCAAAGATAACATTGTTAGCGACGAAAAGTATATAGCGACTGGCTAAATATAAATTTTATACTCAATAACCTTTTAAATAACATTCTAAAGAAAAAAATTATTAGCTGAATAAGAAGCGCAAATGCTCGAAACTTTGTTTTAAATGAAATAACAAAAATCCGACGCATGTTTCAATTACTTTTTTCATTGCTTTCCCCCGGAAAATAATATTATGAAATTGACCTAATAGAAAACAAGGCCTGCTGACCAAAAGTCGGGTGCTCTCATTATTCAAAACATTTAATAATTCCCTGACTAATCTTGAAAGGATCTTTCACTTATATCATCCGAAAGAGAATGTAAAACAACATGAAGGTTTCAAATTCTTTAGAATCGCCAGAATAGTTACAATGTTATTACCAAAACAATAAAAAAGCAAAACGGGGACATACCCACCGACCAATGATCAAACAGAGCGAGATATAGAATCGCTGCCCACGACTGAAAATTGTCCGAGAACCGAAACTAGGGCCTAGTGTTTGCTTAGCAGGTTAAAGAGTCTTGCTGCTACAAGTACGACCTTCCAAAGGAGAAATCCTAGATACGCAGCATCAATACTTCATCAGGCATTTTCTGCAGCTCCCCGTCAAGATAAACGGGGCGCAAAAAATGTCCCTCACTCTTGGCCACGCTAAACACCATGTGCAACTCTCTGACCTTGTGGACTATGCTGACGTTGAAGTTGATCATGTGGCGTGAGGTTTCTAGGGACTCAATGGGCAGAGACCTTTGCCATGGCCAAATTGTTGTGGATGATGTTGATAACACTTTCATGTGATATTCCAAGTTGTCGCTCGATTTCTTCCACCTTCACCCATCGATTTTTGAGGATCATCCTCTTCACACGGGCCACATTGTCCTGGTTGGTCACATCTGACGGGCGTCCTGATCTTCTAGGGACTCACGACCATGGCGGAACTCCCTATTCCAACGAGCAATAGTTGCATAGGAAGAGGCGGTGTCGGTGTACATTGCAACCATGCGTTCATGGATCTCGTTTGCATTCTTGCCTTCCTTGGTCAAATATTTGATCAGTGCGCGGTGCTTAACCTTCTCCATTGTTGAAAAATTTGTTACTTACGATCGGCGATCAGCTACTGCTTTTTGAATTGACGAGACAGGAGCATGCAGCTGCAGGTCCTGATTTGTCATAACTTGTCCTCACACCCCCATATACATCCATCCCCCTTCCTCTGTTTTGCCCTACCGATTCGCAAAACTTATTGACTGCCCCTCGTATATGCTTTCCACCACCGTGGAATATTACCCGATACATCAACCTCCTTTTGGAACAAGAATAAAAATCACCTGAATGACCTGCAGCGTTTTGTGATAAGATGATAAGTGGTTATTGCATTCATGGTTTCCCATGGATCAAATCACTTACAATTACCTTTCATTGTTAAATTGTTAATAAGGCTTATGCCAATATATGGCACCACCCAGTGCCAAATCCGATGGCAGATTTTAAACCTCCAGGGTGAATAACCATATGTCCTATTGACATATGGGTCATTTCATGGAACTAAATCGGTACAATTAAACTTTACTCATTTTTTTAAAAAAGCGACTCTTAGATCTGGCGCTTCGCCGCAGGTAAAAAGAGACATTACCAATTGTAAAATTTAACGATCAAACACAGTATCCCATTATCCAATGGTATAAAGCTGCCCCTTCCATTAAGATATTGAACATATTTAATCAAACTTAGAGAAATTGATCATAATGTGCATAAATATATATGAAGAAAATGTGTATTTTGCTAAATGTTTGAATATTTTCTTAATTCGATTGAATTACTCAGTGTTTTACTAAATGATATGTTATTAATTAAATATTATGTTTTCTATAACCTGACGCTAAACAATATTTCAAATGTTTCCGCTTAAATTTATTATTATTGTGCATTTAATATTGTTTTAAATAGTAATATGATAAAACTGATAAAAAAATAAAATGTTTAAGATATGTGATCTAAACTAGTACTATAAATCATTATCAACAGTACCACAGTTTTTGTATCAAGGAAATATATGGCAGAAAGCGTATTAAAACACAAAAAAAGACGTTTTTTATATTGGCTTCTCAAGAGAATCGTAGAAATACATGGTCTGAACTTATCTGAGGGTTCAGTAAAGTTTCAAAGTTTTACCCAGAACAGTTAAAAATATACTTAAATACCTTGGCTTTGGTACCATTTTCCATACTCAAGACTGACTTATGCACACGCACAGTGCAAAGGGAAGTTCTATTTCATTTCCAAGTCCTTGTCTTGCCTCAGGTTTGGTAAAGATGCAATTTCATCTGTCGTTGAGCCCTTTACCTGAGCTATGTACGATATTGAATGAACCCTCTGTTTGAGATCTCCTCTACGGAGGCGACCCGTTCACTTAAAAGGAGATTGTTACTTTCCTTTTGCTTCTGCATTCCTTGGATATTAATTGGAACCAGTCTTGTCAAGTAAGGGGCTTGTGTAAACTATTCCCCTAAGCAACTAAGAAATTTGCAACAAAAGCGAAGAAGAAAGACAGACGCAATATATTCCAGCTTATAGATTGGTTCCAACATCGGCAATATTTTTACCTAGACATAATTTTTATGACAGCTTTCCATCCATAGAGAACCAGCATTTTTCTTTTCTCTAAATCCGCTACATTCTCATTAACTCCTACGCGATTATTATAATTATGTCTCCCGCTCTATTTTTATTAGGTATGTCGTAGAATTCTTTCTGATAAAAACCCTACTTACCTGACACCACTTTTATTTAGTGTCGTAGAATTCCCCTCATTTTTGTTCTATCTCTAAGAGTGCTAAGATTGTCTAATATATATTGATATTATAAGAATATCTCAAAGAACAGAGCCGTTACCAAACACGTAAGGATATAAAAGAAACGCCCACTAATTCACAAAATAAACTTATATTTTATATTTAACCATTGAATACACAACCTTTATACATTAAATATAAACAAGAATTAATTAAATTAGTTTACCCTCCAAAATTTGGTTAACGTTTTCTCTACACAAAACAATAATATAAGAATTAGGCTTACGGACTCATGTGGAGTTTAAAGGGCCTCAGAAATGTTATTGACTCACGACGCGAGCCGTGTGTCCAGTTGTAGATGGGCGAAATTCCACGGTCGTTTTGGCGAGGGTAGCAGCTGGGGGGGTCAACACGTTCTTCCGGGGGGGAAGGGTTCTTTAAGGACGAGAACCAAGACGGTGCTTTATGCAACACCTAGGCAGTCGTGGTCTCTCTGGCGAGAGTGAGTCGAACTTGTTTCTTAAATCAAGTTAACTTGGAGTGTGGTGTGATCACCGAGTAACGAGCTCGAGGAGGAGCTTTTCTCCTTCGTTACTTTATTCCTTATGGACGAGGACTGAACTCGGGGAGGGTCTTCTTCAAGGGCGAGGATAACGGAGGGGGGTTTCTCTGGCGAGAATAAATTACTTAAACGTTTGGTGTGGCCACCGAATAACAGGCTCGAGGGGAAGCCTTTTCCTTCTTCTTTTCTTAATTCCTCAAAGGCGAGGAATACAACTGGTGTTTTAGGTGCACCAGGATATGAGGAGTCTCTCTGGCGAGAGTAAGTCGAACTTACCAAAGTTCACTTATCGTTTGGTTTGATAACCAGGGACTTAGCTCAAGAATGAGCTTTTTCTTAGCTTCCTAAGGTAGGTAGCACAGCCTCTCTTGCAGGGTACTTCTTGGTCTGGCGAGCCAAGTACTCTACCTCTCCAGTCTCGGTAGCTCGGTTGTGGATCCGAGGACTTCGTCACCTAGAGACTGACGTATACTACCTCAATTTTCCTCAGAGTTTCTCATTTATACCTCGCACCCCCACTGGGGAAGTGGTAAGGGGAAGAGGGGCTTGAGGACGGCCCCAGGAGAGTTCTTTTTCCCAACGGTCTTTCCCACGAAGTCAAACATCGGCTCCTCGTTAGCCATCGAGATTGGGAGAAACCCGTCTCCAATTTCTTGTTCAACGTGAAACTGGATCTCACTCTCCTGGGGAGATCTTACCTTTTTGACCTTTAGGGTCTTTCATGGCACCAAGTTGTGCCACGTTGTGGTACGCTTTTGAGTCGCCGATGCCTGGGGCGGGTGTCCTTGCGGTAACCGCCTTGGGACTGCATCACGAGTGAACGGGATGGGGGGGGAGAAGTGACCATTCCCCTACACACCTCCCACCGAAGAACTTAATGGAAAGCGGGGGATGCTCCCGGGAACTCAAAACAACTTACTTAACCTAGTCGAGCTTAGCAAAGTTGTATTTCTTTGAGCCCTCTCTTACATTAAGTTTTCTTACACATGAGCGCCCACGCGCGCGTTTACACAGGCAATGTGTCGAGCTAGACCTACTCGCAACACAATTTTACATAGAAAATTAAAAAACCTTAATTCATCGATTACCCACAACAAAAAAAAACAACAAACAAGCTACTTTCTTACCTTTCTAAGTTTTTGAGAACTTAAATCCTACCGATAAATATTAACACGCACAACAAATGAAAACAGGGTTTCACGCTCATTAGGTACTGAAATAACCCTCCATGGTTTTTCGTCTCCACCTATAGAGCAGCTGTACATTATCGGCTCCTTTGAGGTAGCTAATACTAAAATGGTGCTCTAAGACCAGTACTTTACCGCGCCTGAGTCGGCCGTTCGGGTTATTGAGTCTACCCAAGTATGGTACTAAATGGTAGCGGTATTTCAACCTACTCGAATTACCCTTCTTATGGTACTTGACTACCTTTAAACTGAACATTATGGCTAGAGCGGCCTGTTGTAGCGGGGCATAATTGATGGGAGCGTAGGTCCCATAGCTCTCCTTTAACCAGGTACACGGGAAGATCGTGTCTGGGTTCGATCTCTGGGGATCGAGAAAATTTTTCCCTGCGAGGTCGTTAATGGGCTTGGCGCTCACTACGACTTGGCGATTTAGCGGTAACTCCGTGGACGTTCCGTTCGGGGAGGAGACTACTAGGGGTAGGGGATACTCATCCGCGTCTACCATTTGATTAGGCTTACCTGGGTGTATCGCAATAGCACCTCTTTCCTCCTTCCTTGTCAACTCATTTGACTCACTTCTCTCAGTAGGTAGTTCCTCAGGTACACCTGCTCGTACCTCTACTCTACCTTCTTCTTCTTCCCTGATAACCCCATTTGGCTGGGTTCTCCTCGTAGGTTCTTCCTTAGGTACTCCTGCTGGTACCTCATTCCTACTTCCTATTTCTTCCATCGTTACCCCATTTGGCTGGGTTTCCCTCGATGGTCCTTTCTTAGGTCCAGGCCGGGCTACAACTTCCTCGGCCTCTATGAGATTCTCGATAGGTGCTCTTTCGAGTGCGAGCAATCTTGCCTTTTCTTCCCTCTCTTCTTTTTCAGCTTGAGCACGTTCTTTTTCCCTCTTCATTCTTCTTTCATCTATTTCTTTTTTAATCTTTATTCTCATCTCTTTTGACTCTTTTTCCCTCTTCATTCTCCTGTCCTCGGCTTCTTGTTCTGCTTTCGCTATTTCGTTTTCCCGTCGAACACTTCTTTCTTCATCTTCCAGCTTTCTCTTTAGTCTTCTTTCTTCATCTTCCATTTCTGTCCTTATTCTGAATTCTCGTGCTTCTCTTTTCAACAGTATTATTCTTTCGCTTGTTTTACCTCCTCTCAGCATTCTTCTTTCCTCGGTTTCTATTTTCCGCTGTATTTGGGATTCTTCACTTTTCCGGTTCATCCGTATTTCCATTGATTCACGTTCTCTTCTATTCTCTCTTATTATATCCTCTGTTTCTCTCTCAAACTATATTAATTCTTGTTCTTCTTCTATACCCAAAATTCTTTCTTCTTCTTCACAATCTATTCTTAGTTCTGCCATGACGTAGTCATGCATTTCTGTGCCTTCAAGTCCCAGACTTTGGGCTTGTTGGTAAAATCTTTTGACTGGATCCATTTCGTGTTGGTCCGTCGATTTTTCCCTTCTGTATTCTCAGGTAATTATGCCGCCACTCACCAGGTAGCGCTCAGCATAACTTACCCTTAATCCCAATACTATGCTGATTGAAATACCACTCCCGACAACAAATTTACCACTTGACCTACGAATTACCTTTAGATTGTTACCACCCCTATCTCTACCAATTTTCCTCTCGTCAATTATACTCTTGTTCCTGATATTCCTTAACGTGTTGGCTCTTTCTTAATTTGACACTGCTGGGTTCTTTCTACTAACAACCTACAAAACCTGACACCACTTTAATTATGTCGTAGAATTCTTTCTGATAAAAACCCTACTTACCTGACACCACTTTTATTTAGTGTCGTAGAATTCCCCTCCTTTTTGTTCTATCTCTAAGAGTGCTAAGAGTGTCTAATATATATTGATATTATAAGAATATCTTAAAGAAAAGAGCCGTTACCAAACACGTAAGGATATAAAAGAAACGCCCACTAATTCACAAAATAAACTTATATTTTATCTTTAACCATTGAATACACAACCTTTATACATTAACTATAGCAATACTCTAAATATTATTATAAACAAGAATTAATTAAATTAGTTTACCCTCCAAAATTTGGTTAACGTTTTCTCTACACAAAACAATAATATAAGAATTAGGCTTACGGACTCATGTGGAGTTTAAAGGGCCTCAGAAATGTTATTGACTCACGACGCGAGCCGTGTGTCCAGTTGTAGATGGGCGAAATTCCACGGTCGTTTTGGCGAGGGTAGCAGCTGGAGGGGTCAACACGTTCTTCCGGGGGGGAAGGGTTCTTTAAGGACGAGAACCAAGACGGTGCTTTATGCAACACCTAGGCAGTCGTAGTCTCTCTGGCGAGAGTGAGTCGAACTTGTTTCTTAAATCAAGTTAACTTGGAGTGTGGTGTGATCACCGAGTAACGAGCTCGAGGAGGAGCTTTTCTCCTTCGTTACTTTATTCCTTATGGACGAGGACTGAACTCGGGGAGGGTCTTCTTCAAGGGCGAGGATAACGGAGGGGGGTTTCTCTGGCGAGAATAAATTACTTAAACGTTTGGTGTGGCCACCGAATAACAGGCTCGAGGGGAAGCCTTTTCCTTCTTCTTTTCTTAATTCCTCAAAGGCGAGGAATACAACTGGTGTTTTAGGTGCACCAGGATATGAGGAGTCTCTCTGGCGAGAGTAAGTCGAACTTACCAAAGTTCACTTATCGTTTGGTTTGATAACCAGGGACTTAGCTCAAGAATAAGCTTTTTCTTAGCTTCCTAAGGTAGGTAGCACAGCCTCTCTTGCAGGGTACTTCTTGGTCTGGCGAGCCAAGTACTCTACCTCTCCAGTCTCGGTAGCTCGGTTGTGGATCCGAGGACTTCGTCACCTAGAGACTGACGTATACTACCTCAATTTTCCTCAGAGTTTCTCATTTATACCTCGCACCCCCACTGGGGGAGTGGTAAGGGGGAGAGGGGCTTGAGGACGGCCCCAGGAGAGTTCTTTTTCCCAACGGTCTTTCCCACGAAGTCAAACATCGGCTCCTCGTTAGCCATCGAGATTGGGAGAAACCCGTCTCCAATTTCTTGTTCAACGTGAAACTGGATCTCACTCTCCTGGGGAGATCTTACCTTTTTGACCTTTAGGGTCTTTCATGGCACCAAGTTGTGCCACGTTGTGGTACGCTTTTGAGTCGCCGATGCCTGGGGCGGGTGTCCTTGCGGTAACCGCCTTGGGACTGCATCACGAGTGAACGGGATGGGGGGGGAGAAGTGACCATTCCCCTACACACCTCCCACCGAAGAACTTAATGGAAAGCGGGGGATGCTCCCGGGAACTCAAAACAACTTACTTAACCTAGTCGAGCTTAGCAAAGTTGTATTTCTTTGAGCCCTCTCTTACATTAAGTTTTCTTACACATGAGCGCCCACGCGCGCGTTTACACAGGCAATGTGTCGAGCTAGACCTACTCGCAACACAATTTTACATAGAAAATTAAAAAACCTTAATTCATCGATTACCCACAACAAAAAAAACAACAAACAAGCTACTTTCTTACCTTTCTAAGTTTTTGAGAACTTAAATCCTACCGATAAATATTAACACGAACAACAAATGAAAACAGGGTTTCACGCTCATTAGGTACTGAAATAACCCTCCATGGTTTTTCGTCTCCACCTATAGAGCAGCTGTACATTATCGGCTCCTTTGAGGTAGCTAATACTAAAATGGTGCTCTAAGACCAGTACTTTACCGCGCCTGAGTCGGCCGTTCGGGTTATTGAGTCTACCCAAGTATGGTACTAAATGGTAGCGGTATTTCAACCTACTCGAATTACCCTTCTTATGGTACTTGACTACCTTTAAACTGAACATTATGGCTAGAGCGGCCTGTTGTAGCGGGGCATAATTGATGGGAGCGTAGGTCCCATAGCTCTCCTTTAACCAGGTACACGGGAAGATCGTGTCTGGGTTCGATCTCTGGGGATCGAGAAAATTTTTCCCTGCGAGGTCGTTAATGGGCTTGGCGCTCACTACGACTTGGCGATTTAGCGGTAACTCCGTGGACGTTCCGTTCGGGGAGGAGACTACTAGGGGTAGGGGATACTCATCCGCGTCTACCATTTGATTAGGCTTACCTGGGTATATCGCAATAGCACCTCTTTCCTCCTTCCTTGTCAACTCATTTGACTCACTTCTCTCAGTAGGTAGTTCCTCAGGTACACCTGCTCGTACCTCTACTCTACCTTCTTCTTCTTCCCTGATAACCCCATTTGGCTGGGTTCTCCTCGTAGGTTCTTCCTTAGGTACTCCTGCTGGTACCTCATTCCTACTTCCTATTTCTTCCATCGTTACCCCATTTGGCTGGGTTTCCCTCGATGGTCCTTTCTTAGGTCCAGGCCGGGCTACAACTTCCTCGGCCTCTATGAGATTCTCGATAGGTGCTCTTTCGAGTGCGAGCAATCTTGCCTTTTCTTCCCTCTCTTCTTTTTCAGCTTGAGCACGTTCTTTTTCCCTCTTCATTCTTCTTTCATCTATTTCTTTTTTAATCTTTATTCTCATCTCTTTTGACTCTTTTTCCCTCTTCATTCTCCTGTCCTCGGCTTCTTGTTCTGCTTTCGCTATTTCGTTTTCCCGTCGAACACTTCTTTCTTCATCTTCCAGCTTTCTCTTTAGTCTTCTTTCTTCATCTTCCATTTCTGTCCTTATTCTGAATTCTCGTGCTTCTCTTTTCAACAGTATTATTCTTTCGCTTGTTTTACCTCCTCTCAGCATTCTTCTTTCCTCGGTTTCTATTTTCCGCTGTATTTGGGATTCTTCACTTTTCCGGTTCATCCGTATTTCCATTGATTCACGTTCTCTTCTATTCTCTCTTATTATATCCTCTGTTTCTCTCTCAAACTATATTAATTCTTGTTCTTCTTCTATACCCAAAATTCTTTCTTCTTCTTCACAATCTATTCTTAGTTCTGCCATGACGTAGTCATGCATTTCTGTGCCTTCAAGTCCCAGACTTTGGGCTTGTTGGTAAAATCTTTTGACTGGATCCATTTCGTGTTGGTCCGTCGATTTTTCCCTTCTGTATTCTCAGGTAATTATGCCGCCACTCACCAGGTAGCGCTCAGCATAACTTACCCTTAATCCCAATACTATGCTGATTGAAATACCACTCCCGACAACAAATTTACCACTTGACCTACGAATTACCTTTAGATTGTTACCACCCCTAACTCTACCAATTTTCCTCTCGTCAATTATACTCTTGTTCCTGATATTCCTTAACGTGTTGGCTATTTCTTAATTTGACACTGCTGGGTTCTTTCTACTAACAACCTACAAAACCTGACACCACTTTAATTATGTCGTAGAATTCTTTCTGATAAAAACCCTACTTACCTGACACCACTTTTATTTAGTGTCGTAGAATTCCCCTCCTTTTTGTTCTATCTCTAAGAGTGCTAAGAGTGTCTAATATATATTGATATTATAAGAATATCTTAAAGAACAGAGCCGTTACCAAACACGTAAGGATATAAAAGAAACGCCCACTAATTCACAAAATAAACTTATATTTTATCTTTAACCATTGAATACACAACCTTTATACATTAACTATAGCAAACTCTAAATATTATTATAAACAAGAATTAATTAAATTAGTTTACCCTCCAAAATTTGGTTAACGTTTTCTCTACACAAAACAATAATATAAGAATTAGGCTTACGGACTCATGTGGAGTTTAAAGGGCCTCAGAAATGTTATTGACTCACGACGCGAGCCGTGTGTCCAGTTGTAGATGGGCGAAATTCCACGGTCGTTTTGGCGAGGGTAGCAGCTGGGGGGGTCAACACGTTCTTCCAGGGGGGAAGGGTTCTTTAAGGACGAGAACCAAGACGGTGCTTTATGCAACACCTAGGCAGTCGTGGTCTCTCTGGCGAGAGTGAGTCGAACTTGTTTCTTAAATCAAGTTAACTTGGAGTGTGGTGTGATCACCGAGTAACGCTCTCGAGGAGGAGCTTTTCTCCTTCGTTACTTTATTCCTTATGGACGAGGACTGAACTCGGGGAGGGTCTTCTTCAAGGGCGAGGATAACGGAGGGGGGTTTCTCTGGCGAGAATAAATTACTTAAACGTTTGGTGTGGCCACCGAATAACAGGCTCGAGGGGAAGCCTTTTCCTTCTTCTTTTCTTAATTCCTTAAAGGCGAGGAATACAACTGGTGTTTTAGGTGCACCAGGATATGAGGAGTCTCTCTGGCGAGAGTAAGTCGAACTTACCAAAGTTCACTTATCGTTTGGTTTGATAACCAGGGACTTAGCTCAAGAATAAGCTTTTTCTTAGCTTCCTAAGGTAGGTAGCACAGCCTCTCCTGCAGGGTACTTCTTTGTCTGGCGAGCTAAGTACTCTACCTCTCCAGTCTCGGTAGCTCGGTTGTGGATCCGAGGACTTCGTCACCTAGAGACTGACGTATACTACCTCAATTTTCCTCAGAGTTTCTCATTTATACCTCGCACCCCCACTGGGGGAGTGGTAAGGGGGAGAGGGGCTTGAGGACGGCCCCAGGAGAGTTCTTTTTCCCAACGGTCTTTCCCACGAAGTCAAACATCGGCTCCTCGTTAGCCATCGAGATTGGGAGAAACCCGTCTCCAATTTCTTGTTCAACGTGAAACTGGATCTCACTCTCCTGGGGAGATCTTACCTTTTTGACCTTTAGGGTCTTTCATGGCACCAAGTTGTGCCACGTTGTGGTACGCTTTTGAGTCGCCGATGCCTGGGGCGGGTGTCCTTGCGGTAACCGCCTTGGGACTGCATCACGAGTGAACGGGATGGGGGGGGGGGGAAGTGACCATTCCCCTACACACCTTCCACCGAAGAACTTAATGGAAAGCGGCGGATGCTCCCGGGAACCCAAAACAACTTACTTAACCTAGTCGAGCTTAGCAAAGTTGTATTTCTTTGAGCCCTCTCTTACATTAAGTTTTCTTACACATGAGCGCCCACGCGCGCGTTTACACAGGCAATGTGTCGAGCTAGACCTACTCGCAACACAATTTTACATAGAAAATTAAAAAACCTTAATTCATCGATTACCCACAACAAAAAAAACAACAAACAAGCTGCTTCCCTACCTTTCTAAGTTTTTGAGAACTTAAATCCTACCGATAAATATTAACACGAACAACAAATGAAAACAGGGTTTCACGCTCATTAGGTACTGAAATAACCCTCCATGGTTTTTCGTCTCCACCTATAGAGCAGCTGTACATTATCGGCTCCTTTGAGGTAGCTAATACTAAAATGGTGCTCTAAGACCAGTACTTTACCGCGCCTGAGTCGGCCGTTCGGGTTATTGAGTCTACCCAAGTATGGTACTAAATGGTAGCGGTATTTCAACCTACTCGAATTACCCTTCTTATGGTACTTGACTACCTTTAAACTGAACATTATGGCTAGAGCGGCCTGTTGTAGCGGGGCATAATTGATGGGAGCGTAGGTCCCATAGCTCTCCTTTAACCAGGTACACGGGAAGATCGTGTCTGGGGATCGAGAAAATTTTTCCCTGCGAGGTCGTTAATGGGCTTGGCGCTCACTACGACTTGGCGATTTAGCGGTAACTCCGTGGACGTTCCGTTCGGGGAGGAGACTACTAGGGGTAGGGGATACTCATCCGCGTCTACCATTTGATTAGGCTTACCTGGGTGTATCGCAATAGCACCTCTTTCCTCCTTCCTTGTCAACTCATTTGACTCACTTCTCTCAGTAGGTAGTTCCTCAGGTACACCTGCTCGTACCTCTACTCTACCTTCTTCTTCTTCCCTGATAACCCCATTTGGCTGGGTTCTCCTCGTAGGTTCTTCCTTAGGTACTCCTGCTGGTACCTCATTCCTACTTCCTATTTCTTCCATCGTTACCCCATTTGGCTGGGTTTCCCTCGATGGTCCTTTCTTAGGTCCAGGCCGGGCTACAACTTCCTCGGCCTCTATGAGATTCTCGATAGGTGCTCTTTCGAGTGCGAGCAATCTTGCCTTTTCTTCCCTCTCTTCTTTTTCAGCTTGAGCACGTTCTTTTTCCCTCTTCATTCTTCTTTCATCTATATCTTTTTTAATCTTTATTCTCATCTCTTTTGACTCTTTTTCCCTCTTCATTCTCCTGTCCTCGGCTTCTTGTTCTGCTTTCGCTATTTCGTTTTCCCGTCGAACACTTCTTTCTTCATCTTCCAGCTTTCTCTTTAGTCTTCTTTCTTCATCTTCCATTTCTGTCCTTATTCTGAATTCTCGTGCTTCTCTTTTCAACAGTATTATTCTTTCGCTTGTTTTACCTCCTCTCAGCATTCTTCTTTCCTCGGTTTCTATTTTCCGCTGTATTTGGGATTCTTCACTTTTCCGGTTCATCCGTATTTCCATTGATTCACGTTCTCTTCTATTCTCTCTTATTATATCCTCTGTTTCTCTCTCAAACTATATTAATTCTTGTTCTTCTTCTATACCCAAAATTCTTTCTTCTTCTTCACAATCTATTCTTAGTTCTGCCATGACGTAGTCATGCATTTCTGTGCCTTCAAGTCCCAGACTTTGGGCTTGTTGGTAAAATCTTTTGACTGGATCCATTTCGTGTTGGTCCGTCGATTTTTCCCTTCTGTATTCTCAGGTAATTATGCCGCCACTCACCAGGTAGCGCTCAGCATAACTTACCCTTAATCCCAATACTATGCTGATTGAAATACCACTCCCGACAACAAATTTACCACTTGACCTACGAATTACCTTTAGATTGGTACCACCCCTAACTCTACCAATTTTCCTCTCGTCAATTATACTCTTGTTCCTGATATTCCTTAACGTGTTGGCTCTTTCTTAATTTGACACTGCTGGGTTCTTTCTACTAACAACCTACAAAACCTGACACCACTTTAATTATGTCGTAGAATTCTTTCTGATAAAAACCCTACTTACCTGACACCACTTTTATTTAGTGTCGTAGAATTCCCCTCCTTTTTGTTCTATCTCTAAGAGTGCTAAGAGTGTCTAATATATATTGATATTATAAGAATATCTTAAAGAACAGAGCCGTTACCAAACACGTAAGGATATAAAAGAAACGCCCACTAATTCACAAAATAAACTTATATTTTATCTTTAACCATTGAATACACAACCTTTATACATTAACTATAGCAATACTCTAAATATTATTATAAACAAGAATTAATTAAATTAGTTTACCCTCCAAAATTTGGTTAACGTTTTCTCTACACAAAACAATAATATAAGAATTAGGCTTACGGACTCATGTGGAGTTTAAAGGGCCTCAGAAATGTTATTGACTCACGAGGCGAGCCGTGTGTCCAGTTGTAGATGGGCGAAATTCCACGGTCGTTTTGGCGAGGGTAGCAGCTGGGGGGGTCAACACGTTCTTCCGGGGGGGAAGGGTTCTTTAAGGACGAGAACCAAGACGGTGCTTTATGCAACACCTAGGCAGTCGTGGTCTCTCTGGCGAGAGTGAGTCGAACTTGTTTCTTAAATCAAGTTAACTTGGAGTGTGGTGTGATCACCGAGTAACGCTCTCGAGGAGGAGCTTTTCTCCTTCGTTACTTTATTCCTTATGGACGAGGACTGAACTCGGGGAGGGTCTTCTTCAAGGGCGAGGATAACGGAGGGGGGTTTCTCTGGCAAGAATAAATTACTTAAACGTTTGGTGTGGCCACCGAATAACAGGCTCGAGGGGAAGCCTTTTCCTTCTTCTTTTCTTAATTCCTCAAAGGCGAGGAATACAACTGGTGTTTTAGGTGCACCAGGATATGAGGAGTCTCTCTGGCGAGAGTAAGTCGAACTTACCAAAGTTCACTTATCGTTTGGTTTGATAACCAGGGACTTAGCTCAAGAATGAGCTTTTTCTTAGCTTCCTAAGGTAGGTAGCACAGCCTCTCTTGCAGGGTACTTCTTGGTCTGGCGAGCCAAGTACTCTACCTCTCCAGTCTCGGTAGCTCGGTTGTGGATCCGAGGACTTCGTCACCTAGAGACTGACGTATACTACCTCAATTTTCCTCAGCGTTTCTCATTTATACCTCGCACCCCCACTGGGGGAGTCGGAAGGGGGAGAGGGGCTTGAGGACGGCCCCAGGAGAGTTCTTTTTCCCAACGGTCTTTCCCACGAAGTCAAACATCGGCTCCTTGTTAGCCATCGAGATTGGTAGAAACCCGTCTCCAATTTCTTGTTCAACGTGAAACTGGATCTCACTCTCCTGGGGAGATCTTACCTTTTTGACCTTTAGGGTCTTTCATGGCACCAAGTTGTGCCACGTTGTGGTACGCTTTTGAGTCGCCGATGCCTGAAGAGGTTGTCCTTGCGGTAACCGCCTTGGGACTGCATCACGAGTGAACGGGATGGGGGGGGGGAAGTGACCATTCCCCTACACACCTCCCCCCGAAGAACTTAATGGAAAGCGGGGGATGCTCCCGGGAACTCAAAACAACTTACTTAACCTAGTCGAGCTTAGCAAAGTTGTATTTCTTTGAGCCCTCTCTTACATTAAGTTTTCTTACACATGAGCGCCCACGCGCGCGTTTACACAGGCAATGTGTCGAGCTAGACCTACTCGCAACACAATTTTACATAGAAAATTAAAAAACCTTAATTCATCGATTACCCACAACAAAAAAAACAACAAACAAGCTACTTCCTTACCTTTCTAAGTTTTTGAGAACTTAAATCCTACCGATAAATATTAACACGAACAACAAATGAAAACAGGGTTTCACGCTCATTAGGTACTGAAATAACCCTCCATGGTTTTTCGTCTCCACCTATAGAGCAGCTGTACATTATCGGCTCCTTTGAGGTAGCTAATACTAAAATGGTGCTCTAAGACCAGTACTTTACCGCGCCTGAGTCGGCCGTTCGGGTTATTGAGTCTACCCAAGTATGGTACTAAATGGTAGCGGTATTTCAACCTACTCGAATTACCCTTCTTATGGTACTTGACTACCTTTAAACTGAACATTATGGCTAGAGCGGCCTGTTGTAGCGGGGCATAATTGATGGGAGCGTAGGTCCCATAGCTCTCCTTTAACCAGGTACACGGGAAGATCGTGTCTGGGTTCGATCTCTGGGGATCGAGAAAATTTTTCCCTGCGAGGTCGTTAATGGGCTTGGCGCTCACTACGACTTGGCGATTTAGCGGTAACTCCGTGGACGTTCCGTTCGGGGAGGAGACTACTAGGGGTAGGGGATACTCATCCGCTTCTACCATTTGATTAGGCTTACCTGGGTGTATCGCAATAGCACCTCTTTCCTCCTTCCTTGTCAACTCATTTGACTCACTTCTCTCAGTAGGTAGTTCCTCAGGTACACCTGCTCGTACCTCTACTCTACCTTCTTCTTCTTCCCTGATAACCCCATTTGGCTGGGTTCTCGTCGTAGGTTCTTCCTTAGGTACTCCTGCTGGTACCTCATTCCTACTTCCTATTTCTTCCATCGTTACCCCATTTAGCTGGGTTTCCCTCGATGGTCCTTTCTTAGGTCCAGGCCGGGCTAAAACTTCCTCGGCCTCTATGAGATTCTCGATAGGTGCTCTTTCGAGTGCGAGCAATCTTGCCTTTTCTTCCCTCTCTTCTTTTTCAGCTTGAGCACGTTCTTTTTCCCTCTTCATTCTTCTTTCATCTATTTCTTTTTTAATCTTTATTCTCATCTCTTTTGACTCTTTTTCCCTCTTCATTCTCCTGTCCTCGGCTTCTTGTTCTGCTTTCGCTATTTCGTTTTCCCGTCGAACACTTCTTTCTTCATCTTCCAGCTTTCTCTTTAGTCTTCTTTCTTCATCTTCCATTTCTGTCCTTATTCTGAATTCTCGTGCTTCTCTTTTCAACAGTATTATTCTTTCGCTTGTTTTACCTCCTCTCAGCATTCTTCTTTCCTCGGTTTCTATTTTCCGCTGTATTTGGGATTCTTCACTTTTCCGGTTCATCCGTATTTCCATTGATTCACGTTCTCTTTTATTCTCTCTTATTATATCCTCTGTTTCTCTCTTAAACTTTATTAATTCTTGTTCTTCTTCTATATCCAAAATTCTTTCTTCTTCTTTACAATCTATTCTTAGTTCTGCCATGACGTAGTCATGCATTTCTGTGCCTTCAAGTCCCAGACTTTGGGCTTGTTGGTAAAATCTTTTGACTGGATCCATTTCGTGTTGGTCCGTCGATTTTTCCCTTCTGTATTCTCAGGTAATTATGCCACCACTCACCAGGTAGCGCTCAGCATAACTTACCCTCAATCCCACTACTATGCTGATTGAAATACCACTCCCGACAACAAATTTACCACTTGACCTACGGATTACCTTTAGATTGGTACCACCCCTAACTCTACCAATTTTCCTCTCGTCAATTATACTCTTGTTCCTGATATTCCTTTACGTGTTGGCTCTTTCTTAATTTGACACTGCTTGGTTCTTTCTACTAACAACCTACAAAACCTGACACCACTTTAATTATGTCGTAGAATTCTTTCTGATAAAAACCCTACTTACCTGACACCACTTTTATTTAGTGTCGTAGAATTCCCCTACTTTTTGTTCTATCTCTAAGAGTGCTAAGAGTGTCTAATATATATTGATATTATAAGAATATCTTAAAGAACAGAGCCGTTACCAAACACGTAAGGATATAAAAGAAACGCCCACTAATTCACAAAATAAACTTATATTTTATATTTAACCATTGAATACACAACATTTATACATTAACTATAGCAATACTCTAAATATTAATATAAACAAGAATTAATTAAATTCGTTTACCCTCCAAAATTTGGTTAACGTTTTCTCTACACAAAACAATAATATAAGAATTAGGCTTACGGACTCATGTGGAGTTTAAAGGGCCTCAGAAATGTTATTGACTCACGACGCGGTCGTTTTGGCGAGGGTAGCAGCTGGGGGGGTCAACACGTTCTTCCGGGGGGGAAGGGTTCTTTAAGGACGAGAACCAAGACGGTGCTTTATGCAACACCTAGGCAGTCGTGGTCTCTCTGGCGAGAGTGAGTCAAACTTGTTTCTTAAATCAAGTTAACTTTGAGTGTTGTGTGATCACCGAGTAACGAGCTCGAGGAGGAGCTTTTCTCCTTCGTTACTTTATTCTTTATGGACGAGGACTGAACTCGGGGAGGGTCTTCTTCAAGGGCAAGGATAATGGAGGGGGGTTTCTCTGGCGAGAATAAATTACTTAAACGTTTGGTGTGGCCACCGAATAACAGGCTCGAGGGGAAGCCTTTTCCTTCTTCTTTTCTTAATTCCTCAAAGGCGAGGAATACAACTGGTGTTTTAGGTGCACCAGGATATGAGGAGTCTCTCTGGCGAGAGTAAGTCGAACTTACCAAAGTTCACTTATCGTTTGGTTTGATAACCAGGGACTTAGCTCAAGGACGAGCTTTTTCTTAGCCCCTTAAGGTAGCCCTGCCTCTCTTGCAGGGTACTTCTTGGTCTGGCGAGCCAAGTACTCTACCTCTCCAGTCTCGTTAGCTCGGTTGTGGATCCGTGGACTTCGTCACCTAGAGACTGACGTATACTACCTCGATTTTCCTCAGAGTTCCTCATTTATACCTCGCACCCCCACTGGAGGAGTGGTAAGGGGGAGAGGGGCTTGAGGACGGCCCCAGGAGAGTTCTTTTTCCCAACGGTCTTTCCCACGATGTCAAACATCGGCTCCTCGTTAGCCATCGAGATTGGGAGAAACCCGTCTCCAATTTCTTGTTCAACGTGAAACTGGATCTCACTCTCCAAGGGGAGATCTTACCTTTTTGACCTTTAGGGTCTTTTATGGCACCAATTTTTGCCACGTTGTGGTTACGCGTTTGAGTCGCCGATGCCTGGGGCGGTTGTTCTTGCGGTAACCGCGCTGGGACTGCATCACAAGTGAACGGTATTGGGGGGGGGGGAGGGGGAAGTGACCATTTCCCTACAAGTTATTATACACTTAGTGTTGCATAGTGTTTTCTTTTTAGTCCAATTTAACTAATTTCGCTATTTTTTCACCGGAAATTATTTAACATTTATAACACAAGCCTGCGTTTGAACATTATTTTCATGTTCCTCAGGATTTCTTGGTGGTTTCTTAATGAATTAAATCTCCTGAGCTCAAAAAGGAATGTATATTTGTTCAATCAGGTCAGATTTCCTCAGTACAGCATACACCATTTTCATTTAGATTACCTAATTTTTTCTGAATTAAAAAAAACAAAAACATTTTCTATCTAATAATGCATTATTACTGTTATATCATATAAACAGGAATGCACGCATGTAAACTATAATTCCTTTAATAACCAAAAAATAAATGAATGCAACATAATAAAGAAAATAATTATAATTTCGAAGAACAGACGCCCTTGACGATTTTCGTTTGTGCCTGTCATCTGCTGCATCACGCTTCAAACACCAACAGTAGTCAACAAGCATGTTTCCGTTCCATTTACACTGGTACCTAAACTCCATTGTTTTTATGTCCTGGTGGAATCTTTGCCCCTGTTCTTTACTGTAATCCCCACAGTTGTCGGGAAAATAATCCAGATGGGACTGTAAAAAGTGTATCTTTATAGACATTCGAGCTCCCAAATGTTTGAGACTTGTTAAGAGCTGATTGACCAGGGCAACATATTCTTCTGCGCTTCTTTTACTGCATAAAAAATTGTTAACTAGAGCTTTGAAAGCTTTCCAGGCATCTTTTTCTATTTCCTTCATTGATGCATCAAATTGCTGATCAAGTTCCTGATTTGAAGTCCATCAAAAATTCCCCCATGGAGCTTAGCGTCACTGATTTGTGGAAATTTTTGAAGAAGAAATTTGAAAGCTTGGCCTACTTTATTAAGGGATTTGATATAATTTTTCATTATGCCAAGCTTAATATGCAGTGGAGGGAGGAGTATTTTTCGAGGAGGCACTAAAGGTTCAGCTATCAAATTTCTAATAATTTAATTGTCTCACTCATATAATTTTAGAATAAATAAATGTTAATTTTGTATCATGTTGTTTTGTTTCTACTTTATGCAAATGAAAATTCAACTTTGCCACTTCTTTCCAGAGGAAATAGGTAAATTTTATATAAATATGATTATCATGGAAACAAAAGCAAAGTTTGAAATAAATAACAGTGTTTATTCCTGCATTCTAGATACAAGAAAAAAGAAAATTGCAGTTACTACCCAAAGACAAAAATCGTGTTACACAGTGTAATCAATCTCTTTTCCTTTAAATCTTACGTACATTCCAGGAAGGGCTCATTCAAAATCGACATTATATTTTGCTTTATTAAATGCACTCAATAATTTTAAGTCGAATTAAAATATAAAATAATACTGGAAGAACCCCACAATTAGTTATAAGTGTATGGTCCCAAATATTGATTTCCGAAAATCTTCAGTCCATTGTTTGGCCCTAGTATTTGCAATATCTGTAGGTCAAACTTACGTGCCCAAACGATTTCAGTATATTCCATGATTCGAATTATATACGCTGAAATCAATAAAGCATTATACTTTCCTTGATTTAAAGCAAATCCTCCTTCTTTTACCTGAATACAAAAATAATTACAACGAATTATGGATCCGCAGTGCTAGGTCATTTTGCGCTTCACCCAGCTGTAAGCGCTAAGGAATATTACGAGTATATTTTTTCATTCATACCTTCCTCAGCCACAGTCATCGTCCTAAATTTATTCTCATACAGTAAAATTCTGAAGGGATGATGTACAGAGTTAAAAGAAGATAAATCACGGCACGTCGGGCAATTTGTTCTAGGTCAACTGGTCGAGAGGAAAAAATCTACTCTTTTCTATTACCAATTTCTATCCTTTTGGGTGGAATTTCTCCCCTCTGCATATTTCCCTGAAAAATATTATTATTATAATAGTAAAAACGTTATAAATTAAGGGCTATTTACACTAATGTTACAATATATGTCATGTTACATAAAAACTATTGTCATCTTTTGAGCTTAAAGTTAACAAAGGGAAAGTTTTTGAAGAGACGCAACACGATCTGCAGGTGTCACCATCTTTCTCTTATTAGGTATGTAATTACTTAGAAAATATGAATTTATTGTGGTTTCCATTTATTAGTAACAATAAATCTTTTCTGTCTAAACTCTCAATATTATACTATATATTCATTTAGGTTTTGAATGTAAATCCACCCACTGAGAGGGAAGCATCACGATTTTGCAGCATATTCATATTGATGATCTCTCTCCCTTTTTAATCTCCCCTATCTCTTTCTTTCTATATAGATTTTGCAGATATAAAACTCGATAAAAAAAAGAAAGAATATATTGTGGCGAGTCAGGAATATGTTCAGCTTCTAGATGTTTATAATAGCGATGTAGATGCCATTTTTTATTTGAATGACGACAAAAAATTCCCTGCTCTTCCGACCAGGTCAGGGTGCGATTATTTCGGTCTCTGTACACAAGAATTTCGACACTACATGTCTCAAATAAACTGACACCATTGAATACTTATAACTAAAAATGCTTCACACGACCACTAAGGAAACTCGTGGGGGATTCATTATACACCGAAAAACACAACATCCAAAGGGCTGCTATGGAACGAAGAACCCAGCAGCCCTCAACTATCCTTATCCTCCACATGCATACACGTAATTAACCGTATCTAGTGACGTTTCCAACAATCGAGTCGAACGTAGCAAGTGCACGAGCAAGCGTGCCGATCAGTAGGACCACTCTCGACCTTCCGACCCCTCAGCCCCGCCAGTCAATACCCCAACAAAACACCATCAAGCACATGTCGCACCAGTGTATAGACACTGACCTATCTTCCCTTCTCCTCCTACCCCTTCTTAATATATTTACAAAACCCTTCTCTCCGACTGTTGTTAGCCGTAACTTGACTAAAGCAATTCCTCAACATTTCCTTGTAACTTGTTTTATCTTGCTCGGTGGGCGTCGCGAAAGAAAGACGTCCCCGTACGAGGTTCTTCGCAAAGACTATTCCATAAGATTCTACATCTACATTACCCTAGGTATCTCATCATGAGCAATACTTATACCTACACTCCCCCTCTTCGCCTACCCAAAAAAACTAACTGGGCGGAATTTAGTAGATATGATAACAAGAAACACCCCTCAAAACATAATCCTACAGGATACAAACCTCAGCATCCTAGACGCAGACTGGTCCTCATTAATGAATGCCCTAAAAACTACACGAGACAGATATTTACTACAAAAACATGCCGGCTGCACTAAACCTTTTTCTTCTTGCGGCGCGGACGAAGGATGCTCGGCACGGACTAAGAGAACCAATCACCCTTACAACTAATAACCAAACACTCAGTGAAACTAATGACATCCTCGACGCATTCAGGTTTCAGTAGGATTCTATCCACACACACAACCCACCAAAAACACACGCAGGTGAGGATTTCTAGGAAGTTTAGGAATGATGCCAACTCCACGCCGATGAGCTGTAGACCGCCTAAAGGATAAAAATGGTGGTTCTCGTCAACACTACCATATTATCAACTCATATCAAGTCTAGGAAACTAAACACTACATACTTTAACTCAACACAAAAAGACGCCCCCGGGCCTTCACGTCTTCCAGCTAAACTAATACGCCACATCTCCGAAAAAATTAACCCAACACTTACACACCTGAACAATGCCACGCTTACCTCTAGGCACTTCCCACAACTATTCAAAACATCCAATAACATACTACACGAAAAAACAAAGAACTAGACAACTTCAGCAATTACAGGATTATCGCTCTGTTAGAGAATCTAGGCAAAGTAGTCAAACAAATGATCAACACCCAACTGCGGGACCTCGTTGACAAAATGGCCTAGTTCTTCCCCTGACAATTTTGCTTTAGGGGAGGCTGGTCCATATAGAGAGGGGGTTGTTACAATAATTCATTAACTTATTTAAAAACCACAATGTCATAAAATAGGGTTAAGTGAACTCTTTTTGCGTTTCTCAGCCAAGGTTAATGACGGCTATGTGCGTGGAAGATTTATAATATAGGGCAGAGTGCAAATTAACAGAATGGGGTTTGGCCAAATATCTGACTATCTTGGAGGTTCCAGGACAATAGAAAAAACGCTACAAAAATAACTTAACTAATATGCAAATGATTTTACAAGGGTAACTTAAGCTATATCCACATTAGACGAACACGGGACTCAGGGACTAAAAGGGAGGGAGACGTGGCGGGGAAGGTTACCGTACATACAAACGAACGATATTGACTGAGAGTCGCTCGAATGACCATGGACATATACGAAGCCGACGATGGAGTCTTACACTGTGTGGGGGAAGGTAGAGAGAGCACTTGCACAGGAGAGTTCCGCTTCGCTGGTACCTCGGAGATTTGGTCCTAGGAAGTAATCTTTGCCTTGGCACAAAGTTAAAATAATACTCTCTTGACAATGACTATTACAGGATGGACGTAGATCTTGCTTTCGACTTAGAACACGAATCGAGACAGGGCACGTTGCGTTTAAGGAGCCGGTAGAACGAGTACGGGTTAGACTCACGCGAATTAATCGAGAATACCCAGAGCTTAATGGGTTCTGCGAGAATTGGACATACTTCAACGTGACGCGAATAGCGGGTGGCGGTGGATACTAATAGGGCGGGCAGGCAGTGGATACTGCCTTCCAACTCCGGCGCCGGAAGATTTATAGTGTGGTCAAATGGGGTTTCCATCCTTTCTTTCTGAATGAGAAGGTTCCAGGGTCCAAGGCATCTGTAGGCGAGAGTAGTCTCCTATTGGCACGATCGCAAGAAGGTTCCTATATCGGCGAGGCGAAATTTTGTCCGACTCTTGATGGGACATTTTGGGCTCTCAAACTTCTCGCTGCTTTTTGCGAGCTTGCATGCCAACACGGCGTCTCATGATTTCGCTTCTCAATAAACGCAGACAAAAGGGCTCGACCAGGTGTCTGTTGTGTCTCCCCCCCATTAAAGGCGCGGCAGCACGCATCTTTCTCTCTCTCTCTCTCTCTGATATATGACACACAAAAAGCATAGCAAAAAGGACTCTCCATCAGTAAAGACGTGGAGAAAGCCTTTGACAAAGTGAGGCAGGAGAAACTACGTTGGAAACCTGCCAACAATATTGAGCTCCATCTCTGCGCTAGAAGGCTTCTGTCGCACTAACTAACTGACCAGAGAGGGTACATAAAATACAGCGTGCCTGCCACTCCCCATGTTTACTACCATCGTCGCACTACATGATAGCAACATACTAACACCACTAAACACTTATGCCTTCACGCGTTTAAGAGACCCCCAAATACATACTTATTTGCACCAGACAAAGTGCTGGGAAGAAAAAAAGGTACCCTGCCCCACAAGACTTCCTTGAGCCAACATCTTTGCAAACATAAATGTCCCAGTAGACCGAATGGCCCGTTTCCACAAATGCTTGTCTCACCTTCTGCCCACTCTCCCTCTTGCCGCTCTAGTCATGCGACGCCCAACAAACCACCGACCTATTAACTCGTTTTCAAACCATTTCCTCTACAACGAGATAATCTCTTGCGGCTTCAACAGTTACCCTCCTCTGTTCTTTCTATCAACACATTCGATTCGACTTTGACTACCTCTCCGCCTACCCTCCCTTCTGCATCTCCAGTTGTGTCGAGCATCCATACATAAATGCATAAACAACACCACGAATCGTTTTCTAGCACCTTCCTGATAACTCTACCTATCCTCTCTTAAGTTTTATAAGAAAAATTATTTTATTTGTGTGTATGTATGCGTATTAATATATATATATATATATATATATATATATATATATATCGATAATTATTGGCAATTGCGCAATCATAATTATGTAGTTAAGAAGTCAATGTTGTAACTAACTAAGCTCTGCATCAAACTCTTCTTATAGTAACGAGAAGATAACGCATAAGCCATCTTTTCTAGACAAATAAAAATTTGTCTATGAATCGACTATTTTAACTGTTCTTCGTGCTTTCGAAGAAAATGTAAATTTACTTTAATCCATTCTAGCTCTGCCTTATAAATTGAAAATTATTTGCTGTTGCACAATCATAATTAGCCGGTTAAGAAGGCATTGTTGCAGCTAATTAAGCTCTTCATATAGCTCTTGGAAGGAGCATAAGCCAGCCTTTCTAAGACAAACAAAAATTTGTCTATCATTAAGCTATTTTAATTTATGGCCTGCTTTCAAAGAGAATGGAAAATTTAATTTATCCATTCGAGCTCAGCCTTATAAATCAAGAATTATTTCTAATTGCGCAATCATAATTATGCGGTGAAGAAGGTAATGTTGTAGTCAAGTAAACTATTCACGTGCTTAGTCAACTGTCTCTTGTATTGTATTCATGTAATTGATCCACATAGATATATAACAGAAACTCTCTGAGGATTTTTTTAATTCCCTGGGCCTTTTAGCTCTGTCTCCTGTAGTATGTGAAAAATAATAGAAAGAGTCAATGAAACAAATATCAAGCGTTTGTAAGAGTTACTACGGATTTAGACCCATATATCTTAAAAGATATTGAGTATACTTTCCTAAATTTTATGGGAGGTCGTTATTTAGGATTTATTCTCGTCAGATAAACATTTAGGTTCGAACTTTGGCGAGCAAGAAATATTTAAGCCCTGCCAAGATAGGCTGCTAATCCAGAATTGAGAATTTTCTAATTTTTATTAATCTTATGCCAAGAGTGACGAGATCAGCTGTAATTTTTATGGTTGACACGTTTGCGTATTTGATAGTGACATTAATATTTCTTTATACTACGCTGAGATTTTTAAATCAGTTGCAATCGATTTTTAACAAACTTAGATTTATGATTGACATTCGAGGCATCAGAGAGTGACCATGACAACACAATTTGAGTATCGAGAAACAAACCACATAAATTTGAATTTGACTTGGAGCCAAGACAACTACAGAGGAATACACTTTACTGAGAGGAAAACTGACAAAAATTCCATGCAGGGGATTTAGTGTAATCCATTTCAAGTGTGTCGCTTTGGATTTAGCAAAGGCCAAGTTTGATTGCGCATGTTAAAATTTAAATTGCAAAGAAATTCGATCTTTTTTAAATTTGTTAAATTAAATTTGAGAATATTTGTCAACCCTATGAACCTAAGCTATGCCAAGAGCACAAAGGTTTTGTAATAACTTTCGTTCCCTAAGGAGAAGACACAGTGTAAGAGAAAGCGGATAAAATAAATATTAACTTTAGGAAAGGATTCCACATTTTCTACATTCTTGTTCTAACTGAAAGTAAGATAACATTAATTTACCTATATCAAAATTGAAATAATATCTCAAACCACGCTAGATTCGGTTACTAAGCGTTTTCGATAGGCCTTCATCAACCATTCTTTGCTCAAGCTCTGAAAGATTGGTATTCCATGAACAAAGTTCAAAAGCCTCCTTCATTAAGCTGCAAGATATATTCATGATAAATAGAAGACAATAATTCAGAATTCAAATTCGATACTAAAAGGTTATCAACGAAAAGGAGTCTCAGAGCACTCTTGAGAAGTCATCATCTGAAGAGAGGCGAAGATAATACAGGATCACGTAATTCAAAATAAAAGTTGAGCTTGTAACTCTAAAAACACTAGTGGTGAAATAGTAAGAACTAGTTTATGATTTTCTGTCCAGAAAAAGAAAAAGCGATTTCGATTATCATCTAAATTTAAATTTATTTGAAGAAATGCTTGTCTAATGTCACCTAGAGTATCGAATATATTGTTTCTGAATCTGCACAAAAGTTTGAATACAGAGTTAGTTAAATCGATAGTCTGGTAGGCAGCATCTACATTATTTTAAGAGTACCTATTTAAACGGGCAGTATATTTTTTTACGTTGAAGGTTAGTTTGAATTACTGGTCTATGTAGGAGCCAGATTTAGACCGATCAACATTATTTTATGCTAATATCGTGTGACCAAGAAGATTTCTAAATATTTCATCTTATTGTGAGCATAAAAAACTTTAATTTTAGAGAATGACTTAATTTTTTCAATTGCAGCCAACGCCATTTTGTTAAATCAAGTGCCATGATTGATTTGTTCATCGCGCCATTAAAGTTCGACATAGTAACTACTATTCCCTTTGAACTACTTGGAATTTCAAAGTTCTTTAATTGTGATTTCGTCTACCATACTTAGGAAAAAAAGGTCTTTGATTCCAATAAACACTAAACTTCACAGACTCCCGAGTCCCATATCTAAATCTTTAACTGATCTATTATAATATAATGAATCAAATTTGGAAGGAAAAGAATGTAAAATGGCGAGTACAACTCTCAATGGCACATTCCTCAGATCTAATTTAACTTGTTCGCTTAAAGTTTTGAATTAGGCATTTTCCATATCAAATAACAAAGGCCCAATCGGAGTGATTTTAGAATGTGCGAAGTCATACGTGTCCAATTTGCACGAGAGCGTGTATGCTCTTAACCCAGTGTCAGTTCATTAGTTTTTAGTCAGAATCTGCCACCGTATTGGCAGAAATTTAGATATTAGGAATGGCTTGTTGTAATACAGTAACGGCCATAAGGATTCGGAAACGTTTCCATCACAAAACTTAGGGTAACTTTAACCCAAAACATGATCAGTAAGGCGTGGTAAATTATATATATAAACTTAGCATGGCTATGATTTGAATATTTTTCATGCTAAGATGGATAAAATTGCAATTTACGCGCAATAGAGCATTTTTATTCTAAAAATATTGTGGTCAAAATCATCCAGACAGCATAATTCTATTGCTTGTATTTTTGAGATAAACAAATAAATTACAGCAGAAAACAAGCCTAGGGATACACTTACCCACATACGGGAGTGAATTGTTAAACTACGCCAAGAGGAAAATCTCTCCATAAGCCATAGTTGAAAGTGTTAAACGCACAAAAAGTGTCGTACATAATATTATATCACGTCACGATAACCCTTGCTCATGTAACAGAGCAATTTCTACTACTAGGCCTAGGAAAACCTCAACTAGGAAAACCCGTACTTCAAAAACAGACCGATACAAGGCAGCAGACAGGATTTCCCGAAATGTAAATGAAACTTGGCACTAGTGTCTCGAGGAAGATATTATCTCCGCATCTTTAAATTGCGCACATCAGCAGTCAGGCCATTGATAAACCATAAGAACAAGAAGGTTGGATGAATTATCCTTCGCCACTAATCACATTCTAGTGAAAAAAGAACAATGATCCAAAATACACTTCAGCGATAAATCGACGTACAATTTTTTTAGTTCAGGTGACATTTGGTTCGTCCTTCGAAGACTTCGCTAAAGATTATCCGTGAACTGCGTGAAGAGCAGCGTAAAGTTTATTATAGGAATCGATATGGTGTGTGGCATAATTTTTGGCGGAAGTTACTGGTCTGCTTGCAGGAAAAATTGAATGCTCCATTGTATAAAGAACTTCTGCAATTATATCCTCTCCCCCATATAAGAGCCGTTTCTGCTAAACCTGCCATATTTATGTAGGATAATTCGCTTTGCTACACTCAAATGTTGGTGAAGAATTTTCTGGATCAGTAGGAATTGAATGCCTAGGACTGGCTTGCTCAGTGACTCAACCTTAATCTGATTGGCACCTTCGAAGAAATTTTAGGAAATATTAAAAAAGAAATAAGGGAAAATAACATTAGAAGCATGCCTTCAGTTAGTGCGTTCCTGCGGCATAAGATGTCATTGGGTAATTGATAGTAAAACTGTACATATCAAGTATCTATATATTGTAAAAAGCGAATATTGTTTGTTGATTAACTTATATTATTGTACCTTCTCATATACGACTATTTTGTAATCTGTCTGGATCATTTTGACCACCAGATTTTTTGAATAAAATGCTCTTATGGACGGAATTTGCATATTCGTCCCTCATAAAAGGTATATGAACGATTTATAGCCATGATTATTTTATATTTATTATCTAGTACTTACCATTATTTAGTTTCTAGCTAATGTAGGATTTGTGGTAGACGCCTAAGTGTCCGAATCTTTATAGCCGTTAAAGTCTAATGCAATGGAACTATCGACTATCACAGGCAGATTATGATATTGGAAATGGATCCCGATGGTTAAATTAACACATTTATATGTAGTTCCTGCAAATGTCAGAAGGTTTCACTACAGTCTATGAAATTAAAGAACGCTGCAAAGCAAATTCGATTAAGCAGCGCAGAGGTTTCTCCTTTTCCTGAAAGCGAATTTTGGTAGAAGAGTGGGAATAATTAGGTTTTGCGGAGAGTCATAAATTGACTGATGTCAAGCCAAAAATAAACTCGAATGAAACTGTAGGCAGCATCATGAAATAGGTTCATTTGTCTGCGTGAAAAATGCTTTAACAGGTATGACTATGCGCTATGCATAAAACATGAGAAATATTAAACTTTAATGATATACAATTATTGACATCTTTCGAAATCGAGCAACTTGTACAGAGCCCAAGAATCCAAAATCGACATAAGTGCTCCTAATGGTATATCATATTGCATGCATTTAATTGAGCAGAGAATAGTGGGTAGGGTAAGAATTATAAACTCTACTGTAATTTTTCGAATTCGTCTAGGATTTGCTATTGGAAATGGTGGTTCTAATTCATCCAATGATGTTTATTTTATTTTGGATAATTAGCATTAAAAGTTTGAAAGGTTGGCTTCTCTAACTGTTTACTTTGGTTGTACCTTTTGATAAGATGAATCTTACCACTTTTATTCGTGTTCAAATTTTTCAACTTGCAAGTTATTTCGTTAAAAGTACAGTACAGTATTTCCGGTTTTATTAATGAAGTAGTAAATATAATAAATCTTGTGACTCAATACCAGTATGAACGAAGGCGACAAATTTTTAAATACAACGTGAGCAAGAATTCTGTTTCCCTGAGATAAGCGTTCCAAAAAGTCCACATTGTATAACCTAAATTTAAGAACGATTGATCTAACTTAATTTAAGTACCCCGTAATTTTAGTATAATTCTATTCTCCAATCGGCTATAATTTTAGTAACAACATTGAATGGTACACCTAAAACATCCTTATTTAAGGTAATTAAAGCAACCAAATAGTTTGAATTTTTATTTGATCTATGTTTTATAGTTGTATAGGCAAAAGTAAGTAACTAGATTTTAAGATAAAATAACTTGAAAGACAGTTAAATAAACTCTCGTACCGATTGAGCTCTGCAACTGGGACAAGAAAGCTTGAAAACTTTCTTAAGTAGAATTCCCGGAAAATGTTAAGGATTGAAAAGATAGAAATAAATGCCACTCTTTTTAAAATCGCCTTGGAACAACAAAGTTGATCTTTGTCCTTGTCTACTTCGACAGAAGCAGTAGTTTACAAACAAGGGTTGTGATTAGCTTATGGTAAACCAGTTACCTCTTCAACTTTAATGCTGAGTAGTATTAAAGTATTTTACCCATCGAAGCCGTAAAAAAAAATATTCGTACGATGTAAAATTGCTTATTATTGCGGTATAATTTAAGAATCTCGTCATTTAATCCTCTCTTATTCATGCTCTCAATTTTTTTCCTCGACAGAAGCAGTAGTTTACAAACAAGGGTTGCGATTAGCTTGTGGTAAACCAGTTACCTCTCCAACTTTAATGCTGAGTAGTATTAAAGTATTTTACCCATAAAAACCTTTAAAAAAATATTCGAACGATGTAAAACTGCTTATTATTGCGGTATAATTTAAGAATCTCGTCATTTAATCCTCTCTTAGTCATGCTTTCAATTTTATTACGCCTTTAAGCTCCACCTAGGATGTTAAACTACAGGTAAATACATGATATTTTTACTCCTGTGCATTTTTATAAATTCTTCGTTTTTTGTATGGTTAGGTTAGGTTAGGTTAGGTAATAATAAACTTTACTACATTCTCATTGGCGTAAGAAGATCGAATGTAGGAACAATTCACACGAAATGTTAGCCTTTTGAGCATTTGCACAGGATTGGTAAGCTCTGCGCTATAGTGCTGCAAGGCAGGGAACATTACTGAAACATGTTGGTTGGATTTGAAAGACGATGAGTTCTTATTTGCCAGGAGAGCAGAAAATCAACCATCTAAGCATTACAAAATTTTTGGCTGTCATTGGAAAATGGTGAAATTAAGTATCCCATTTGGGATATTTGGGCGCAAAAGGGTAAGAATCGCCAAAGAAAACTTATTATGGTGTGAAAGTTCGATTATCGTTTTTGATATTTAGACTATTTTTCCTGTAACGATCTATGCCTGGAATTAATGTTTACAAATGAAAAACATATAAATTACTTTTATGCTGGCGATTAAGTGGTAGATAGATAGTAGCAAACGGCACGCAAATCTGATGCAATACTTGTGTGAACCTAAAGAGAAAATCTGTTGTACGCTTCTCAATCGCTTCATGTAGCATCTTCAGGTTTGAATTGTATATTGAGTTTACTGCCCATTTAATAGTAGAAAAATTCAGTACTCTCTTTTGCATCAGCATTTCTTAAAGAGGCCTTTTTTATGGTGCAGACTTTTAATAGTCTTGACAAGATTATCTCACACATTTTAAAGCAGTTGTGTTGAGTTCATTCTTTATTATTGTAGGGAAATCTATATCTCCCCCTAAAATCAGAGGCCCTGTTCAGTCTCCACAACATCCTGGCGCTTGGCTGCGTAACCCAAATACTTAACTCCCCCTCCCTCTCTCCCTTCGACTCGCGGACCAGCAGAAGGCCTCCTCTAACCAGGAGATGCACGAATTATGAGATTTATGGGCTAGCGAGCATAACATTAATTAAACCGGCACTATTTACCCTAAGAGCTGGGATATAATTTTACGTCATAAACGAAATTAGAGGAGCGGCGACGAAAAGCCAGAAGACGCCCTTAGGCTTAATTCCTAGGCTCCCCCCCCCTCCCTCTAGTGGGTCGGTGAAGTATATAGGCGGATAACTGGAGAAAAAAAAGGAAGATCGAGTTAGTGATCGACACGACGAATTCCGGCGCAGTGCCCGGCAATCAAAGAAAGAAACAGAGACGATGCTCACGCTGGGCCAGTTAATGGTGGTCACACCGAAATTAGTTTTTGTATTGAGAATCAAGCTCAATCATCTCTTGTCAGAGAAACCGTCTATCCCAGTCTAAAACAAAAACCACAGATAGTCCTCCCCATTGAGGAATACCCCAAAGTGAACTCCCTCAAACACCCCCCATTCTTCAAAAGTTTGACTTGTTTGCTCATCGCTCGTCAGTGCCAACCATTCCATATTAACCGATTAACCAGAAGATTGGAAATAGCATACCTTCAAGCTCCCGTTGTTTTAATCATCTGACTAAGAAACGTGCTTAACGCCATCCGTTGCCCGCACCGAAATCACCTATTGCTTCAAGCCAGTCTCCGCGCCAGTCAAACAGCTGGGTATATATGAACACACTCACGCGCTTGACCGCAAAAACATTATTCGTCTACATAAAATTTAAGGCCAAGGTCAGTCGTCAGCTGGACTTACGTGGGGTTGTTTTAAAGGTAAATAAAGTAAATTATTTTTTAGGAGTGTCAATTAGAGTCCAATATTAAAATGAGCTTTGGGTCAACCATTACCTTATATTCATTTGGTTTGAATTAGTAATTCTCTCATAAAATCGTTTATTCAAAGCTTTATATTTTGTTTTTTTTAGATTGCCCTTTTTTATGTTGTAATTAAAGATATGTTTTTTCAAAATATTTAATTCAATCCTCGAAACGCTGCATTTGGCACTATAAATCCTCAAAGATAAAAAAACGTAAAATAATATAGCACTCTTAGAGAAAACGTAATCGAGGAGTTTATTCAAGTACGTAACAAACTACGTACGTATACCACCACTCGGCCCTTACAATACCACGACAATTATCATCCATTTCAATTCGAATTTTTAATTAGATACTGATGCAAGAATTGCCAAATTTAGTTCATAGGATATTTTTATGTTCAGAGTTGAGGAGAATCAGAAGGAAACCCCCTCCTTTTATCACCTGGTTGACTGTGTAGTGTAACATTTCATTGTAGTGTAACATTTCATTGTTTAGGCGTAGTTGTTTTTTGTCAAAGTGTAAAAGCATAGATAGAAGCAGATTATAGGAGGATTGCTTAGCTTAAAGCACTCTGTCGTCCCAAGCATGAGCCACGGGGATGTCACTGAAACATACTTCTGTAGTTATTCCAATTACGCTTCACGGAATTTAGCAAGCGCCAAGTTCTTAGAAGGTTCATGCAAAAAATTTTGTGTTGTAAGAAAATAAACAAAATGTCATATAATGAGTTTTCATCGTGTGACATACGGCAGCTCGAACTGGCAAGCTAGAGTTACTGAAATATTTCAACCGATTTTTTCCTTGAAAAGAATTCCAAATGGTATAGAATTTATCAATATTAGAATTGTGAATTTGGAAGTCATAATTTTAACGTACATTGTACCCACTAGATTTATAATGTGAGAGCAAAACCTTAAATGTGAGGAAAGAATAATTTCTTCTGGTTGTTGTGAATCTAGTATCTAATTCTTTATCTTAGTCATCTTTGTCATTCTCTGTTTCATCTGTCAACTATTCTCTAGAGTCAATTTTTAATTCCGAACTCTTTAAATGCCATCACAAAATTTGACCGCTTGTCTTTTTATAGTAACCGCATTTTATCCCAGCGAGTGAAAATTCTTGGCGGAGAGTATCATTTTTCTGTTATTTTAGTATAAATCTGCCATCCTTTGAATCAAGTAAATCAATTTTTTTCTAAAAAGTGGTCCTATTAATCTAATGATATAAAGAATAGCTATTTGAGTATATCGAAAAATGGTTAGACAGATCTCTTGTTTAGCTGTCAAGACTTTTTTTATATTCGGTGAATTGCATCGGTTCCTGAAATTTTTTAGCGGCTCAATGAACAACGAAATGGTAGGAGAATTGATGGTTAAAAACCTGAAATGAATTTTTGATTAATGTCAACAACTTAAAATGTATGTGAAATATTGAAATATCATATTTTTCTATAAACAAACAAATATACAATCTCCAATTCCTCAGGATTGTTTTAAAAAATGAAACAGATGACATCTATAACTGAACAAAAATAATATTGCTCTGTAGTGAAATACGAAAATAAATATATGAAGCTTTGTCTCGGTTACTATAAAAATAATTATAAATCAAAAAGCATTCAATTATTCCTAAAAATTATTAAAAATAGATAAACAATTAAATTTCAGAAAACATATTGAATACATATTTTAACAAATCTCAGAAAATATATCTTTATATTTTTCATTATACACCATGGACTTAGGGTGCATGCCGTTAACAATGAAAGAAACAAATTTATGATCAAATTTCCTTTGTGTAATGCAAGCGCCGGCTCGCCAATCTGGAGAACAGGCTATACATATTTGACTCTCTTTGAAGGGCTGTCGCTAATAGTTGACTTAGTTTTTAGCTTTTGATGGTTCTTAGGTTCATTCTCAAAACTATCTAGCTCATCTGGATGCCGTTTCTGTTGATACATTTAAATTTGGAATTAAAATATAGAGCTCGATGAAAATTAAGAGATCTTTAATCTAATGCAAATTAATATTCCAAAGTGCTGACACTAACCTATATAAATTGATTTGGTCAAACGTGAAGAATAAACATAATCAAATAAATAATCTACGAATAGATGTTATCGAATTGCCGTGGGATGATGTATCAGAACCTATAATCACTCTAGGATTTCTTGCATTGCAAACAATAGAGGACACTTTTAATTCATCACAACACAAACAAACTTAAAGTATTACCGAGTATTACAGAATTTGTGTTACACTTGGATTTTGATCTTTGCTGAGATTTACGTTGTGATTGAAAAGGTTCCGTAAAACAAACCTTATATTCTACCTTTGCAGCTCGTGGGATTAAAACGTCTTTTTCATTGTGTTTCTAGAAGGAAAAGAAAAGAATCGAGATCTTTGCTCTTCTACGTGCGAGCAACAATAAGTTTGACATTGCTGAGCAGCAGGTCCACGTCCGCGAGATGACTTTCCACAAATCCACGGAGAGGCTCAAGAAAGGGAAAGATCACAAAGATTCAGCTCCTCCAAGCGGACCTCAAGTTGTCAACCGTTTGGCCTTCGGAAAGGCCTTCGAAAATGTTCAAAGCTCAAAATGTCTGCGCTCGCGAAAAGGTATATCTCGGTTGCCACTGTGTCGAGGGTCGCCAAGAAGGAAGGCGGCAAGAGCTTGAGGTGCGTATAAGGGCCTTTAATCAATGATTGTATGAGAGAACAACGTCTGTAGTGCTGTCGTCGCGATCTCAACGATTTGATGTGCCATGGAATAACATCGAGAGCGCTGTCGTCAACCTTTCCACGACTTGAAGAGTTATAGCAATTTTCACGGTCGATCGGATCTTCGATAAGCAGAACAACCCCTGTGTTAATCCTCTGCCAGGGCATTTTCCAGGTCAGCTACTTTTTATTGACCAAGAAGCCGGCCTCTGTGATTATACTCGGTGTCGTGACTTCGAAAAGCGAGAAGATGCCGCTTGTGTTCTTCCTGGCCGGTTAAAGGAGCACTGTGGCCCAATACAGGGACATATCAGCCAGAAAACTGATACCCTGGATAAGAAAGATCTCGAGCAAGATTGACTATTTCGTTCAAGAGGAAGGTGCCCCCGCCTATTCGGACAAGACCGTGCAAGAGCAGTTTGGGTTGAACATGAACTTCTGGTCAAAGAAATTTTGGCCGACGCAGTTGCTCGCCTCAATACCCTTGACTATATCGTGTGAGTTCAGACTATAGTAAGGCCTGAAATATCTGCCAAAATAACGTCGACGACCTTTAGTCCTCCCCTAAGCGCGTGGTGGCCAGCAATAGAAAGGTCTCGCCTGGAGCACGTGATTACCGCCGAGTGTGGCTACATTGATTGATATTACAATGTAAACACATATTTATATGGTGAAACAATATAAATCTGTCTCTTGCCTCCAAACTATCATTGTGCTCTTTGTTGAGAGCGATGTAACATGTGTAAAAGGAAGTTTGCAATACCAGGTGTATTGTAGTAACTTTTAATAAGTTAGCGATCAACACTTTTCAAACTAACAAATTACTCACTAACTCTATAATTTAAGAAGACGAGATTGAGCTCCTTGGACTCTCCCTTGGCAGAACCGGATCTCCTACACCAGTGGCGTTTCCTATTCGCTCATCGGAATCGCCCTCGAGGGCTACCCCGGAAACTGCTAGGTCTCTATGGGGAGCGCCCGCAAGACAGAATAGCAGCAACTAGTCGCTGCGGCCAGCGGACTATACCGCCCTTGCTCTTGTGCATTGGGAGATGGTAGTGGAGAACCTCCGCCAGAATCTATAATCGCCTGTGTTTAAGACAAGGGACCCTGAAGAGATAGAATCGCTGTTGTTGCTGTTCCGTTTACGCTCTCAACTAAATAAAGAGGAGTTTCTCCGGCTGCACACCACACTTCGTTTATTCCATTGCGTCTGGCAACACAGGTGGCAATCCGCACTTTGAGACGCCAAGAAACAAATTGCCATCAGTTCCGGAATCTCCCTCGGCGAAGCTGCCCTCTCAGGACCTGGAACCCAGATCATAAGAGTTGAAAGCGCCCTGGCCCCAAGATATGGATCCTGGAGATCATCGGCTAACTCAGTAGGTTCTCGAGGCCGAGCATCGATAAGCAGAGGGACTGGAGGACGCCCGCAGTTTCCTCACACGACGTTGCCGGTAATCTCAATGTTCGTTGAGGCCTCCGCGTCTCCCAGATAAGGCAGAAGATGTTTTCTCCGGATCTATACCGCTCTTCGACTTCCAAGGAGCTCGAGCATTCTCCATTGGATAACGCCCCTTTTGCTCCTACTCTCCCGTGGTTCCAAAACGACAAGGCAACTCTTCTTACCAACATGGATCTCCACAGCAAGAGCTCCAGTATGCCCTACCTGAACCAGAACCTAATGTGAACCCTGTGATAAATCTTGATAGATTTTCTCCATTGCCCTCTCTAGTGTCTTGTGTATCCGAATGGATAGATGTGTGCCTAGACGATGAGGCCACTATCGTGATGAATAGCGCTCGAGCCCCATTAAGGGACTTCGTAGAGGTAGCCGCTAATGAACTCGGAGGTCTTGTCACTCACGACGAACCCACGGAGGCGGCACAAGTAAATGTAATTGCCCATATTTCCCTGCCTGACCTTGCAGTGCCCTCAGTGATTAGCATGAAAACACCTCCCTGATCGCGTCCATCCACCACCTCTGACCCTCCGTCGCAACACGGTGATGTCCTTCTGGACGAAGTCAGAGCACCTCCTAACATCATGCAAGACAACATTGGTCATGAAACCGATAACAACGAGAAAAACTGCCACAACAATCAGGATAACCCTGGAACAAACCACCTGCCATGTTGATCTTAACGCGCGTCTAGACATACAGACCTCTGGCAAACACGGGCAAAGGGCCTTAAGTTCTAGATCAATCGTGCCTACCACAAATAGGAATCCTCAGCTCCCTCGGTCATGCCGCTTTTTGAACAGCTCCTGGAAGCAGGAGTCATTGAGAGATCCCAACAAGTGTTCCTCTATCACAAGGTCTTCGGCATTCCTAAGCCCAATAGCTTGGCGTGTTTGGTATATTACATGAGTTGACCTCAGAATTACTTTGAACCCTCCTCATTCCGTCTTCTCTCCTTAAAGAAAGTCCTATAAACCCCTGGCTGGAGAGAATGGGCAGCAAAACTGGACCTTAAAGATCGTTTCTAACATCTTCCTCTCCATCTTAAGGCCCGCTATTGGTTCGGAATAGCTGTCTAGCCAAGTGGTTAAGATTCAGCAAGATCCCTATGAGCTTCGCAGGAGCCCTATTCCTCATGCAGGTCACTGTCGGCGACGGCATATCCGCTTTTGCTAAGAATTGGAACTGCAGGTCTCATTGCTACCTGGATAATATTCTGATATTGGTGACTCGTCGTAACGTCCGAAAGTGCGTGGTGGTTCTCATCAACAGTTCTCTGAGGATCAACTTAGACAAGAGTGTTATCGCCCCGAGCCTTCGCCTCACCTACCTAGTCATAAAAATAGATATCCAAAAGAATAAAGCTTCTCTCACCCCCGCAATGTGCAACAAATGCGCAGCGCCCTTCGTACCGTTTGCAACAACGCTATCTCTATCAGATCTTGGAAACGTTTCGCCGGTCATCTTAACTTTAAAATACCGGTCCTCTACTTACCCTTTTTTATAGGCACAGTCTGTTTGGATCAACCAGTGTTGCCCAATAGAGAGGAATTAAGCGCCCTCATACCCCTTATAACCAGTAAGTGGATGTCATGGATTCCCTCTAAGGTTGCGACACCCCACACTGTTTTTAAGGACGCCTCAGAATCTGGACTTGGCAACTGGTCCGCTCACTAACCCCCTCGCGATCCCCCCTCTGGGAAAATCCTTCGGGAATATTTTTCTGGCAGAATTCATCACCCTGTGGTTTGGTTGCCTCCTGTTCCCCAAGGCGGGTTTCTTCTGTGACAATATAGCTACTATCTTTAACACCATCCGCGTCAAGCTCCACGTGGAACTTCTCCGCCGCCTTTTAGGCGACACCCTGAGAAGAATTTCTAGTAACTTCCGGAAATGTGCACGTAACATCGCCTACGTACGCTCCGGATAAAACTTCGCCGATGAGGCCTCACGAATTTTCAATAATATAAATTTAGCCTGGCTCGCTGGCGCCTCCCCTCAGGCTATATAAGGAAGTTCGCGATCATGAGGCCTTATTGGTCGTTTATCACTCGCCTGGCTAACACCTAAGCTCCCTCCCGCCCGATCCGTCTCATAATTTAAGAAAATTTTCTAATTTTCATTTTGTCATAATAAGAAAGGATGAGTTCCTCTCACTCCGTGTTGGAGGAGGGGAACCATAAAATGGTGAAGTTCAGAAATAAATATAAGTATCGAAATTTTGTGAATTTTCCCAACGTGGAATGTCGAGTGGGGGCAATTTAGTTTATAGTTCCTTTTAAAATTATATTTTAGAAAATTTATAAAAATTTAACCATGGCTGCTTTTCTAAAAATTTAATCTTAATAGCGATGCGCAAGCGATACGGAGGGGGGGGGAGTGGCGAAGCCATTGCCTGTGTTTTTAATTAGATTTATTTCAATAACTTTATAGCATGCCTTATAAAAAAAGGTAATGGTTTCGCCGCTCCCCCCTCCCAACAGGCGGAGCTTGCTTTCACTACTAAGATTAAAATTTAAAATCTAAATAAAAGCAACCATGGTTAAATTTTTCTAAATTTTCTGAACTTCGCCAATAATAATAATTTATAAAGGAACTCTAAACTAAATTTCCCCTTTTAAAAATATCACGTTGCGAAAATATAGATTTATAGAAGATACATAAGATACATAAGAAGATACATAAGAAAAGATTTTCTGAACATCACCATTTGTAATTCTTTGGTTTTTAAAATTGACAAAATTTCCATATTTAAATTTATTTCTGAACTTCCATGTTTTGTTTTTGGATATAAAAGATTTATTAGAAATAACTTGCTAAAAAAACATGAGTCACAACCAAACTAAGATAAAATTATTATTCAAATACTCAAAAAAATCCCTTCTTAAATTATAGAGTTAGGGATGATAATGAAAATTATATGCAAGACAGCTCACCTAACTTTGCGTCAGTTGGCTAAGTTATTATCATGGAAATATTCACTCTCTCGAAATATTAACTGATATAAGAAGTCACAGAAATGCTACAGAGCAGTAAATTACGAGGAGTGGTCAATAAGTTTTGCAATTCAGATATAAGGAAAAAGTATATGAGGAAAAGTGTTCTATTATTTTCCAATATAACTACCTTCGACTTCAATGCACTTGCGCCACTGGTCCCTGAGGCTTCGAATTCCCGACAACCAGAAATCTCCCGACTGCTGTTCGATCCACTCCTGGACGGCGAGCTGGACATCTTCATAGTCTCCAAACCGGCGTCCACGCAGTGCAGCCTTGAGCTAGCGGAATAAAATTTAGTCGCTAGGGGCCAGATCTGAACTGTAGGGGGGATGGTTGAGCTCCTCGAATCTGCACTCGCTCAGGGCAGCTTGTGTAACTCTGGCCTTGTAGACTTTGCCTACGTTGAAGTCGATTATGGGGCGTAAGGTTTCTAGGGACCCAAAGGGCAGAGACCTTGGTCATGGCCAAATTGTCGTGGATGATGTTGATAACACTTTTATGTGATATTCCAATTTATCGCTCGATTTCTTCGACCTTCACCCGTCGATTTTCAAGGATTATCCTCTCCACACGGGCTACATTGTCCTCGTTAGTCACGTCTGACGTGCGTCCTGGACGGGCGTCATCTTCAAGGGACTCACTACCATGGCGGAACTCTCTATGACATCGAGCAATGGTTGCATAGGAAGGGGCGGTGTCGGTGTACACTCAGACATGCGTTCATGGATCTCTTTTGCATTCTTGCCTTCCTTGGTTAAATATTTGATCAGTGCGCGGTGCTCAACCTTCGCCATTGTTGAAAACTTTGTGACTGACGATATGCAAACAGCTACTGCTTCTTATATAGACAAGGCAGGAGCGTTCGGCTGCAGGTTCTGACTTGTCATAGCTTTTTCTAACATCCCCACAAACAGCCATCCCCCTTCCTCTGTTTTGCCCTACCAATTCTCAAAACTTATTGACCCACCTGGTAGTTGTAAGATTTATATTATTGAGAATATTAAAACCTATATTGTTTTTAAATCATATATGACACCATTGATACATTATTCTTAAATATAGTATTACCTTAATAGGCCTGATAATAACGAGCAGTGCCGATTCCAACCCAATCAAACATTTAAACAATTCGGGTACCCCTTACAAGGCACCTTAATTTCTGGTTGTACTCCTTAAAGGTGCCCCAGGATTACTATGATATGATTTATTTCATCGTAAAGGACCAATTTCTGGCATTGCTTCTATCCTAAATCCGGTCATTCATCAAGGATAGAAGATTTACCAGCTTCAAGGAGTGCATATAAAAGGCTGACGTATATGCCACCTGTCACAACTATTATCCTAAACAAGGGAAGAAAGTAGGACCATCTTCTCTAAAATGAAAGATGAAGAAGCAGAAATTCGTCCCTCACAACAAAGAAAACTTTGTCAAGGTAATAGGCCGGTCTAAACCGAAACCTGTTCGAACGACCATCAATCAAGAAGCCCCACCATTTGTCAGCGTTCTCCAGGAGGCTTGTCGTATGTTATTCAGGCGGAATCGAAGAATATGATAAACCAATTGTCCTCAGATCTCGTAATTGAGGCATAACTTCTTCCACCAGGTGCACCAGGTGAGTACCACCCCTTCTTTAACCCTATCTCCACAAGAAACTACTCTCTCTTCAAGCGAACAAGGTCCCGCTGACCACCAGGTGAACTGTTTGTTCAATAGAAAAATAACCCAGGAGACCTTCAATTCAAGACAGGTACAGTAAACGGCTGCAATATCTCCACCCTCGTCCGAGATAGAGGGTGCACGTGTATCGTGGTCTCGGATAAGCTACTTCCAACGGTAGCCAGGATCTCGATCGGTTCGCCATCACCCATGATCAACTGGAACCCTCTATTTGGTGTCCCAATGTAAAGTGCCATATTGACTGCGCCTACTTCACTCGCTGAGCAGAATTAGTACCTTCACCCATAAAGTTTTGCGCCGTTTTAATTGGGTAGAGCCCAAAAGCTTCCTCACCCACGGTGGGGCAACCAGTGACCACCAGCTCTCATGCCAAATAAGAATTGAAAGCACCTGTTTCCTTGGGTACCTCCGGTTCTTCGGATTATGGTTCTTCTGATTGTGAGTCCTTTCGCAATTTGTGGACTAAGGCACACAGCAAAATGCAAGATCCCATTAGAGATGGTAAATTGATTTCTTTCCGCGTTAAGGATAATCTCCTCTGTGCGTATGCTCCGGCGGGGTTAACGCAGAGTCCAAGGCATTATGCGTCGCTCGTTCACATATGCGCCTTATCCTAAAAACCGCACACGGCAGCTTTTTCTCTGGTCACTTCAGCTGCTCCAAGATCACCCAACGGATCTTTACATATTTTTATTGGTCTGGAGCATCACAGGAAATTCTGCTTTACTGGCATTCCTTCGACATATGCCCAGAAGACGCTAATTATATGGCGAGTCAAGCCGCCCACACTACAGAAGGGCCCCATCATTTTGGAACCCTTCTCCCAAGTGGTTAACGACTTAGTTGGTCCTTTCCACCCGCCATCCAGTGAGGGCCACAGATATATCCTCACTCTGTTCAACTTTGCTACCCTGTTACCTTAGGCTGTCTCCCTCAAAAAGATACATATTATTTCATGTGATGAAGCCCTCATCTCCATCTTTGCCCGCGTTGGATTACCTAAATATTTTTTGGTAGATCACCACCGTCAGTTTCCTTCCCATTTGATGGAGCAGTTGGGATAACTTCTCAGGTCAAGCTCTTCTTTACCACTCTATTTCATTCGGTGGGGAATTGTATGTGCGAGAGGCTGAATGGTAATCTCTAGACCATATTGCAGAAAATTTTGCCCAGAGCAACCAAAAGAGTATCATCGCTATCTTCCAGTGGGTCCTTGGGATTCGTTCCCTTTGAGCTTTTGTATAGTATGAATGTTCGAGGACCATTGAGCATTCTTAAGGAGCTATTAACTAGCCAAAAATTAAATCGGGAAGTATAATCATATTACTCATACCTGATCAAGCATCTGTCGAAGCTCGATCTTGTATGAATAAGATAATTGTTGGAACAATGCGCCGAGATAGCCTGCCAAAATGTTGACGTAAATTTAGACAAATATAAGACTTACTTCGATTGTAAGTCTAAGGATCAGAGTTTCAACGCGTCGAACAATTTTTGTTGTTGCTCCCAACGGACAATAACAAGCTGGTAAGCCAATGGAAAGGCCCCTACTGGATAATTAAGAATTGTGAACGCATCAATTAGTTGGTCGAAACGAAATCGGGGAGGAAGCTCTTCCACCTCCTCAAGAAATACCATCAGCGCACAGGAAGCCATCAAATATTAGCAATAGATTAAGTATCGGGCGTCGAAGCAGATTACTCCCTGGACACCCTAGCTGTGGTCCAAATTGCATGCATAGAGAAGGACGACGATTACCCTTTACTCGTTCCAGATGTGATGAATTTCCCTTCAACGGAGCTAAAAAAAAACTGACCAATATCATCGCTTCAGAGAAGGTAGCTCCATGCCACTTTCGATCAATTCGGTGACGTCATCTCCGACAGTCCAGGGTGTACTAAAACATTCGAGCACAATATCGAAATAACTACGCAAAAGGCTGTTAGATCCAAGCCGTATCATTTGTTCGTTCATTTAAGGGAAGAATTCAATGCCGAATTTGAAAATTTATTAAAGTACAGATAATTGAACCCTGTGAATCAGATTATTGTTCATTGGTTGTACTGGTAAAGAAACCTAATAATTCCTACAGAATATGTATTAATTTTAGAAAGCTAACGCTGTCACCGTATTCGACGACGAGCCTACTTCCTTGATCGACCAAAATCTTCATTTGTTTGAGATGGCGACGTATCTTTCCGAATTATATCTGTATAAGGACTATTACCAGATCACAGTGAGGAAAAAGGTAAAACGGTACACCACATTGCCGACAGAAAAGGGATTAATGCGGCTTTCCTTTGGCTACCACACATATCCTTATATTTTGATAACTTTTACATGGCTACTAATGATTTGGAACAGCACTTGACCGCTCTTTACGCTCTTCTACAAAGCTAAGGGACCATAATTTCATCATTGGCGGAGTAAGTTTCATTTTGCCTTCAATACCATCAATTACCTAGGCTTTGGCATATGGAACAATCAATTAGCCCTGCAGGAGTATAAAATCTGAACCATTGTAAAAATGCCACTGCGTCTAACCTTAAAGCAATAAAGGTCATTTATGGGTCCGCTTTTTCTTATAGGCGTATCATCCATGATTTTGACACCTTTTCCGCTTCCTGGTATGAGCTCCTGAAGAAGAAGTTCCATGAGCAATTGGTATGGACTACGTCATCTATCGCTAGTTTCAAGCAGCTAAAGGGTAAATTCGCGTTGGCCTCTATATTGCGATTGCCTAATCCCGCCGAACATTTGCCTGCAGGACTGATGCCATAAATAACGGTATAGTGTGCGTTGTGGTTCGATACAGACTTAGTAACGAGAGTTTCCCCTAGCGTACGCTAGCCTAAAATTATTACCACGTGAAAAGAACTACGCAGTGATTGAGCGAGAGGATCTTGGTATCATATGGGGGATTAAAAAAATTAAAATGTATTTGATAGGAAAGGAATTCGGGATCAAGACTGACTATAAACCTTTGTCGTACCTTAAGAACATCAAAAAAATAATGGGAGTCTAATGCGTTGGAGTTTATTCTTCCAAAATTCAGATTTAAAATTATGTATTTCAAAGGCTCCGAGAATTGTATAGCTGATAACCTGAGCCGAAATTCTGTAGATTCCACTCCCAATAAACCTGAGCCTACTAGTTTATTCTCTTTTAAATATGTCTGATTAAATTTCGGTCTCAAATATGAACCCCTTTTTGTAAATATACGCTAACCATTATTTTGTAACCGAGGCAGATGTGCCCTCTTCTGAAGCCCAGTATTTGGAATTCCTGTTTTTTTTTTATTTACCATGTATCCCATTGCTATTTTATTTGTGATGTGAATTTAATTTGTTTTTTTGAGATTCAGTATTCCTTGTGGATTTAGGATCGCGTATATTTTTTTCTTCATTTTGTAACGCGAGGTATTGCACACCCTTATTTATTTAGAGAATAAGGTAGAGTTAAAGAAATCACAGATTGTGATTTCTCAAGTGATTTTTATTAGATTAAGTGACTTTTATAATTGTAATTTGTTCTTTAACTGCAGAAATGAGAACTTGTCTATGACTAGTTTCTGAAGCGTAAGTTCGAGTGGGTGGGAAACTATCATTAATATGAACACCAAAGAATTAATTAAAGTAAGTACACTCGACTAGCAGACTTATTGTCTATTAGTATAGGGGAAAGGTTCATACGTTTATCAAAGGAGAATATTATATAGGTGAATTTATTTTTACGTAGGGTATATAAGCATTATGTTAGCAAGAGATGTTAGAGAGGTCAGTTTTATGGGTATCATTTAATGTGTACTGAATGTTCTACATCATAAACACAAAGTTATAATCAGAAGCGTGTATAATAATTGAAACAACGATACATTTAATTAATTAATATACATTAGAAAATAAGCGGCCCTGAGACAGAAATCAATGCAATTAGTATGGGGATATCTGACGACGTTTATAGAATGGCATCAACGGCTATTGATTAATAAAGGACGGTTTGTCATATAAGATGTGAACAAAAGATAATTGATGCCACATTTGCTAATTCGATTTAGTTTATTGAGAAGTATTTTAATATTTACTGTATAAAAATCTTGGGAAATAGCTAGAAAATCTGAAATAAGTGACCCTGAGCTATTGAAGGTATCATATTTTTCGAAAAAAATTCAGGAATTTAGTCAGACTTATTAAAGGTGAACAAAGCTTTATACGGTGTAAGTCAATGGACATGATCTAATCTAACTTCACGTTCTCCAAAGGTATGAAAGAGGTAGAAACATCAATGTGGGGAAACAAATAAGTGAAAACAATGTTTCTTTAAGAATTCGTAAATAAGATTGCACATCCGTTTGAGATTAAGACACAAATAGCTTGTTGCAATTTTTCAACTACTTATATTTAGATAAAAAAGGTAAACATTTTGTCTTAATTTGTGGCGGGAAAAGTTAAAGAGAGGGGATTTTTTTTTCCTAAAATCCTTTGAATAGATATTAAAGCTGCTATTTATGTATATCCGTTTAAGTGGGGAGAGGATGAATTGAATATTTACTTTGGATGATTTAGAAGCTGAGTTCTTGGTTAATGTCAAGGTACACCTGTGTAGACTAGCTTGGCGCTCACTGTCATACACAAGCACCGGCAGACAGCCCAACACAGGCCGCCTGAGGTAGTTTCGGGAGATTAAAAAAGAGTGCAATTACGGTTGACCGAGTTTAGATTAATGGCTTGCCAAGGTGTAGTTCAAAGGATATATAATGACAATACCCCCAAATATAATTTTATTATATTTAATAAAAGGGTCAATTTATATATATAAATATATATATATATATATATATATATATATATATATATATATATATATATATATATATATATATATATATATATACAAAAAGGAGAACAAATTACTCATGGTAGAGAAATGAATTAAGTGAAGATTAACGAGGTAATCTGGAGATGACCATACACGATAGCTTTACCTTCAAGCGCGGGCAAATTGGATGGGGGATGGAAGACAACGGCGCAGGTCTTCAAGAAGATACTTAAGGGAGTCCTGGCGAGGAGGACTCGAAGATGGGGTTGGATTACTTTGTGATGAAGAATGCTATTTTCTCTGCTCCAGAGAGACGTAATCTCAACTCGAGATGATTCTGCCGATCGGCAGGGAGTCTCAGTCTCGAAAGAACGGGAATCTTGAAGGGATGGCGAAGAAAAGAGGGCCGGACAACTTTCAGGGAAGAAGGGGTCTTGATAGCTTTACCATGATCAGGGACCAAAGCTTAACGAAGGTCGATCTGCTGACAAGATCTGTGACGACGTACGACGATAGGATAAGGGTTTTCACGGTAAACATATGGCAGTCTGGACGGAGAGTATTGCTGGCTTTCAATCACCTCGAGAGATGGTGAGCTTCGGGTTAAATACCCGGGTGGCTAATACGATAGACACCTCATGGCTTTGCGGTCCCTACGGGATTCTTGACGCCAGTCTAAGCTAACATATTTCAATGTAACGCGCCATTCCAGATGATGAAACTTGCCTCGCGATATGGAAGTAAAACTAATGTGGATGCGCACGGCGTTATCGCAGGGAAGAAGAGGGGGGGGGCGATTTGCGTCTGAAAGCAGCTGGGAAGGATGATTACGCGAGTGACGGATTCTTCCACGACTTTCTAAAATTCTCACGTTGTCTCAGGAGGTCTTGAACGAATACAAGAGTATTTCCACGGGGCTTTCTTCCGCAGATTTTTTCTAGGGTATCCACTCACACGCCTCCCTTTCCAAAAATGACTTTTTTTGATACGAAGAAGAAGGAAAAGGGCATCCCTAAACATCGGAGGAGTCTTATATGGGAAAATTATTTACCTGAGTCTACAGGTGCACACGAGGGGTGGACATTTATATTTGAGTTAACACAGCTGTCACTAAATGATTGAATGACTTCCGGGTTTTTTCTGGTGCAGTGTATATTCAAAAAGGGTATGGTCGTTAACCAGCGTAAAAATAACATACAAAGTAAATATATGCGAGCTACAAAAGTAAAATCAAAAGTATTCATTTTTTAAAAGGGTAGTGAAACCATATATCAATAAAAATAACGAAAAATACCATACAAAAAAAAACATATTCAAAGGACAAATATATACAAAAAGAAAACAGAAATTTAAATTGAGAACCAAGGAACATAAGCATACACGCTTAAGCCGAAGTTCTAGAATTATAAAAAAACAGTACACATAGTCGATTATGTGCATGGGAGTACAATGTTTACCACATTTTTACTTCGCAGGGGGAGGATCATCAACAAGATTCCTACTTAGACAGTCTGCAACACAGTTTTCTTTCCCTTTAATGTACCTTATTCGGAACTGTCATTTCATTAGAAGCAAACTCAAACGTATAAGACTTTCCTTCTGGTTTTACAATTCTTTAAGTAAGTCAACGCGATCTCCTTACCTAACAAATATGTTTGGAATTTTTTGTACACTCCATACAATCCCTAGAACTTCAAGTTCTATGACCGCATAGTTCCTTTCGCATGACGAGAGCTTCATTACAAGCATTCGTTCGTATCCACCAACTTTTGTCCGTGTTCGGGAGTCTCAGTATGAGAGCTGATTTTAGTCTTTCTTTCAGTTGATGGAAGTAGGCAGTCACATTGGAGTTGCATGCGAGGGTGTCCGGCGAACGTATTTTTAGTAGGGAGTTAAGGGGGATGCTAAGGCGGCTAAATTTGGGAGAGATGACTTCTCTACACTCGGCTTGGGCGAGCTAATGGGCCTCTTGTCTTAAGAGGTCACTGGGTGAACTTAGGAGGACAGCTTCTCCAACCCTGAATCCGAAGGCGGATGAGAAAGGCTGACATTGCCTCAGGAAACTCTTCTCCCAGACCCGAAGACATTGGGTTGATGTTCAGCTCTTCCGTGGCTTGCGACCCTCACTCACACTTCTTGGGAGAGGGCTCGTTGTATTGCACTCCTTTAGGGGAAATTGCGTCTAATCAAATCTGTCCGTCAGCCTGGAGTGGGTGCATATATACACGGAGCTATTCAAAATAGAGAGAGAGATTGAGACTTCTTAACCATCGTTATCGGATGTGAGGAACCGAGCGCCATCTTACGAGGAAGTGTCAACGGCTGGAATCAGCAGCCAGACGGGCGACAGCGGCGGGGGGCATAAACGCGTTTCACGGCGAGGATACAAAGCAGTCTACCGACCCGAGGGGGGGGGGGAAAGGTTGAGACGACTGGGAAGAAGCTTCGGTGTGAATTTCCCGAAAGGAGGGGGGGTCATGACTCGTTTTCTCTCCCGAAATATTGTCTCAGGAGGGGGGGGGAATAATATTATTCAAAGGGGATTCCTCCACAGAGGTGACAAAGGGCTTGATTGTATGGAACTTGCCGACGTGTTCAATTATCTCAGAGGTGAACTGTCTACCTCTGTTGGACAGACAGAGTGAATTTGGCAATTAGGTATTTGGGCACTCTAAAAAAAGGCTCCAAAACAATTGGTGTCTTCTCGAGAGGGGCATGTGGTATTCATTCTTTTGACGTAGTCTTCTGGCAAATGTCACACAACCTGAAAAACTCGGTAATTTTTTTAACAGTACAGGGCCAAAAGAGATAACGAAAGATTCTCTAAGCCGTTTTAATGTGAATGCAATGACCAGCCATTAATTCATCGTGTGAGAGTCGGAGGCCTTGGGGAACATGTATCCGAGGATACACAATGAGCGAGTGGAGGATTTTATCCTCAGCTGAACTGGAGCGATAAAGGATTTCATCGCTAATGAGGTAGGCGACTTCCCTTTGAACACAAGCAGATCCAAGTTCGTCAATTCTCACGTTTTTGCACAAGGACTGGAAACCGGGGCATTACTTTTGAGTGCTTGCAAAAGTTGAGTTTTGAAGAGGTGCAAACTCTGAGGCATAAGAGGATTCTAAAGACACTTGGGGAGCAGTGTCCTTTAGTGCTTGAGCCCTAGTGATGACTGGCTGAGACGCGGTTAGGGCCAAACAACATGGCACAGAATTTATGGAAGCAGCTATCACTTCGGCCTAACCAGTGAAGTATTCGCATTCCAGATAGCAGCGGACTAAGGCGAACCGATTTGAATGTCCAAAGTATTCATGGACTGCTGCGAATATATCGTGGTTAGGGCTAACTGGAGGGAGCAACTTTCAGAGAGGACGAAGCAAGTGCATCTGGTGTATCATACAAGGGCTGACACTCATCCAACCATTAACACTTTCATTTCAAACTCAAGCCCACCGGGAGAGCTTTTGTTGAAAAGAAATTAACTTACTGTCCCGGGGGAATTGCTTGTTGGGAAAGTTCCTGACGTTTCAAGGCGAGCGAGTGGATGAGAGAGAAGCACTTATTTGGTAGAATTGATGACAAGGAGCCGAACGAAATTGGGAGTTTTGAGGACATTGGATCTTTACATGGCCAGGAACTCCGCAAGAAAAACAAATTATGGGCTTACGAGGATAACACAGGGGAACAATTTTAATCACATTTTCTACTGACTTAGATTTATCTGCCAATTTGAATTCGTTTTTTTCATTCTGATTTCAAATATATAATCCATTTTGACCTACATGCTATAGTTATTCTGTAATTCCAATTTTCTCGTTTCCAAGAAGACTACCCTGCGGAAGGACAGAGAGTGTGCTTGTAGAAAGCAAATACCTCACAGTACAGAGTAGTAAGATAGTAATAAGTGTTATTGTGCAAAATAATGACATTATTGTTTCTTTTTTCATGTCTCATGTTAGAGTGATGGCTTCGTCAAGAGAAAATTGCGTTAATGATCCAGACAACTTGTGCTAGAAGGAGTAACAAGGAAAGTAAGTACCCTAGGAGACCTTACGGTCCATTCAAAGAGGGTACCTTTGGACTAGCAATCGAGCGGGCACATGGCTGTTCAATTGTTTTGCGTCCCTAAACGGCCACTTTTCAAGACTTTGTCTAGTCTTGACTTGAACTGATCAACAGATTCACTGTTGAGAACTTTCACTGGAAGTGCGTTCCACTTACCGCAGATACTGTAGGTAAAAAAATTCCACACAGATTGCAGGTGTAACGCTTCAGTTCAAGTTTGAAGCCGTGATTGCGCGTTCTGCTCTCACTCAGTGTGAAAATATCCTGGTAGTCAACATTGTCGAACCCTCGAAGTATTTTGAAGACTTCGATGAGCTGACCACGCAGTCTACGGGTTTCCAGCGAGAACAGATCTAACTCCCTTAGTCTATCCTCATAACTGTTATGTTGGATAGAGGGAATCAGTTTGGTTGCCCTAGCTTGTACGCGTTCCAATCTCGCGATGTCCTCTCGCAATAAAGGACTCCAAAATTGTACGGCATACTCCAGGTGCGGTCGGACAAGTGAGTTGTACAGGCACAGTACAATCTCCTGGTTCCGATAACCAAACTGGCGCTTAATATAGCCTAGCATCCTTTGGACTTTTTTCTCTGCCTCAATGCACTGTTTCGAGAACTTGAGGTCACTAGTGATTGTTACACCCAAGTCCTTCTCAGTGTCGGTGGATTCCATAGCAGTGCCCTTAAGGATATACTAAGATTAGAGGTTTCTCTGGCCGATATGCATCACTTTGCATTTCCCCACGTTAAAACGCATTTGCCACGTGCCTGACCACTCTCAATCTTCCCAAGATTTTCCTGAAGGTGGGCAGTATTTCCATCCTTTGCAACGTTCATACCAAGCTTGGTATCGTCGGCAAATTCGGAAATCTTGTCAACCATGTCACCGTCCGTGTCGTTGACGTAGATGATGAATAGTAGTGGTCCCAGGACAGAACCTTGAGGCACTCCGCTAGTAACGGGCACCCACTCAGAAGCCTGTCCATTCACCACCACCCGTTGCCGTCTGCCACTTAGCCAGTTCTCGATCCGCCTGGCTACTTTTCCGTCTATGCCCAGCGCTTTCACTTTCCGGAGAAGGCGGCGGTGTGGTACCTTATCAAAGGCTTTCTGAAAATCTAAGTACACCACATCCACCGCCTTGTCCCGATCGTGGTCACTGAACACGAAGTGGAAGAATTCCACAAGGTTCGTCAGGCATGACCGTTGCCTTCGGAAGCCGTGCTGGGAACTCCTCAGTAGCAGGTTTGACTCTAAATACGACGTCACTTTGTCCACCATGATGCTTTCCATGAGTTTACCGACTATCGAAGTCAGACTAATAGGTCGGTAGTTCGAAGGTTGGTTACGGTCTCCTTTCTTGAAGATAGGAGTCACCTCCGCCTCACGCCAGTCTCTAGGAACGCATTTGGGTCCGGATTGACATGTTAAAGATAGCGCACAGATGTCGTGATACTTCATCACACACTTCCTTCAACACTTTAGGTAGAAACCCGTCCGGTCCATGGGATTTAGTCGTCTTAAGGTCAGCGATCTTTTTCTTTATTTCTCCTTCGGTGAAGTCCATTGCCTCCAGCTTTTCCCCCGAGTAGGAATCCGTCGGCTGGGGAATGGGACCACACTCTTCAGTGAACACTGAAGAGAAGTAGTCGTTGAGGATGTTAGCATTTTCTGCATCTAAATGCTTTAATGCCCCCTCCTCATTCCTCAAAGGGCCAATCGTTCGACAGATTGGTTTACCGCTGTTCGCATATCAAAAAAAACTCCTTGGGATTCTCTTTACAGAGTCTCGCCACTCGGAGTTCCTCGGACCGTTTAGCCGCCCTTATGCTGGACTTCACTCTCCTGGCTAGCCTCCGGTATTCGTCAAAGTCACCCAAGATCTTCGATTGCCGGTACACAGTTCTCTTCTTCCTAAGCAGTTAGCCGATTTCTCGATTAAACCACTTTGGTTGAACAGAAGACCGACGGGGACATTTTTAGAGGAATGAAACGCGATTGAAGACTCATGAATGTGGTTTTGAAACTGTTCCACAAGTCTTCAACAACATCGCACACTTCTAGCCTCGCGTCAGTGAGTCCAGCACGAAGACCTGCAAAGTCTGCTCTTTTCAAATCGAGTTTCTTGGATTTACTAGTTGCAGGCCCTGCCTTCGGAACTTTGAATACAAATCTAATTAGTCGGTGGTCACTGCCACCGAGCTTTTCGCCAACAGAGAGGTCCTCAACGATGTCATCCTCAGAGGTGAAAACCAAGTCGAGGATATTGTTTCCTCTCGTTGGCTCTCTCACCCATTGAGTCAGGAACTCGTTGTTTGCAAACTCCAGGAGTAGTGCGTTCTCGCCACAGAGTTCTCTGGTTTCCCAGTCAACTTATGTGTTGAAATCACCAAAGACGATACACACTCTGTCTTCGACAAGTTCTCCTAGTAGCTGGTACAGATCTCTGTCCTTTTCAACGAGTTGAGCAGGAGGTCTGTAAAGCACCAGGGTCCTGTATTTAGCAGGAACTATCTCTAGGTCAACACCTAGTAGTTCATGGTCGGATACGATGTTGCAATGCGTCGAGTTGAGAGTATCCTTGACATACAACATCACACCGCCACCCTCTCGGTCTGGCCTATCTTTCAGGAAGAGCTGGTAACCGGGAATCGTAAATTCACCTTCAAAATCTCGGCTTGAGGTTTTTATCCACAACTCCGTTATGGCCACCATCTCAGGTTCCTCTGTTACTACGAGGCCGCGGAGCTCAAGAAACTTATTCCTGATTGACCTCGCATTGAACAGAAGAACTTTGAGGGAGTCCCCTAGTGTAGGACTCCCTACGCTCTTCCGTTTCCCGGCTTCTCTGTTTTTGTGGTCACACCCTTTTTGACGACCTCCGTTCCAGGAGTGACACGGGCATGCTGGCGCACGTCCGCTTCTGGTCTGTTTCGAACGCTCCTTCGGGTGCGTTCCACGACATCTTGAATTAGGTTGGCGAGAAAAGCCTTGCCTTTAAAGCAGAGATGTACCCCGTCCCTTTGGTAGAGGTCGTCTCTACCGATAAAGGTACGATAGGGGTCCACGAAGAAGACTCCTTCTGCCGTGCAGAGATCCGCCAACCTTCTGTTCACTGCGATGTTTCTTTCGTGAGCGGTTCGGGATGGACCTCTTCTTGGAAGCATCCCAACCACCACACGTTTGCGAATTTTAAGCCCTAAATCATCCACGGCTCCCATCACCGTTTGGATGGTCTTACCACTGAGGCCAACCTTACGCCCTCTGAGGTAGAGGTCGTTGCCGCTCACCATCAGAGCGGCAACTGAATTCTCAGAAATCTGAGCTTTCTTTGCCTCTACTCTGATGTTGTGGTTACCCCGTCCTGACAGGCAGCTTACCTTCACGCTAGTGCGAAGGCTGGCTGCTAGCAGCGGCTGCAGATCCCGTGTTTGCAATTCACCAATGAGGGTGACCTTCGGACACTTGGTCTCTGAAGTTGGGGTCTTCCCTTGTGAAAGAGGCCTCTCCTTTTCCTCTTTACTCTCCACATTCTTATCTTTCTTTTTCTTCTTGTTTATCGTTTTTTCTTCTATTTTTGGTTCTACTTTCGTTTCAACTTTATTCTTTTTCTTTTTTTTCTTCGTTTCTCCTCTCTTCTTTTTCTCTTTTTTTCTCGCCTCAGCTATCTTAGCCTCAGATGATGCCGGAATGTCCGCTTGGTTACCAGGGGATTTCGACACGTCAGTGGGCGGAGCCTCTTCTAGGCATCGAACCTGAGCTGCGTTAAGGGCTTCGAGCTTCTCCAACTTTCTTTCAAGGACCTTAGCTCTCTCCTCTGAGGCTCTATAGAGGTCTTTTAATTTCTCCACCTCTCGCGTCAATATGCAAGTAGTGCAGATACTTTCAGGGCTGCATTTTGAGAAGCAGCCCTCCGGAAAGTCAACGCACCACTTTTCTAACTGGCATGTTGCACAGTTGTGTTTGAGACGAACGTGACCTTTTTTGCCTGTCATTTTGAGCGCTTTCTCTCTTTCTGAAAACTCGTGACCAATCAATGATAAAAAGAGGGGTTGGTAAGTTCTCCTTGCGTGAGTCGCTCCCGCCTATGATCGGAGAGTTTTCGGATCTTTCAGAAGGCACGCTCCATGTGCTGCTGTTCGTCCGACCGAGTCGTCAAACCTCGGCGTGCCGTGGCTCCCAAACACGAGCACTGACGGTCCCCGAAGGGGCCCTTGATTTGTCACCAGGTAAACAACAACGAAGCACGCCCCTTTCTTAACTCCTACTAGTTCCCTTCACAACGGCCAGGATCTCGGAGTAGCATTCAATGGATATCCCGCCACACCAAGGGACTCGACCCAAGGCTTTTTATTGGCCTGGCAACCAACATGGGAACAAAGGGCCCTAACCTCAGACCAATGCTACCATGAGCACCCGTCAACATGCACTGGGAAAGGTCAATAATTACGCGCCAGGGAAGGGGTTAACGGGGCACTACCCTCATCCTATTCATCGTGCCCCAGCGCCTAAGACCCCTCAAGTCTTAGTCTCTCGCAACCAGTGAGCGTCGATTGGCGTTGTTTATAAGGGTTTCAAAGCCTTTCTTCTGACGCATGAGGTAGCTACCAGGTCCTTATATGTAGATAGATGAAAAAAGGGTAAGGGTTACATGATAGGAATAGGGTTTTTTATTGTTGCTTTTTTATTTTTGTATTAGTAAAGAAATAAGATTAATGTAAACAAAAGAGGAAGGATAAAGTAGGATAAAGAAAGACGCACTTAGTCTGGAACCTAATTTCCGACCAAATCGACAGGGGGAAACCCTGCCAGGGGTACCAGAAGATAGGTACCCCCGCCGACATAGCTCGAAAAGTCAAGGGTACGCACAAGCTCTCTTCCTGCGACAAGGGGGCGTCACTTCTCTCTCTACTTTCTTAGAGAGAGAGAGAGAGAGTGTGTCAAAGGCGCAATATATCAAACTTTGTGATCCACACTTATAAGGCATATTTTGATGTTCCTCTTGGCGATCAAGATAAGAAGTGGACCCCACATGCTGTTTGCCATAGTTGTGTGGATCATCTTCGTGATTGGACGAAAATAAAAAGAAATGGTTTTCTTTTTAGTATCCACATTGTGTGACGAGAGCCAAAAGATCATGTATCGGACTGTTATTTCTGTCTGGTGAATACTAAAGGGATTGGCAAGAAAAATTGGCACAAGATCGACTAGGTCAATATTCCCTCGGCGATCCGGACAGTACGTCATTCTGAGTCTTTACCATTTCCGATTTTTAGTGGATATGCTTGCTCCGAGGAGGAAAATGATGTACCTGATATGGACGTCAACGGAATGGATTCACAGTCTGCAAATTCATCATCAACGCTGAACAGTCATTAGCTCCTTATTGTTTTAATTTAGAGGATTTGAATGACTTGATACGTGGTTTGGCGCTCTCCAAGAAAGCTGCAGAACTTTTAGCGTTTAGGTTAAGTGAAAGACATATTCTTGAGAAGTCGGGACGGGTATCATATTAGCGAACATGGAAGACTACATTTGTTAAGTATTTCTCTAAGGAAAACAATTTGTATACTACCACGATGTTCCTGCTCTGTTTACCCAGTTGGTACTTAGCACCTATAGCCCTGCTGAGTGGTGACTGTTTTTGGATAGCTCCAAGCTTAGCTTCAAGTGTTTCCTTATGCATAATGGCAATGACTTTGGTGCATTTCCTCTCAGTCACTCTGTCCATCGGCAAGAAACTCACTATGACATAAGAATGGTCATGGATTTACTTAAGTACCATGAACACAATTGGATCCTATGTGTAGACCTTAAGATGGTCAACTTCCTCCTTGGCCAGCAAAAGTGACATACAAAGTTTCCATGCTATATCTGTATGTGGAACAGTCGAGCCCGTGACAAACACTGGTCCCAAAATGATTAGTTAGTTCAGGAAACATTGGAAGCAAGAATGCCAAAAATTGTTAATGAGCAAATCGTAAGGCAAGAGAAGATCGTATTTCCTCCACTTTATCTCAAACTGGGGTTAATGAAGTTGTATGTCAAGGCGTTGAGCACTGGCAATGATTGTTTTCAATATATAGTATCGGCGTTTCCTGCTTTTTCATACGAAAAAATAAAAGCAAGAGTATTTGATGGTCCACAAATCAGAAGACTTCTGAGTGATTCTAGATTCGTGAACACCATGAATGAAAAAGAGAAGGAATTCTGGCTCTCCTTTTCTGCCGTTGTTCGTAACTTCTTGGGAAACAAAAAAGCGCATAACTACAAGGATTTGGTTACTAATATTATTTTAGCCTATCGTGATCTGGGATGCAACATGACTGTGAAGCTGCATTTCCTAAATAGTAAACTCGGCCGATTCCCAGAGAATCCTGGAGCCGTGAGCGACGAACAAGGGAAACGCTTCCATCAGGATTTGATGACGATCGAAGAGCGATACCAAGGTCAGTCAGATAGACACATAATGGTGGACTACTGCTTGACGATTATAAAAAATCAGCCAGATTAGACTTAAAGAGAAAGAGATACGAACGCAAATTTTTGCCCGATTAAAATCAAGAAGAGGTCCTGGAGCCTGATGTACGGTCATTAATAAATTAGCATCCATTTGATTACAGTATTTGTATTCCTAATGTGTAATTCAAATTTTTTCTCATATGCAATAAAATGTTTGTGCAAAAACCTGTTTTACTATAAATAACGCAAAAGGATGATTCAAAATTGCTTCAGGGCATGATGATAAGCGTTATAAATTTAACATTATTGTATAATATTATTTATTGATGTTACGAAAAATCTGTAGCATTTAGAGAGAATCTGATTTCAGATTTGAATTCAGTATGCTCAAATCAGGTAGGAAAATGAACTTTTGTCATTTCACTAAGTACATTGTTCTCCAGTGTTTTCGGATGCTTGGGGATTATTTATGAGGTGCTTAATACCCCTCGATTCTGGCGGGAAATGGTACTTAAGTTTAAAGGGACCAGGTACCTTAACAAACTTGGGTGAATTCTTCCAGGAAATTTGGAGAGGTTATTTTTAATTTTAGGGAATGGTGGATAAGACTTCTTGTGGTTTTTCGAGTAAAGATGGTACTTAATGACTGCACATCCGCTTCTTCTATACATTCATTGAAAGAAGACACGCGTCTGTCCTTCACGAATGCGCGGATTTCAAAGGGTAGTGCAGCCATTAATTTATACCGTAAAACAAAATCAATTAGGGACTTGTAGTCGCTGTTGACTTAGCTGATTCAAACCAGAACTGGAAAGTTCTCTGGAGGGTGAATCCAAATTGACGGTAAGTCTGGCCGGTAATTATTTTCGCCTGGCCGAAATTTGATCTATAATAATCGGGATTCATATTAACCACCGATAATAATTCGGACTTGAGGAAGGAGTAATCGAGAATAGCCTCTACCGTGAGTGAAATGAAGATTTCTTGGAGGTTGATATTAAGGAGGGGAAGTCGTCCAGCGAGTCCATCGGCTTAAATATCCCAGTGGTTCACTTCGAATATTTTCTCAAAGTGAGTTACGAGTAAATAGGCGCTGAAATCTTCGCCGTCTTTAAACACTCGCAACTTTACTGAAGGGGTTTGGGGAATTCATTTCTCGATCTAACAGAAAGGGTCTCCAAATGATTCCTGTTAAGCTCACTTTCATGCTGACGAATTTATTCTCTCTTGCTTCATCTTCTCTCCGTTCTATTTCTCTTCTCTCTTCAGCTTCTCTCTGTTCTCATTGATTGCCCTTTCATTTCTTTCTTTTTTCTGGATATATGTAACTAAATCCTTACTGACAACCCAAGGATCTCTCCTTGTTGATAAAAATGCTCAAATGAGAATATATATTGTTGGTGTAACTGCACGTCTGACCACTCGGTGCGTCCAAGAAACTTACGGAAAAGATTATAAAGCTCTGACGATCTTATCAAAAATCATTATTAGACGGTTTTTAGTAGAGGGTTTAGTAGAGAGTTTTTAGGAGAGATCGTCCAAAAAAAACTAATACACACAACGAAAATACAATCGAGAACAAATGGTTACCACAAAAAAATAATCAATCAAAAAAAAAGAAGAATTTGTTCCACTTTGTTAGAATATCTTTGAACGAACTTGGCAAACTGGTTACTAACAAATTTACTTGGGGGCGGTTAATTTGAAAAGAAAAGGGGTTCTTTCACACAAAAAATAACAAAACTTTATCTGCCACCAGATTAAGATGAGGATAATGATTAATAATCTGGGTTTTTCACAAAAAGTAGCCCACACCTGACACCAGAAAAATGTAATAGTATATATATATATATATATATATATATATATATATATATGTTTAGACATACCTAGGAAGACTGGCTCTGCGGTCAGAGTCGTACATAAACACAGGTAGACAGCTGACTACAGGCAGCATGAGATAGTTCGGGGCAGTTTAATAAAGAGTGCGTTCACCGGGCTTAGATTAATGGCTTACCAAGTTGAAGTTCAAAGGATATATAAAGACAATACCCCCAAAATATAGATTACTATATATAATAAAAGGGTTAATCTATATATATATATATATATATATATATATATATATATAAAAGGGGAACAAATTACTTAATAATAATAATAGGTATTTATAATGCGCCGTTCAGGGCTGTTAGCCTTCTCAGAGCGCAGGTTGTGTAGTGAGTGTAGAGAAAGTTTACAGGGGGTGAGAAGGCAATTCTGGAGAGATGAGTCTTCGGACACATTTACAAGAAGCAAGGAAAGGAGAGGATCGGGCTTCGGCAGGAAGAGCATTCCAGAGTCTAGGAGCACAAACTGAGAATGAACGGTCACCCATCGAGCAGAGGAGAGAACGAGGAGTGTTCCGGATGGGAGCGAGGTTAGACTGGAGTGCCCGAGGAGTTTGATGACGGGAGAGTGCAGAAGAAAGATAATGTGAAGTCTCGAGGTTTAGGGCCTTGTAGATGATGAGAGGTATTTTATAGTGGGTATGGAAGCGAATAGGTAACCAGTGTAGCTCCTGTAACAGGCATCGATGGAGAGAACCGGGGCGGCGAAGGAGGAGCCGGGTAGCATACTTTGATTTGAACTAGTTGTATGGGCGAAGTGACAAAGAAGGGAGATTCACTAGAAGAGAATTGCAGTAGTCTAAGCGTGAGGTGACGAAAGCATGAATAGCAGTCTCAAGGTTTCGTCAATCAAAATGGGATCGAACACGTGAAAGGTTGCGGAGGAAACCGAGGGAAGACTTACAGATACGAAGGATGTGCGGTTTAAACGAGAGTTGATCGTCGAAAATTACACCAAGAATACTGATGGTAACACATAAGGCGACGTTCGTTTCCCCCAGGTTAAGGGAGGGAAAGGGAGCTTTAGATTTCTCCACCATCTAAGCAGTATCAACAAGGAAAACTTCAGTTTTATCGTGGTTAAGTTTGAGAAAGTTGGTAGACAGCCATTCGTTTATGGAGTTGTAAGCTGAAAGGAGCTTGGTAATTGATTGAGAGAAGGACATAGGGGATGTGAAAAAGCATATTTGATTGTCATTAGCATCGAGGTGGAAGAACAGGCCTACATCGCGAAGAAGGGAGTCAAGAGGAAGTAAGTAGATGCGAAAGAAGAGGGGACCCAGGACTGGCCTTGAGGCACCCTAAAATGAATGGGCGCAGGCTGGGGGGAGAGGGTACCGAGCGCGACGGACTGAGTGCGGGAGGAGAGCTATGAGCGTACCTAAGCAAGTGCAGTGCCCGAGAAACCAAGGAAAGTTTGAAGACGATTAAGGAGGACAGTGGTGTCGAAAGCGAAGGAGAGATCTAGGAGAACTAGAATGGAAGTAAAACCCCTATCAACAGTTCTACGTAAACCGTCTGGTACATTAAGAAGAGCGGTTTCAGCAGAATGCTTCGCTTTGAACCCCGATTGCTACGTTTCATCGATATTGCATTTTAAAATATGGTCATTAAGGCGAGAGAAAACCACTCTCTTGAGGATCTTAGAGATGAATAGAAACTGTGAGATAGGACGATAGCTAGATAGTTCAGAAGGGGTAAGTTGTGGTTTTAAGGATAAGACGAATTGGTGCATGTTTGGTGAAAGAGGGAACCACCCCTGTGGCAAGAGAATTGTTGAAAATATGAAGAATCAGTGGGAGGACAGCAGAAGGAATTTGTTAGAGGAGTTTGGGTGGAAAGACCTCCTTAGAGGATCGAAATTTGTCAGAGCGTGAAATCAGGGTAGTTACTTCCTCAGAGAACGCCCGAGTTAGGACGTTAACCGGCAGTGGAGTATGGTCTGGGAGAACAGCATGGGCTTGTTCACACGACTGGGGTAGTACAAAGCGAAGGTTAATAACCTTATCAGAGAAAAAATTGGAAAGTGTAGAGTGGGTGATGGGAGGAGAAGTGGGGGAAATGGGGCTAGGCGAGGAAAAACGACAGAGGAGACGAAAGCTACTCCGAAGGTCATTCTTGCTTTCAGACAAAAGTTTGCGTTAATGAGCCTCACGCGCTGATTTTATTCTGAAAGAATATGCTAAAGTAGCATAGGCAAGTTAGATGGAGGTCGTGTCCGGCCCAGGGGAGCGTGCTTTACCAAGGTTACGTTCATGGGCACGTAAGGACCTACCTGAACGAAGAAATTTCATGGTGAACCAAGGGGCGCGGTGTGGCGGTTTGAAGAAAGAATGATAAGTGAAGCATGCACGAAAAGGCAGGCGAGTAATGATTTGTGCAGTAAGTTTAAGTTTTGGTCAGGTGAAACAGTAGTATCAATAGGAGGTAGGGCAGAAATAACATCGTTAAATAGAGAAGTAGTATCAATTAATGATAGTCGCCGGAAAGGAGTAAGATCTTGGGACGAGCGAGTAGGGAGATGGTAGGGAATATAGAATAAAAATTGACCAAGAAGTGTTTGGAAATCGTATTAGAAAGGTCAGTTACAGTTAGATTAGATATATAGAGGTTCGAGATGACTAAGTCAAGAATATTACCATGTATATGTGTTCGGGATGATACATGTTGTGTAAGAGAGAACAGGTCGATGATGTCAATTAATGCGCAAAAAGTATCATTGTGTCTAAGAATATTGAGAACACCGAGAATAAGGAGAGTTAAATGAATTAAGTGAAGATTACCTAGGTAATCTGGGGATGACTATGCAAGATCGCTTTACTTTCAAGCGCAGGCAAATTGGATGGGGATGGAAGACAATGACGCAGGTCTTCTATAAGTTACTTTGGGGAGTTCTGACGAGGAACACTCGAAGATGGGGTTGGATCGCTTCGTGATGAAGAATGAGATTTTCTTTGCCCCAAAGAGACTTAATCGCATTTTGAGTTGATTCTGCCAATCGGCCGGGAGGCTCAGTCTCGAAAGAACGGTAATCTTGAAGGGGTGGTAAAGAAGAGAGGGTTTGACAATTCTCCAGGAAGATTGGGGCTCGATAGCTTTCCTCTGAACAGGGGCTAAAGCTTAACGAAGGTAGATCTGCTGACGAGATCTTCGACGACGCACGACGACGGGTTAGGGGGGCTCACGAAAAACAGACGGCAGTCTGGACGGAGTGGATGGCGGGCTTTCAACCTCTTCGAGAGATGGTGAGCTTCGGGTTAAATACCTGGGTGGCACCAGTCTAAGAAAACATAATTCATGATAACGCGTTGTTTTAGATGATAAAATTTGCCTCGCGATATGGGTGTAGATTTAATGTGGCTGCGTACTGCGTTATCGGGAGGAAAGGAGAGATGATTGGCGTTTGAAAGCAAACACAGCTGGAGCGAGTGATTATGTGAGTGGTGGATTCTCCTCGACTTTCTAAAGTTCTCACGTTAGCCAACGTAGTCTTGAAAGAATAGAAGGATATTTCCAATGGCCCTTCTCTCACGGGGGTACTTCTAGGGCATCCCATAACAGTCATGGTTGACTAGTAAATGCTTGTTTTTAAGATAGAGAAACTCTAGGAGTCAGAATACTTGTACTGGTCTTGGCGTGCTCTGTTCTAGTAAACAGGGCAAAAAATTCGTAGTTTTATTTTTGCTGAGGACTGCCTATGGTTTTGTAGATAAAGTGCTATATATTACTCATAATGAATTAGGGTAAACCGTTAACTCCTAATAAGTATAAAATTTATTAGATAGGGTCTTATTGTTGAAAAAATCAAGGAGAAACAGATGACATAAACCGAGAAGAGTATAACAACCTCCATTTGGGGTAAATCTCTAACAAGATTGTCCAAAATAAAAGGAAGATTAGGGCAAAGAGTTTGGAAATCTTTAATGGTGCATTTAGGAAATTTTATTATAAATATAAAGCCAAACTTTTTTACCGATTCCGGGTAAAAGGGATAATGTAAAAACATCAGAAGTTCCAATTGCATCAAAGTTAGCAGAAGAGGGCTGCCAATCGCCTACTAACTTGTCAGATTGTTCAAGAGAAAGGAGTATTGTTTTATTCTTTGTCTTCTAGCTGTTGAATCATCTTTCACTTCTGAGGTTTTTATTTTGTTTTGAACTCTTTTTCACGATCAAAAATTATAAATTTGTTACTAAGTGGAGGTCACTCCTATAAGCTACACTTTACTCATTTTTTAAAGAAACGAATTTTCATTTATATTTTTATAATTCATTGCAAAAATGGATGTCACTGTCAAAGTAATGAATAAAAGTTTTTTTGGCATTGAACCTATGACAAATAAAGGTGAGGAACAGAATGGGTATTCTGAGAGATCCACGACTTCCAATATCAGCCAAGAACTGTTTGTTTCCAGATATTCCTTTAGATCATACCATAATAAATTTTTCTCAGTGTTATGGAAAAGATAATAAGTGTTATAATCTTTTTAGTATGATGGGAAGTAGTCAAAACTTTGAAGAATAGAGATAATAATACATATTACATTCTTATACATATACTTCTTTAGCATTGTCTAAACATTTGCAATCCATTCTATTAGGTCATTTATCAATCTATAATATTATTTTAAAATTATGCATTAGACCTTTCTCTCAGTAAATTAAAATCCGGAGAGGGAATTGAATTCAATTCGTGATACCTATGAAAATTGAAATTTGCTCGCTTGTGGACGATCCATTTTATTCGTTTTAGCCATCTGACAAGATTAGAAGTTCAAATAAAATGCTTGAAGGAAGAAATAAATGCACAATTGAGTAATGTTTCCTTTTCATCTATAGGGAATTACATATTTCTTACCTCTATTATAAATAATTTTACTTCTATTTCTTCGCCAACTCATGTATATTATGCAAATATTTTAATGTTTTTATAGACGGAAATGAAATGTGCAATATGGCAGAAGTAAATATAATATTTGAATTATAAATGATACGTGTATATTATATTTAATTTCTCATAAGATGAAATATATTCCAACTTAAAATAACAGCACAACAAATTTTTTCTTCTTTTGCCATGGAATATAATTTCATTTAGTTTTCTATCAGGACTCTGTTCTTAAAGCCTTGAATTCAATATTATATAAACCAGTAAAATTGACTTTCTGGTCATTCTATTCCACAAATGAGTAAATAAGATTAGACGCATTGCTTAGAAAAAGTGGGGAGCGTTAATCCAGGAAAGAGATGTGTCTTTGCTATTCGACAAAGCTGAATGGAAGAAAAACAGATATAGGTCAGAAGCGATCTGGAATAGGACGTATTGTGCCGGTGAAAAATACATTAAATGAGCTCATCATTGCTTGTCAATGTCTGCGGAATTTGTGTTTGTTGTGTTGCATAGGTGAGAAAAAAGTTTACTAGAGTGCAAAATTGAAAAGACACCTTTAAACACAGCCCTGTGTGGTATTAGATCCGCATAATACAAAACATTAGTTAATTCTTTGTCGTCATTTGAAGTACATTAGCTTATTTTTGAAAAGAACTCTTCACGTATTTAGAAGAATAAGTTTTCGCAAAACATTTATAACATTTGGCTTGCATTCGATTAAGATGTAAATAAATATAAGGTAGTATTTCAGTTGTATTTACCTTAGAAGTCAGAGACTCTTTGCCATTTACATGACAGCTTTAATACTATAGTTGCCCCTTTGTTAAAATTACGTGTTCGTCTTTGGACGACGAATTAGAAGGAGGGAAAGGAAAGCACTTCCTTTACATGGGAAATAAATGAAAAAATGTCCCATTTCCGATACATTGTCAAAAATTGCAACTGTTTTATGAATTCTTTCATTGTGGCAAAAAAAGTTATGCTTTTTTTTTGTAAATGATCACTTGATGTATCTTTAGAAGAATTAGAGAGTACTTTAAACAGGCAAAAGAAAAGAATATTAGCGCATATTTTAACTAAACTCACACTTAGGAGTGTTAGGAGAATGCGAACGCGTACATACACCTAATAGAGCGATTTTGAAGAAAGATCAGTGTCTGCATGATTGGTTATAAAATTGGGCTGAGACCGTAGCAAAATAATTTATTTGTTATAATATTATATATGTGTGTTCATATTTATGTAAAGAAGTGTGTGCTTTCGTTCTTGACACTGAATGGCAGTAAGTGAGAATTGAAATTGATGAGTGAAAGAAAATATAGGAAGAAAAATAATTTAAAAGATTGTTTGAAAATGATATTAAGAAAAAATGATCTTGCGAATGATCGTTAGTCTCTCTTTGATTGCTCAATTTCTCCTACATACTTCAAATTTTATTGGAGAAATTGACCACAATATATATATATATATATATATATATATATGATAAATTTGCAAGAATTTAGGGGTGAGATTAGAGCGATCAGACGCGTTCTCGGTGTTTTCTTGCAAATTATCCCTTATACTTGTTTCGTTGAATGGATGAGTTCCATGCGATGAATGTGGCTTGTTTGCTATCGAAAATGAGGCAAGTCAAAGTAGATACATGTACTAGCAGACGCTTCTGTGCTATTGAGCTACTTTTTAATGCAATTTTGCTGTTCCATGAGACATCAGTAGTGGGGTTATCTTCTGAAACTATTTGTGAGAATCTGGTTAAATGTGAACCACTGGAACGGGTTGCAGCTTTGAATTTGTAAATTTAGCACCTATTTGCTGACTGACCTCGATAGCTACCTGGGGTTAGGGGGCAATATTTGTGTGCTCAAAATTGTCGGTCTGGTTAGCTGTTAGTAGATAGTGCAGGAGTTTTAAATAGGCAGAATGCCGCTGGGCCTGCTGCCAGAATTTTCCGTTAGAGTGCACATACATTTTCAGATCCATCGAGTCGGCTTCCAGATGACGGGAGAATGTTGAACTCTTGCCTTACATGATGCTGTGCATTTTTTTAGGTTAATGTATGCATGGAGTGATCACAGGGTTTCAAGGTATAGTCACTGAGTTCTGACTAGGGCTTTAATATCATTTAAGTATCACCAGGTTCCTAAAGCCTCTGATGAAGGGGAATCAAGGTGGTTTATAGTCATTTAGGACATGTGTGAAAAGGTTCCTAGTGCTAATCATCCCTCAAGAGCATTATAAATCTTCTGGCTCTGTTAGGTGAAATTATTAAAAATTCGACCGGCTTTTTCGTGAATCTCCAACTGAATATTTCACTAGTACGACGCAATACATGCGGATTTATCTTGGATCGTGGAAAATATTTACTTTTTTCGATAATAAACACTTTCCCACTTTTTAGCAGTCCATAGGACAAGCACAGTAGCAAAGGCTAACATAGACATTTTATTCTATTTAAATATTAATTATTTGTTAGAAGCGCAGCCTACTATGATCCCCATTTATCTCAAGCACTTTGAGAAAGTCTGGAATAAACACATTTAGGATCAGGTTCTCTGAAACAACATGAAATATCAACTGCTGTTTCAAACCTGCTCTTACGTAAAACCTGTTACCTTCATCGAATGAGTTTCGAAACCGACTTAATTTCTTTGTCTTCTCTCATGCAACGGTATCATCATAGACCAATTGTAATGCTAATTTTCAAAATGGTAAGAGGAAAAAGACGAGGGAATTTAAATGTGAAATGTGTACTCGATTGTCTAGCGGCTGAACAATGTAAACGACTTTTAAGAACTTCTATATACTTTTCTTGGTTCATAATTTTCAGAACGGTTCTTCTATGCGCTTGTCACGCAGAAAATTACCAGCCACTGCATGTCAACACAGGCAAAGTCATTGGCGGTTGAGGAGTCACCGGGCTGGCTTAGATTTGTTAGCGGAAGTTTACGGAAGTAAAACCGCGAACGCAAATACACAATTTCGGATTTGTGGACTAATTTGCGGAGGTTCCCAGCTCTGCCAGAGTGTAAGTAGGTGGCGTGGAGAAGAATTTATGACTGAATGTCTGAAAAAAACAGTAAAATTTCATACGAAAATCATGGTGAGGAGCGAGATTTCGGTGCATAGAAGAACCGTTCTGAAAATTATGAACCAAGAAAAGTATATAGAAGTTCTTAAAAGTCGTTTACTCCCTTAAATAAGGGAATGGTATGGCGACGGACCTTGGATATTTCGACAAGACTCGGTCCAATGTCATCCAGCAAAATCAGTGAAGGCATGGTATTAACAAAATGGAGATCAGCTGCCTCCATGGCCATGAAATTTCCTGTACAACAATCAAAATTTATGGTATGGGTTGAAAGATGAAATATACACATAGGCCATTACGAACAAAAAGCAACTCGTAGGTTGTCTCATTGAAGTTTGGCTCAGATCTAAGCGAATCTAGGAAATGTGCAAAACATTGATCCATTCCATGTCAAGACGTGTTAAAGCACTCATGGATGCTAAGGGTGACCAACATCCTTACTAATGAATGTAGAAGACTAAACAATATGCCAATATCTCAAAATAAATCTATTTGCAATAAATTTTGATAGAAAATTTTAAATATTTGGAAAAATCCATAATAATTCCGCCACTAAAGTGGATGATTTTGCTCAAAAAGTTATATTCGAATAGAGAAAATTCTAAAAGGAGCATTAATTTTTTATTATACTATCCTCTCCTGCCCCATTCGGTTGGTAATTATATTTCTACCCAAGATTTTATCCTCTCACTCCTCGCATTTTATGATATACTAATCCTATTTCCTATCAGAATTAAATCATCTTAGTGTTACAGGGATATTTTTCATTTATTGATTTGATTTCTTACAACTAAATCTGTTCTTTAACTGTTTTTTATATTGGTATAAATAAGAAAAATTTAAAGATTTGCAGAGGGTTTCAGAAATATTTGTATGTAAATAACCTCAAAATATTTAGGTTTACAAATTTGGTAAACATTTTTTTCTGAAAAGATTGAGAACACATAGAATCATCACTGGCAAACTTCTTAACCAAGGCAATCTAAATAAAGAAAAAACCTCCTTATGAGTTCTTGCTAGAAGGTTGGACGATGGACATTGTAATGGATTATATCGACAAGTAATACGGCAATAGATTCCTGGATGCTAATTGGATAGATAAACTGATAGTCATGCATGTGGTGGTAATTAGCTTCACATCTATTATAAAGGATATACCAATCAAAACACCGCTATGTGTATATTTCTGTTCCATCCCTTACATCACACCTGATAGTAGAGTAGCAGTATTTCCTATGAGGGCACTATTATCAATATACCCTTGACGCTTAATGGCAGCCTCCTTCGAGGAATACAAAGGGTTTTTCTAGGGCTGTTTGTACGACAATTACATATAACGTCAATAAAGACCTTTTTGAATTATGACTGGTGCCAGTCATCTTCGAGCTCACCAGTATTACCTTCGAGCTCACCGATGATTACGAAGTACAAGCAATAAAGGGTTAGAACCAAAACGTATCTATGTTTTGTGCCATGATAGATTCCGTGAGGAAGACTATAAATGTAAGCCGTAACAATTAAAATATGTTGCTGCAGAAAATGGCCTTAATTGATACTCAAGCTCGGATTGGTAGCCATAGGCCTAGAGGCAAGGAGATGACAGGAGCAAAACGTCGAGAACAAAGAATATAACAGGCTGCATTGTTTCGAACAATTTGATGGAGTTGAAGAGTTGAAGAAGAATGTGATTTTTCGAGAAGACATTTACGGTAATCAAGGTGAGAGATAAAAAAAACATGAATGGCAAGCTCGAAACTCTAGGTTCAAAATGGTACCATAAGTGAGTATGACTATAGAAAAAAAACAGTGATAATTGATGAATAGATTAGCATAAATCGATTAGAGAGATAAATAACTATCAAATGTAACTCTTGGTCTTCTTGCAGTTTAGAAAAGGGAACCAGAGAAACTTCAAGGATAAAATAATGAGCAATTGTTGCAAACCAGGCAGGTCCGATTATTCAAACACCAGTAGCTTCTCAAGCTTTATGAGTACTTTCCAGAATGTTCTCAAGGAGACATAGTAATACTGGCGTTTCGGATAATAGATTTCTAATAGTTTCAGCTGAATAGAGTGAAGACAGAAAGAAGGACCATTAGAAATCATGAGAATGCTTAAGAAAAGCAGATAAATGCAAAAATAAACGGACAAAGAAATGACTTATTGAACAACAAAATAGGTACAGCTCATTATACAAAACTATTTTGCTAGAGATATTATCAGACTGAGATCGATAATAAACTTAAAAACACGACCATTGGATCGTGCCTATATAAACACCAACTAGATGCTGAATTCAATGAAGAATTATATTTTAATATAAAGCACTATATAATGCTGCTGCGATATGTCAAAGGGCGAAAATAGAATACTGAGAAGGATCAACTACTTAACAAATGCTGACAGTTTCATTTATGAATATATATTCAGACTTTGACATCTTTGTAGGGGTGCGAAAATGTATCAGAAAATATTCCTTCCAACTCGATAATATAAATAGCCGACCAAATTACTAACTCATAACGGACTAAACCTTGGCGTGAGGCTGGAGTATTGGTGTTTAAATCTAACGTTACAGCGTTCAAAACTCAACAGTCCCAAACCTTTTATGAAGAAATGTCAAGAAGAAAACGGATGTCAAGGAAAACGCTTTAGGGACCAACTTAACTAGAATCAAGAAGGACTAAGAAATCATCAACTCAAGATAATTGGACGAAAAACGAAGATACATCAAGAAAGAAAAACGAAGATTAAGAACCAACCCAGCCAACAAGAATACGTGAGACAAGATAAATGGAAGATAAATGTTTGAAGGGCAAACTTGAAGAAAAAAGGAATTTCAGTCAAGAAAGAAGTAAATAGATTCGATTAAGAGAAAATCAAGAGGAAAGCAAGAATAATATTGATAAATAAACGAAGTTATAATTAAGAGGCCCCCCCCATATCTTCAACATAAGACTAGTGATCTAAGCACTTTTGAATTAGGAAGCTTGCATAGTCGTTTGAATCTAGTCCATGTTTCTCTATAACTCGCTAATAAGCAGCGTGTTTCGGTTTGACGGTCGGTATGGTTAAAGGTTACATGGAGTCAAGGAGGTGCTGTGAAGAATAGGAAATTATTGACATTAGAGAACTGATGGGAAAGCGTCGCAGAGGGAATATGTCTAATTTAAGAGTGAATAACTCATGTCATATTAACAGGAAACTAGAATGAGCAAGATAAGTTGGGATGGAGGGATAGTGTGAAGAACTGGACTACGATTTTCAGGGCATTGAGTTATACCAGTTAAAAAAGAAAGGATATTTTTAGAACAAACGCAAAGAAATACTTACTAGATTTTTAGAAGGAGCCTAAGGCATTCAACGTGAAGAGAGAAACGTAAGAAGCGTGAACAATCCAAGTGGAACGTCTTATTATTCAATCGATAAGTCGAGTTTCTGCTTCAAGATCAGTTTACGAAAGGTTGTTAATAAGAAAGCCAGCAGTATTACTCGCTTAGTAAGCTAGTTAACCTAATGCGCATGGTTCCCGCCTTGCAAGGGTGTCCACATGCTCAGTACCTGCAGTTGCCCGCTCGACAGTGTAGCGAAAGGTTACGTCGTCTCTCTCTCTCTACTCCCCCGTGCTGTAGGCCTACGTTTGGAGACGGCATACCCGTGGTTGGTGATACAGGGTGTTGTCCCCGCCGGGTGGTACCTACCCAGAGTTAGTGTTTATGTACTATTTTAGTGATCGGCGTAAACAGTGTTTGTTTGTTACTTACAAATATTTTTTACCCTTTCAGATTACAGGTTTATTGAACATGGCTTTGCGTAAGAAATTAATTTCACAGATTGAAATAGACAATATTCTATTGCACAGTTCTGATGAAGAAGCTGACAATGTGGAGTGTGAAAGTTTTTATGACAGTGAGATTGATGCTGAATATGTGCTACAACCGGGTGACAGTGACCGCAGTGACAATAGTGACTTGGATGATGGACCACCAAGAAAGAAAAGAAGGAAATAGTGCGTGGTAGTTTTTTATTCTGATGTTTACGGCCATATGCTAAAACAAATGTGAAAGGCACATTTGAGCAAAAAAACTTCTTTTTTTTCTATATTTTACATTTTAGCCTTTTGCATATAATGAATTTATAAATAATTGTAAAACTACAAGAAAACTGATAAAAGTGCATTTCACATTTTTCTTAGCATACGGCCGTTAGTACCACATTTAGAGGATCGAACTTGTTCTGGTTCGGCCATTCTCATTTCTGTTATTCTTTATCGATGTTTCTTTCCAGTAACAAATCGATTGCTTTGTTTTGTACCAAAAATATAGTTTTATTAGTATGGAAGAAGCTTCACTTTTGCCGAACGTTATCCCCCCCACAGACTCCATTCACCAGGGTACTGGTAAAGATGTTGGGGACGAAGCTACCTAAATTTAATCAATTCTAGCAAATTGTGTAGTATATCCTGGGGGACCAAACTATCTTCACACAAATGGGGTTGGTAGGCTTCATGAGTCTACTCTGCGTCCCAGTAGTGTTTATGATTCAGATGTGACAAAAAATGACCCAATAGTGCCAAGACCCTGGACGCTAGGTCAGGAGGTAAGGTCGCAGCGCATTGACATTCACGTTTAAATTCACGTCCGCCGTTACACATCTTTGTCATGCAATTAGAAGGGTTGTCCTAATTATTAGCATTTAGTATGAATGGGGAAAAGCAAACACCCTGGTCCGATTTCACAGTACATGCTTTTAGTCTGGTGTCTACCTAGTAGGCTTATATTCCGAAAATACTTCATGTCCAGGCTACCCAAGGATGGCAATTACTAAATCTTCCAAACTCTGACCAGAAATAGCGTAAAGGATACTGCGGACTATGACATTCGGAAATACTAATGCAACATATATTTATAGCATGCTCTGTTCGTAATAGGTAGTTACTCATCTTCATTCGTACCCAGTGATGTATTTCAACCACCTTGCTCCTAAAGACAGACACATTGCACGATTGTAGCACCCCAACTTCAAACAAAGAAGCAAAATTTGCACTTATATTTATATTCATGCGAATACAGTGAAAGGATTAAGTGTGATAGTATCTATGGTACGAAAAATACGAAAGCATTCTCAGTGATGTATAAGATTTGGGACCATAGGCTCAATGAAAAAGATTCGAAGTTTGTATCGGCCATGGTGGCGTCTCGGGCAAAAGCAACAGCAACACAGATTGAGAGATATTCCAAACCCCCATTCTCTACATAAAACCTCATGGCTTGAGTAGCTTTGAACATCGTCCTAGGCACAGTCGAGAGAAGACACATATAATTTATGAGCCCTTGGCGAAGGGATGTTAAGCTAAAATGGCGCGTAAAAGGGAATAATAAATTGTGCAATGCATTAAATACGCTGCAACACTTAGGCAAAAGAATAAGTGTTTATTGGATCAGTGGAAATAAGAAAGGATAGAAGTGAGCAAATTTCACAATTAAAGTCTGTATCATCGTTCAAAGGAGCCGTAAATTACTATAAAGGAAGACCATTTGTCAGCTCAAGTTCTGAACAGCATAGAGCGAAAAATTTCCATGCCACGGATACAAGGTATCCTAATTTGGAAATACGTACCTCCCAAATGAGAGTTCGGTCAAAACAAGACCCATTTAGCCGAGCCCCATTTAGGAACAGGTCCGGTTCGGGTTGAGTCATAGACAGCTGCAGAATTGCGCCATTTTGTTTTTGGCCAGAACAAAACGGAAACCCGTGCTCATAGGCATAAGGAAAAATTCGGTTTATGGCACCGAGTTGCTTCAATCATCAAAGAAAGAGACCTGAGTAACACCAAAAATTATCGAAAGTCATCTACGTAAATTTTGCAAGAAAACCGTCCTTCATTTACAAAATGATACTTTTTTTTACTTGCTTAGAGAAGTCCATTGAGGTCGATGATGACGGATGTCATCATAGTAGTCTCAATTGGTGGGTGCGCCCCTGAATATGGAGACCAATGTGAGAGCCTCAGCAGCTTACACACTCACGGCACTGGAGGTCTGGAGCCAGGGGTGGAGGCGCCGAGGCGCCCTCTTGTGAAGCCTATGATGACGCTCATTCCACTGTTGAGTTGGTTCCATTTCGAAATGAGTGTCTCCCGAAGACAGGCAGAACGCCATGTGGCTCTGTCGGCAGCTGCAGTTTCAAGATGGTCTACGTTGATGTTGAAGTTTTTCAGTGTCCTATCTACTTGATCTTTGAAACTATTTTTTTAGCTAACACAGGTGGGGCTTCACTCTGTCAGTTGTCCGTAGAGGGTTTGTTTGGCAGACAATTAGCGGGCATTCGAAGCACGTGTCCCAGCCATCTGATCTTTCTCCGAAGAAGCAGGCATTCAATACCTGAGAACTTAGCACGCTGTAGCATAGTGAGACCGATTTCTTTTGATGCGCTGTATGTTGAAAGCTTGCAAGAGTTTGATGTTTTCGGTACAGACTGAAAGTTTCACTTCCGTACACCAAACTGCTGAGAGAGACATCTCTGTACGCAGCAACCTTCGTTGCGAGTCGGAGGTTGTGGTTCTGGATTACGGGCTTGCTGATCCTACCGGAGGATGCCGGAGCCTTGTTGAGTCTCCTGTTTACTTCCTCATTAACAAAGCAGTCGACTAACAGCATGCTACCATGGTAGTTGAATTGAGGAGAGATCTTGAGCTCAGCTCATGCGACACTTATAAGAGGCACCACCGGCGGGGCACCACCGGACCACAGGTACACCACATCTGTTTTTTCTGTGTTGATAACGACCTCAAGATCACAAGTGATGTCGTAGATGAAACTAGTACGCAGTCATCCGCGTATTGAAGCTCTAACACTGTGTTGTCTAAGGTTTTTGTTATTGCTTGGAGACGGGGTATGTTGAAAAGACTTCCGCTGAGCCAGCAGTGAAAATGTTTCCCGGAAGAGGATGGTAGCTGCTGAGGAGTTAATGTTAAGCATAAAGGGGGCAATCACAAACCCTTGTTTAACTCCAAGCTTTACATCAAAAGTTGTAGTTTCCTCGCCACCGATGACCAAGCTCGCCTTTATGCAGTCATCGAATGTCCGGTGTCGTGGTATGACATTACATTATATCAATACCATATTATATCTTTGAGAGAGGACCAATAACTTGAAAGCGGAACGACAAAAGGGACGAAAAACCACGCCTTCAGACGGGCTGAGTAACGAGAGAGTGCAACGAGGTCAGGCAAATTATGTACAATAGCAAAGTTCAAGGTTATTTAAAGAGACATGTATATAAATTGAATTTTATTTCTTCCCAAAAAATTAATAAGAGATTTGAAGGGTAAAATTACCTCAGAGAATTAACGGGCAAAAATCACAACAATAAACGAAAGGGAGGTGGAGATTAACTCAATTGGGTTACTGAAGGGGGGAGGGAGGTTGGCTTACGGATGTCTTCTGTACGTGAGGTGAAACCGCTCGGACTTCAGAGCGGGAAGTTGGAGTGATGATGGTTCTCCAAAAGCAAGGGGGGAGGGTAACTCCCGGTCCAGGGGAGAGTATTTCGGCTACCCGAAATGAGTTGGGCTTCGACAGGAGTTGATGGGAGAAGTCGGGAAAATCACTCAGGGCGATCGTTCAGTGGAATTACCTCCTGGCTGGGGCTAATTCCAAATACACAAAATAGTCCAGCTTTCACTTTGCTTTGTTGCTAGCACTTGACTTGGAACCATGGGGAAATCTGCGTTCTGGCGAGACTTCTCAACTCTGTTTATCTTCCGGGAACTCGAGCGTTATTTATATCCGAGGCTCTCCCTAGAGTTGGGGGTTAGTGGGAAACAGCTCTACTCTCAAAGGGCCTCGAATCTTCTGGCAGAGCTATTTTAGCCTGCATAAAGGTGAATCGTGGGGGACTCGATTCGAGGCTACCGCTTGTGGAATGGGGAAGGGGGTAGGCTTACCACTTTAGTCCTAGCCGGGCCTTTTGCTGCACATGGGAGTTCCCTTTCTGCTAAAGATCTTCTACGTGGGGATTCCCTCACACCCTGGTAACTGGAATAAATTTGTCAGGGCACCAAATTTCTTCATGACGCGCCACAGCATCTCCCGGTCGACCATGTCGGAGGCCTTTGTCAGATTAATGAAGGCCAGTCATCATAGATTTTGGTACTATTCACGGCACTTTTATTGCAGTTGTCTAGCCGTTAAAATCATGTACACGGTATCCTGCTCTCTCCGGAAGCCACATTTGGTTTCAGAGCACACTTCATTCGCAATGTGCTTGTTCAGTCGTAGCAGGAGCCCCTTCTCTGCAATAGCTTATAGGGCGATACCCCATCTAATCTTCCACACGGCTCGGTCGCCCTCTTCTTGTAGATTGAGATGATTCTGGCTTCTTTCCACTGCTGCGGCATGCGTTCAGCTTCCCACATCACCTATATCATTTGGTCGAGCAAGATGTGCAGAGCGTCACCGCCGTATTCGAGGACCTCACCAGTAATTCTATTTACACTTAGTTACTCGTACTTAATATTTATTTTTTAAGCTACAGATCGCATTTTTTCTTTTCTTGGTGGTAAGAGTAGCAACCCTCTGGTAAACTGTAGTCCTGTCTGGAATAGCATCGAGCTGTCCTGGGTCACAGGGATTACGGGTGTTGAGAAGATCGCGGTAGGGTTCTTGAAACTGCTCTAAAATTTAACCTTGTTCTTACGAAGATTGTGTTATCCTGTGAATGAACTGGTGCAAGTGAGCGGTAGGTTAGGCCAAATAATTGCTTAAGAGATCTGTAGAATTTCTGGAGGTCCGGAGAGTCCACGAAGCCTTGTAGTTCTGCAGTAACTTGGAGCCACCATTCATTTTCCTTAACTCTGAGTGTCCTCTCAGCTTCAAGCAATCATAAGATGGGGTGTGTAGAAGTGTCTGATGTGCCTTGTTTTTGCTTCAATAGACTCACAGTTTTTTGGCATTTTATGAGTCAAATCACAAGTGGTTATTAGAAAGAAGTGATGAAGAACGTAAAGTATCTATAGCACAAGAGGCAATCAAAAAACTACCCAATCTCAGTTTGTTGAAATTGTATGAATTTAGTGACAGCAAGTTTCAGTATTTTTCATAGTATTGTTTAGCAAGGTAAACCCTTTAATGAAGGAAAGTTTCTTAAAATTTTTTTTCTTAACTGTGAACCTTTTCTTTTTGAAGACTTTAGTAACAAGGACAAAATAATTAAGCGTATTAAAGAGCCTCTTATTTACAGAAACACTGTTAAAAGACGGGTAATGCCCATACATTTAAAAATTGAAGAACAAAGGCAGGAGGACTTGAACGCGTGTGATTTATTTTGAATATGCCTTAATGAAACCATGGATATTATGCTGTTGACCTTTTCATTCTCTTCGGGTGATTCACTAAACTCCTAAAAAAGTAATCTAATTGATCTAATTCGGGTGAGTACGAAGGAAGAGTAATTAGTTCATTACTTCGGCTTCTCGATTGGCAATTTTCGCAAGATATTCTAGTGGTCATGAAATGTTAGAGAAGTTGCTTAGCTTAGAAAGATTGTCGTTAAATACTACAGGAAAAGATATTTCTGATAATGTAGTCAAAGCACTTAGGCAACAGAAACAGATATATCAAAAATGGTATCAATTACAAGAGATGGAGCACTCAAAATGGTTGGCGCTTGAATTTGTAAAACTTATCCCTGATATCGTCGGACAATTTTAAGTACAGTTTCACTGTATTATTCATCACGAAGCACAGTGTGCCAAAGTTGGATTAAAAGAACTGGAAAATATTACAACGTCAGTCAACAAGATAGTTAATTTAATATTAGCAAGGGCGCTGCATAAGCGTGAATTCAGCTCGTTATTCGATGAAATTGAATCAGATTATGGCGGTTTATTGATAAACAATTATGTTCGGTGGTTTAGTAGAGGCAAGGTTCTGAACGCTGTGTTAAACGCAAAAATGAGATAAAGCTTTTCTTATACATGAAAAAATTGAAGACTATCCGGAACTGCATGATGAGTCCTGGAGTCAGCGGTTGATATGTTTCATAGGTTTTTCATTGCACTTGAATGAACTCACTGTTAAACTCCAAGGTTTAGGTAAGACTATTGATATCATGTTTGGACATATTACTGCATTTGAAACCAAACTTTTAAGTACCTACCAAGATTGAAAAAGAACTATGAACAAGTTAGTAACAAAGATGATAATGATATCGAACACGATCAAGATTTTTTTTTCAGCTTTACGTTATTTGAAAGATGAATTTTCATCAAGATTTTTTCAGTTTAGAGATCTTGAAGAGATATTGCTTTTCATTAAGCACCCAGTTGAAACTAATTTTGGAAAAATGAAAACGAATCTGTTTCAATGGCTGATAATAAAAGAACTTGAAATGGAATTTGTAGAACTTCATTCCAGTTCTATTTGAACGCAAAGATTGGTCACTCTTAGCGGTAATTTAGAAACACTTGAAAAGAACGATTGAGGGGAGTTTGCAACGATCAAGACAATCAATTTTTGGTCATTTGGCAAAGCATTCCAGAACTATTCGGTGCTCTTTTTTCTTTTATGTATGCGTGTCAGAGTCTGTTCTTATCAGTTAACTACGCTACAAACAACAGAAGTCGATTAAGTGATCAGGAAAGTGATGCATGTTTATATTTAAAGACAACGAACTATCAGCCCGACATAAAGGAACCAAGAGCATTAACTCACAAAAATGGAAATTTTGCTAAAACGAGGTACAATATTTTTGGTTGCGAACTCAGATCAGTATTTATCTCAAATTAGAATTTTCGCCAGCATTTGGAACTGCACTTCAAACTGCCATTCACGAAGAGAACGTCCCCAATTCGACTACATTTTGCAATAAATCATTAATATTCTGCCTTTTAAGAGGCAATACGTTATCGCGAGTGCATTGTTGAAGTTTAATACCTACAAGAGAGAATACCAAGATTTTTCTATTTTACATGAGTTCACCGGAACACGCTTGAAAAATTGGCATTTGGTTCGGGCGTTTAATCAACCAAGGATAGATAAAGATTTGGGATTAGTGGGACGCACTTCTATAGAGTTTCAATGCTAAAAGTAAAATGAAACTGAAATGAAATTGTCGAACATATAAGTCTACATAATTTAGGCCCACTTTCCCGCTCGGATGATCAGGCCAATTTGTGGAGCAGAGTCGGATACTTTACGCGCGGGTTATTGGCCTTTAACACTGGTCCCTTATATATTGAAGCTTTAAGCAATTATTAAATAACAAAGTTTAAAGTTCCTTTTGCCATTACCACTGATCTGGGGCAAGTTTATTTCATATTTAAGGAATCAGCTTGCCCGTGCTTTTGGTACGAAGCACATAAAATCTACCTGGTGGCAAATTGAGAGTAACCGTATCATACGTTAACGTGTTCAGCGCCATTTCAAGGCTCCGCTAAAGGACGTTTCCCTGTCTTCATTGTAATATCATTTTGCCTGGTAATCTTTTGCTTGATGATTTCATAGAAGAAAGAAAAGGAGCGACAACACCATATCTACTTTATTGCAGCGTACTGTTTCCTAGGAAACTTCATTACTACCATCTGAGACCAAATCTTTCAATTTGAATTTATCACTATCTTTAGACACACCTTTGGGCAGATCCAACCTAATCCATGGTCACACATGAAAAAAAGATCAATATTTATCTATAGATATTGTCGTAGAATAAGATCAAGTTACCCCTTTCTGCGTTTCTCAGACGAAGTCGATGACGGCTACTTGCGTGGGAGATTTATAATACCATCAGAGTGCAAATTAATTGAATGTGGGTTGGCCAAATAGTTGACTCTCTTGAAAGTTCCGAGACAATAGTTAAACGGATACAAATATAACTATACTAATATGCAAATTAATATTTTTTACAAGGTTAAAAGTGGTTTTAGAACAACTATATACACATTAGACTTATACGAGTCTCAGCGGCTATAAGGGGGAGGGGAACGTTGGTAGAGACGGTCGCTGTACAAACAAACGAACAATACTGACCGAGGGGCGCTCGAATGAGCTTGAGCTTATACGAAGCCAACGATGGTGGCCTACACGGGGAAGGGCGGGGAGTAAGGGAATAGTCGAGGGAGCACTTACACAGAAGAGTTAAGAGTTTCTGTTACTTCGGTGATTTGGTCCAATTGAGTAATCCTTGCCTTGGCGCAAAGCTCAAATAATAGTCTCTTGACAATGACTATTACGGGATGAACAAAGATCTTGTTTTCGAGTAAAAACACGAATTAAGACTGAGCGCGTTGCGTTCAAGAAGCAGGTAGAAGGGGTACGGGGTAGACTAAAGCGAATTAATCGAAACTACCAGGAGCTTGAGGGGTTCTGCAAGAATGGTGCAGAGTCCAATGGTACTCGAATAGCGGGTATTGATGAAGGGCAGGCTGTGGATACTGACGGAGTTTTTCATGAGCCTTAGTTTTATATGTAGTCGTGGTAGCAAAATTTTATTTGGTTTAGGCTCCAATGATTGATGAGGGGGCTAGTCTCCCTTTATATAGTGGGAACCTTTTGCACGGTTGTCCCATTCATAGAGGAAGCAGCAGTACTTGGTGTATCCCCCATGCAAGCAAATCACAAGAGCAACAACCTTTAAGTCACCACAGAGTTGCCATTCATGCATTGCAACATATGCTTTATATTATCCTAAGTTTCTTCAATATATGATGAATAGCCCAGAGGAACTGATGGTTCACTATTGCTCTTGTGGGGCAAGACACCTTTTAGACTTGTTTTTGATTAATCAATGAACAACCTCCAATGTGTGTGTTCGTATTCGATCCCGAGTTTTTCCATTACACCATTAACATTGCTGCACACCACTAAATCATCTCCTATTACGAAGAAATCGTTGAACTGATGCTACAGTCACAAAATTTTGAAATTTCATATCAGCTGCTAGGAGATTCCACTGATGAAGACGAGAGCCTAGCAGCTGTGGCTAATCCTTGAGTAGTTTTAAATCCATGACACTGTCACGGTGTTTCCTTTGTGAGAGGAAATGTGGCATAGAGGAGTGTGCTTTAGCAAATTTTGCTCACTCTGTATCCAGCACTTTCATCCTTCTATGCTTCCTCCTCACACTTTCCTCCTCTGACTCGAATGATACCGAAGTTGATGCATCAGGAAAGGTTAGACGTTCTCTATGTGGAACTAGGTGAATAGCTGATAGAATGTTTGGATATTCAATGGACTGCTTTTTCTTCTTTGACATGCTTTTGTGTACTGGAGATACCATGCAGAAATAAGTGTAGGTATGGTCTCTTAGCTCCCGCCACGTCATTGGCACAGCAATAGTCATTCCTTTTCTTTTCCTATCCAACCATTGGGGAAGGTTAGTAGCACAAGTGTTGCAACATATGTGAAGAGCCGAGTTGTTGTCCTGGAAAGATCAACCAACAACAAATGTAGCAGAAGTTGTCTGCCTTATTCACACAAGTACGAGGCATTTGAAAGAAGAAAACAATGAACAATTAGAAGAAAAACATAAAATTTATTCAGAAATTTATCATTATAATAGCGAGCATGACAACTTATCAGAGGTATTTATATCATTCAGTAGGGAAATAAAGTTAACATAAAATGCCTCACATGCATATCAATCGCTTGCTCAATGTATATTTATTATAAGTTTAAAAAGTGGTGGACTGTGAGCCTGATAATTCAGACACTGCCGCCAACCGGTTGGAAGATTTTACGACACGAAGGAGTATCTTGAAAAATAGAGCTAACAAACAATTTTAACCATGAGATTCATTATCAGTGACCTAAAATGAGATGGAAATTGCTAATCTTGTCTCGGAAGCATTTTAGTTGTTGACCAGTGCAATAATGTTTTCACATTATAAGACCTATATTATTTTCCTAAATTTAAAAATAAATTGGTTCATTTTGAGGAATAATACTGAAATGTGAGAAGTAGCTACTAATGTCAAAAGGAATTTTTTAACTGCTAAGCTGCAGACACCTGTTACACAACGTAACAAGTACTTTTTAAATTTAGTCATTGAGTAGCTATTATATTTATTATTAAACTAAAATTTCAAGCCAAATATTATCGCTATCCTCAAAAATATAAAATATAATATTAAACGAGGAAGATTAACTAGATAAAAGAGACAAATGAATAAATAAATTAACAATTAGGCTTGTAATATAAATAATGCCAAACTTACTGAAAAATATATAATTACAATAAGGAACGAAGACGCAAAGTTAATTATAGTAAAGCTTTGAGAAAATGATTTTAAAGTGGCCTAAAAGAGGTCATATGAAAAAAACAACTATTTGAGAACGAAAATAAAACTACTTTAAAAAAAAACAGCGCAAGAAAAATAGGCGAAAATTATCGCTTAATAGTTATCTGTTAAAGTAAATTAAGCCTACGAGTGAATCTGGAACTAATTACAGAATAAGTAAGTAATATAACGTAAGAACCTTTGCAAAGCAAACAAAACTGATATTGATACAATATCTACACAAAAAAATAATTGTATTATTTTTATGAAAAACGGTCTAAATATAATATAACCTATTAATAGAAGATCTGAGCCTAATATAAACCCGAGTTTTTGGAACAACTAGTAGACGAAAATCGATCGAATACCTAACGTTTAACAGCACGAATAAATGAAAAAAAATGCAAAAAAAGAACGAATTTATGGGAAATATATGAGCCTGTGCTATTTTCCTTCGTAATTTATTGCAATAAAGACGACGCCACTTTCATCGCCACAATGCAATCATGAAAAGGAAAAAGAGCGGCACAGCTGGGAGTCAATTTCGCCTACCCTTCATCCAATTCCGAACAATTAAGAAATAACTTTTTTCCTTTTTTATATGTGTAACCGCTTTTTATGTAATACAACACACTTGTATATAAAGAAACCTTATCTTAATTCTAGTTATGTATATATATATATATATATATATATATATATATATATATATATATATATATATATATATATATATATATATATATATATATATATATATATATGCAAATACACTGACAAAGGAAAAGTGAAAAACGATTCCGACCGCTTTTGTCTTTATTCTAGAAGGGATGATTAGACTAGCCACCTCTGAACCCTAATTAGGAGGTACAAAATCCTGAAACAACTTTATTTGAGATTTTATGTATCTTGTGATACAGGTGCGGCCAAAGAAGAGAGCTCAAACAATTGATTTATATAAAAAGGACTAAATAGAAGTGCACTAAACAGAAATCTTTGAAAACAACTGATAAAAAACGGTGATCCAGGGTAGGGAGAAGCCGAGAAGAAGACGAAGAAGAAGAAGCTTCTTTAACTTTTATTTTGGACAGACTTTCGAGTATTATAGAAATGACAGTCTAAGTTTGGTACTTTTTATCTGTTGAATTGAGGTTCAGGAGAATATGTGTATTTAGTAGAAAATGACGGCGATAACTCGATAGTCAGGTTGTAGGAGCTTTCAGAGGTAACTTAAAGTTATCTGAACATACTAGGGCTGGGAATTTTAATGGGAAAAGAAGGATGTTCAAGTTAATTTCTTCCTTTGTGCAAGATCCCTTTCTTTTTTAAGAAGTGAAAATCACATTGTATTGGGCTGCTTATTTTCATTCTGTGAATTATTTACTTTGTTATTTGATAATAATTACTTGTTGCTTATTTTCATTTGTTATGGGTAAAACGATGCCGTTAATGGAACTCACTATTTTTTCTGAATACATAGGTTTAACTGGAAAATAGTTGGCAATGTTTTTCAAATGTAACTTGAAAATAAAGAGAAGACTGAGCTCTAGAACGACAAGGAGAAAAGCTATAAAGATCTAAAAAAGTGGAAAATAAGTAGAAATAAAATAAAAATCGAGCCAGAAAAGGAACTAGTTAGCATAATTTGCGAAAAGAATAATCTGAACGTTATAGGTATTGAATCCACTGACGACTTTACCAATGAACAAATTGAACTTCCAGGTTTTTAAGAAGGAGAAGTCAACTTCATATCTCCTGCTATTCAAAAAATAGCTTACTACACTGGCTGGACATGAGTAACTCTACACTATACGATTTGGTTCCGTGTTTAATAATAAAGCCATGAATTTTTTCAAATTTAGCAATTTAATTAGCAAGTGATCTTTTTCCTTAAATATTATATTCTTATATAATATGAAGATATTTTGCTGCATGAGGAAAGAGAAAGATAAAATTTTCATTCAATTTTCCAATATGATTTTGGATTAAAAACGAAAGGGTCTTGTGTGATTATATTATCTTATGCATTCTAGTAATTTAGATAAAAGTTTCTCGACTCTTTCAAAATTAAAAGAAAATTCTTAAAAGAAAGGAATGTTAATTCCTTATTAAAGTTAGTAAAACTAGTAGATACTTATGCCTTGGTACATAATATCACCGCGTCAAGAGGAGTCATCATAAAACTGCTCAACAGCAGAATAGCTAACTACAATCTCAGAAAATTAAAATCATGAAACGCCTCCATTGAATATGACGATTCAAAAGGGAATTTCTTTCCAATCCACCTGGGTTAACAAGAGACACGGGTTGTTCCGGCATCATGTGTGCTTATCATTTATTAACATAAATTTATTTAAGAACACAGTAACTTAGCAGATAGTTGATAATTTAGAAAATAAAAACAAATTTACAATCATAATTTATGTCTTGAATCAAGTTGGATAACGGCCTTTAAAGCCCATCTTTACAGCTTGATCCTAATAGTTAATTGAATATTAAGCTTCGATAGTCGTAATAACCTAATTTCTCGCACCGTTTTTAATAAAGTTCATAATAATTCCCAAAGAATTGTTAAACCGAAATAGGTTGATCAACAAAGAGTTAAATTTGGTTCAAAGAAAGTATAAAAATTCCGTAAACTGCAAGAAATGCCCTACCATTTCACAATACAGGATAAGAGTAGGGAGGAAAACCTGAATAAAACGAAGACTGATACAACATTTAGGTTTGGAAAGTATAAATTTCTTTATCATAGATCTTGCATTAACAGTAAAATAAACTCATGAAATTGGTCATAGAACTCCATTAATAATCAAGAAATGGAAGAATTATATTCTCAAGTTATCTCATGAGGCATAGCCCTGACGGAAATTTTTCAAACAAAGAAAGACAGCTATAACAGTTTTTGAGAATTTTTTTAGCCAGCCGCTAGTGCAGACATTATGTCATGTAAAACCTGGGAAAAGATCTTTCCCAAACCTAGGGTAAAAACCTTTCCTCTGAAGCTCTAAGTGGTCATTACCAAACTGTCTTCGAAACTAGCTAATGATTTGATGTGCTCCTATTTCTCTGCCAGCCTCGGAAGTGAGCTGATTTCTCTTATCTATGGCCAATGTTGCAAACAGATTTCCAGAATTAGTGTCGCTTCAAAGTATAGACATGATTCCTGTCTTTAACACCTCTTGATTCCTGTTTTTTGTACCTAGGTATTCCCAAAGAAAATATCAGTGACTAACTACTGATCTGTGAACAAATGAATCTGGTTATAAAATATATTTTAATTATAAGCACACGAGGGAGTGACAACGATATATCCGTGAAAATCTATTTGCATTTTATTAAATTCCAAGGATAATTTAAAGTTTTCTCTGTTTTAGTAAATTAATGGGGTGAGGATTCGTATTCTCCTCATTATACTCTAAAAAATTAGACCAATTCGAAGAAGGACGCTAGATGCACGAGTACATTCTAGTATCACAGATTTGTGGAGATCTTTAGGCACAACCGAAATTTGTACTGCTAACGCAGAGGTAAGAACATAATAATACAAACTACTTTTTGATACAAAGGCTATGCAAGTCGCTATAAGCATGGGGAGAGGACAAATTAGTCACCCTCCATTCCTCAGAGGGAAAAAGTTACAAATGCAATGAAGGCACCATATGAAGTAAAATAATGCATACCCAGATCGGATTAAGTAATTGACATTAAAGTTGAACATTAAATGTTACAGGTAAATATGCTTAAACTGTTTCTTCACAGAATCATGGATAATAACAGTGGGCTTCTGACCTTTCAAAATCGGAGATCGGAGAAAGAAGAGAACCTTTGGGATTAGTCTAATTTTCTATTCTGGAAGATAAGCATTCTAGTGATTTTGTCATTTCTGTAGAAGCTGATCAAAATTAATAAAACGAAAACTTTCACATCTCAGTTAACCCGTTATCTAAGCAACATAATTACTTACGTTACCTTCTATGCAGATTGAAAGGTGTGATAATTAACGTACATAAATATGTGCAGGAACTCATAATAACAACGATTGAAAATCTTAAGTTTCCAACAAAATAGAAAGATCTTAATGAGACATATGATATCTGGATGAACGATATTTTCTGCTGAAATTTAATCAACCAACTCAATTCATTTTTAGTTTTCAGAGGTAATGGGAAAATCACAAAAATATTTGAAGAATTGCATGCAATTTATAGACCAAAATTCTATTATAAAATTATGATGCAGATCTAAAGGAAACAATCGATGAAGTAGCTCAAATTTAATGGTCCTAGCTATAAAGTAAGCTTGATCTTTGAAAGGCATATTTTAAAATTTCCCTGGACAATAAATCTCTTAGTTTAACGCTTTTGCAATTGAACGCTTTTGTAAAAAGGCCACCCACGTCACTTTACTGCTATTGATTTTGTTATAACGTGTGCCTAATATTTCTTGTTATCTGGACAATTTTTTACATTTACTCATGCACATTCTTATGTACATTAAAAATCTCTCACGACGGATGTAGAAAGACTAAGGAATTATGTGTTAACATTGTGACCACTAAACTGATTCCATTTTTTTTAAACACTAAAATATTTCTGAATTCATTTGGCGAAAGATATTATTTTTTATTTGGAAGCAAAATATCAAAGCTCTTCAAAGCATGAGCTTGCAAAAAAGAAGAAAATGTGACGCTTGTTTCTCGGAATAGTCTCTTTCTATGGAAGATTCTTTTAATATTTTTTCTTAATTACAGCGCCCTTTACGAACCTACTTAAACGAGAAGGAAAAAAGCCTATAGTGTGGAACGAATAGCTAAATTAAACATTTCATAGTCTAAAATACTGCCTCAAATCCTCCCCAAACTCAAACCTTCCAGAGAGTTTTCTATTACGTGATGGCGCAAGCCAGTGACTTTTGAAAGCCAAAAACTCTAAAACAGAGAGAAAAACTATTCAGCGATTGGGAAAGAATGTTTGGCACTTGTGTGGGCTATAGATAAATGGAACCGTTACTTTTGGTCAAATATTCGTCAGAGAGACATATCATCAGCAACTCATCTGATTCAAATAATTTGAGGAATAAAACTTAATGTAATGATGTCGGTATAAGTTTAAAATGAATTTTCTAAATGAGTTTATATGTCGATCTACTTAAGTCTACTTCCTCTTTCATTAATTTTATTTTCTATATTTATTTTGAATCTCAGGGAAAGGTTGATTTCTTTTTTGTATGAATTTCTCAAAATATATTAGAAGATTTTATTCTCTCTCGTCAATATCATTTGTCGAGCCTACTTTAATCGTACCCTCTACCCTTAGGATACTGCCAGTGACATTAGTTTAAGACCTAAAGAACATTTAAATTGATTAGCAAGCTTCTTATTAAAGGTATTATGCAACTTTTTCAGATCACACTTAAATCATTAAGAGGAATTTTAAAAAGGGTTAATAAAATGGGCAGTATCGAAAAAAAATAGCTGTTTACGAAGGTACCTTTCGAGAAGTTCTTAATGCCCTGGTTGCACAGGTTCATAAATTATATGTTAATTTACCACAACCTTGAGCAAAAATATTCAACTTGGACATTTATATAACACAATTGTATGATATTAGCATGAACAGACGGCTATAGCCTTTACTTTGTAAAAATATAGAAAGAATTTCAAAAAATACATTTCTCCTGCTTAAGATCTACTTTTTTTGTCTGCTTAAGATACATATATGATGTTTTCTCCTGCTGTCTCTACAATAACCCCTGAGAGTTTAATAATTTCTTTAAAAATTTTAAAAACTTACAGCCTACTATTAAATTTAACGTAGAATTTGAATAAATACTTTACCTGATTTTATATTAAAACTATGCCGGTCAAAAGTTCATTCTATATATTAATCCCAAACTTTCAAATTCATGCTTACATTTCTAATGTTGTCACGATAATTCCATTAAAAATTTGGTTATCTACTCCCATATATCGATAGGATATAACAATTTAATTACAAGTGTGTGTCTTGATTAATTTTATTGAATGAACGTCTAATAAATTAAGTATACATTTATGTTTTATTGTACTGCACCATTCCAGAGATAAATATCTTTATTTTAGTCCTAATGATTCCCATAATCTTACCGTTTGCTCCACAACTTTTAGACGTGCATAATTTAACTTCAAAGAACAGTATTAATATGGTTTTTAAATATTATTAGAGATTCAACAAAGCTTTGTAATTAATAGTTCACATAATTAACAATCAAGTGTATGAGAAAATGTAAATATAGTTCATAATTATACCTAGGGGAAAGTATAAACACAAAATAGAATTTAACTATAGCAATCTCGTATGTAAATCTGCTAATTATTATAATCAAAGACGCACAATAAATACTATATTAATTTAAGAAATATGAAATTATAATATCATTGAGGGAAATTTGAACTTCAATAAATTATTTAAACATCGACATGCCGGAAACTGGCATCTAAAACTAAAAATTTACTCATTTTTTTAACTTCCGCTGTCCTTGATTTACGCCGTTTCCTTTCTTCGTACCTTGCGCACGCTCTGTCTTCCCTCTTTATAGAATGGTATTTAAAATTTTTTTATCTTTATTCTTCTTATTTTTTATCTGAAGATGGTACTCGTAGCATATACCCTAACATATTCTGTAATGAATTAATTCTGCTAAAGTGTGATTACCTTGAATAAAATTCACGATCTTATGAAATTATTTTGTATATGGATATATTCATACAAGTCTTTTGTAATGCGATTTTCAAGGCCTAAGGCCTTTCCAGAGCACACTTTGTGCTGAGATCAGAATGGAAATTAAATGGAAATTGAGGAGGGGTAGAAGGCAATACTGAAAAAATGCGTTTTCAGGAGACGCTTAAATGTGGTAAGAGAGGAAGAAGAGCTGATTTCAACAGGAAGAGCATTCCACAACTTAGGGGCGCAGATTGAGAAGGAGCAGTTCCCCATTCAGCAGAGGGATGAACTAGAAATATTCAAAATAGGTGCATGTCATGACTGAAGGGCCCCGAGGGACATGGCGTGGCGACAAGGCAGAAGAGAGGTAAGACGGGGCCTTGTTAAATGTGAAGAGAAGTATCTTGAATTGAGTACGGGATTTGACAGGGAGCCAGTGCAGTTCATGCAGCAAGGGTTTCGAGGGAGAGAAGCGAGAGCGACGGAGAAGAAACATGGTGACATAGTTCTGTACAAGTTGAAGGGGGCGGAGAGAGAAGGATGGCAGATTCACAAGCATAGAGTTACAGTAGTCAAGGCGTGAGGTGATGAAGGCATGAACAGCAGTCCCAAGACTTTGGTGATCAAAGTGAGAGCGAATGCGAGAGAAGTTACGAAGGAAAAATTGAGAGGATTTACTCACATTGCGGATATGAGGCTTAAATAGAAGAGGCGCATCAAAAAGAACACCCAGGTTCATAAGGCAGTCAGAAAATTAATAGTATTACCGCCCAGAGTAAGCGAGAGAAAGAGAGATTTAGATTTTTTGAAAAAAGCATGAGTGCTGACACGGAGGACCTCAGTTTTAGAGTGATTAAGCCTGAGGAAGTTGTTAAAGAGCCTGTCAGAAATGGAGGAATAGGCAGCCAGAAGGTCAGTGATAGAGTAGGCAAGAGACGGGGGGGGATGAAGAAACGAAAATTTGAGTGTCATCAGCATAGAGGTGGAAGGATAGACCGAGATTACGGAGAAGGGAAATAAGAAGGAGAAGGAAGATACGAAATAGTAGAGGACCAAGGACAGAGCCTTGTGGTACTCCAAAGCGAATGAAGGTAGAGTCGGGTGAAACGTCGTCAATCACAACGGTTTCGGTACGAGACGAGAGGTAAGAGTGAAACAAGTCAAGCACGGTGCCTGATATGCCGAGGAAAGAGGGGAGACGATCAAGTAGGACGGTATGGTCAATAGTATCGAAGGCAGAGGAGAGCTCGAGTAGAAAGAGGGTAGAGGCACAACCACTATCTGCGGCTCTTCGTAAGCAATCGGACACATTGAGAAGGGCGGTTTCTGTGGAGTGACCTGACTTGAAACCAGATTGAGAGGTTTCATCAATGTTACAGGCCACCATGTGACTGTTGGTGCGTGAAGCAACCACTCTCTCCAGAACCTTAGAGAGAAAAGAAAGTTGCGAAATCGGGCGATAATTGGAAGGGTCAGTGGGGTTCAGTTGAGGCTTTTGAAGCATCGGACGGATGTGGGCACGTTTGAAGGAAGAGGGAACAAGACCAGTTGCAAGTAAAGTGTTGAACAGGTGAAGAAGCGTTGGGAGGATAGCAAGCAGAATTTTAAAGTACAGTTTAGGCAGAAAAATGTCCTTTGGAGACCCCGATTTCTTAGAACGCGAGAGCAGGGCTGTAAGCTCCAACGCGGTCACAGCGGGGAAAACAAGAAGCGGATGAGGCGGGAAGTCAGGGAGAATGGCAAGAGCTGGGACAGAAGGCTGAGGGAGGGAGGCACGGAGGTTAGTGACCTTATCTGCCAAGAAATTCGAGAGAGTAGCAGGGCTAATGGGTTGGGAGACCTGGGCTGGGAAAGTAAGAAGGGGGAGCAGGCGGAAGACGGTACGGGGATCATTTCTATTATCATTAAGCAGATTACGTGAGTAGGCTTCACGAGCAGATGTTAATTTCGCCACGTAGGAAGCTGTCGCAAGTCGGAACGCCAGCGAGAGAGGGGCCGTGTCTTGCCCACGGGTGCGAGCCTTTCTAAGGACTCTTTCATGGGCACGCATAGACTGCTTAGCACGGATGGGTTCCATAGAGTACCAAGGGGAACGGTGACAACGGGAGTTCCAAGGGGTGACAAGGGGAGAGTGAGCATCAAGACAAGAGAGAAGGGGTTGCTCCAAAGAAGAGAGAATCTGGTCAGGAGAGGCAGAAGCATCAATGGAAGGTAGTTTGGAGGACAAATCATTAGATAGGGAGGAAATATCAATGGAGGCTAGTCGACGCAAAGGCTTAGGATTATGAGACAGCTGGAGAGGTATATGAAATGGGGTAGAGAGGTTGAAGTTGATAAGGAAGTGATCAGATATAGCATTAGACCAATTTGTAGTCGTAAAGGTGATCGAACGGGTCAAGGCCGCGTTAATTTCAACCCTATCACATGGTATTTAAAACCACGATGCTTCCCTCGGGCATCTTCGCTTTGAAGCTTGGCGCCTTATCGCAGCAACCTGAGTCAATGTTTAAACAAGGAGGTTTATCTTCCCCCGTTCACTCCCCTACGCCGACCTCACCCGATTGAGTTAGGCTTATGGGCAGATGAGGCATTGTTCCTAGGATCGGCTTTGCATTCCCTAGAAGCGTAGAAGCTCCCAATCGATTTTCCCCCAAACCAAAGGAGTGTCTCGACTATTTAGATGGAAACTTTACCACTAAGAGCAGATTGGAGATCCAAATTTTCGTCGCGAAACATCACCACGACCCTCTCTCACTTTGTGTGCCAAGGGACCTCGACCTCGAGATTCACCATCACTTGTCCAGAAGAAGGACAATATCCCTTAAGTCCCAAGGTTCGAGCCTTTCGTGACGCCAAGTCGACAAGGCTCCCCCCTTGTTTTTCAAAAAGAAAACAACGTTAGAACAGCCATTGTTGGTTTGAGCCCGTTGACAAAAAACGGTTCTCGCCCCTTCCCCTGTTGTTCAGAAGAGAACAACGTAGAACAGCCATCGTTCTTTTGAGCCCGTTAACAAGAAACGGTTCTCACCCCTTCCCCCATGTTGTTCAAAAAGAGAACAACGTTAGAACAGCCATTGTTCGTTCGAGCCCGTTGACAAGAAACGGTTCTCACCCTTCTCCTGTTGTTCAGAAGAGAACAACGTAGAACAGCCATTGTTCGTTTGAGCCCGTTCGCCAAGAAACGGTTCTCACCCTTTTCCCTCGTTGTTCAGAAGAGAACAACATTAGAACAGCCATTGTTCTTGAGCCCGTAGACTAGAGACGGTTCTCCCCCCCCCTCGGTTGTTCAGAAGAGAACAACGTAGAACAGCCATTGTTCTTCAAGCCGTTCGTCAAGAAACGGTTTTCATTCCCAAGACGCCACGTCAGGATCATCTTATTCCCCCCCTTCGGCTGGAACTCGCCAGCGGACCGAAAATTCCTTCACGTCGACTTCCTCTGCACCACTAGTACAAAATTACGTAAGCCGAACGTTACGTTTGAGTATTTAACCCTTTTGTCAATTCTATCCTGTGCTTTAAATGGTTTAGGTAACCATCCCATCTCTTTAACTTATATTTGTTTTACCTTTTTAAATCTTTTTATCCTCGGATTAGCCCGAGCCTCCACGACCCTTTCCATTCTTTGGTAATGTCAATATTTTCCGTTTTGTGTATTGTTAATAGTTATTATTAATAAAACTCTATTTTATTAATGATAGCAATATTATCATCCTTTAGCTCAGTTCCACTTCTTAAGCATATCAAAGATACATGATACCAGCCCGCCAGACATCCACGCACTCTAAAGATAATTAAAGAAGTTCCCTCAACGAATAGTTATATATGGTACATCGTCGAGAGACCATTCTACGACAGTAAGGTTGGAAATAAGACAGTCAGAGATTACAAGGTCTAAAATGTTACCGTGAGAGTGGGCAGTGGAAGAAACGTGTTGGGTAAAGGAGAAGAGATCAAGGATTTCAGAAAAGGCTTCGAAATTAGGAGTGTGGCCAGGCCGGTTGAAATCACCGAGGATTAGCAGAGAACCAGTGGGGGAGAGGGCAGCGAGGAGGTTACTAAATTTATCAAGAAAAAGCTCGAGGGAGGAGCTGGGAGGGTGGTAGAGGACTAAGATAGTTTGAGAGGGGGTGGAATCAGAGACATTGATGAGTGCTTCAAAAGAAAGAAAAGGCGGAGAGGGCAGATTCTTCAGAGGGAAGGAAGCACTATTAGTGAGAGCAACCCCAACACCGCGAAAGTTACGGGAGGTATGGGAGTGGACCTAAGCATCAGGGGTAGCGAGATTTAAACAGCAAGCAGAAGGGGCAAGCCAAGTTTCCGTGAGTCCAAGGAGAGTGACTCAAGTGTTAACGAGCAGGTCATGAATGTAGTCAGTCTTCTTCGAGAAGTTTCTGACATTGAGGAGAGACGCTGAGAGAACGGGTGAAAGTGGAGCTGAAGAAGAATCAGGGGTCAGTGGGGGGGCTTGATTCAAGTAAAAATGTTTTCTAAGAGCAGGAGCTAAACGGAAACCACGTTTAGTCTGGCGGCGGGAACGAACTGATCCTAAGTCATTCTCACCGAATGATAATCTTTTCTCTTTCTTTTAGGGGCTTATTTATAGGCGAACCACCGCCCCATCTAAGTGGAAATGGGGGCGAATGGTGAGTTTGAATCTGGAAGAGCAGGAACTGCAGAGGTTGGCACTGAGGTGCCCAAGTCGGCTTGTTAATTAGCGAGACCCTCAACCGCCACACTCCTTGGCGTGCCTTTTGACTGGCACCGCTATTTGGTGATATAACCACGGGCCTACGGATCTCGTAGGTTATTGGATCTTTAGAGCGTCGTTTAAGGGCGTTTAGTGGTTGCCGTAACACAGATGGTCGCTCCAACTCCCTATGCGGCGGGTAGGGGAGATCAAACAGGGCAGGCAGTGACTGTTATTCGCCAGCTACCGTTCCCACGAGTCTCTTCATGGCGCTCGCTTCTCTGGCTTTCTCAACAAGCAGGGAGGGGAATACTTTAAGTTACATGTCCGCCTCGCCCTCCAGGTGGCTTTATTTAGCCATTCCTCTACAGTCATGTTATTACACAATCTCAGGTAATGAAAAATACTCAGGCAGTCAAATGCATGGAACACAAAGTACATAGAAACACGTATAAATGACTGGCACAAATCAGAAAAAAACAAAAATCAAGAAGATTCAGTTTCATATTTGAATAAAATATGTACAGGTAAGCAGGAATTTAGGTCAAATGGCACTAAATCACATAACCCACAATGGAGCAAACTTACATAAGGTACTTAATGTGTGTCGTAGAATGACCAATATATATATATATATATATATATATATATATATATATATATATATATATATATATATATATATATATATATATATATATATATACATATATATATATATATATATATATATATATATATATATATATATATATATATATATATATATATATATATATATATATATATATATATATTATATCTAGACGGAGTGGGCGGTCAAGGTCAATTCAGTGACCTTCGCTCGTCTCCCAGCAGCAGCAGATTAGGAGGAAGCTAAGTAATGCAGGACGTGATTCCCATGAGTGCGTAGAATAATTTATCTACTGAATCGAGTGTGTAGAGGTATCCCCTTTGAATAATATTATTTCCCCTCTTCCTAAGCTATTACTTCGGGACAGAAAGCGAACCGTTACTTCCCCCCCCTTTCGATCTCACCCTTTTGGACTTTCCGCCAGGTCTCCGCGAAATTCTCACCGAGGCAATTGAGGCTACATCACGTCCGTCTCAATCTCTCCCTCAACCACTCCCGGGTAGGAAGATTACTTTGTAGGATTCGCCGTGATCAGTTTTATGGCTCCTGCCGCTGGTCGCCCGTCTGACCCGCTGATCCCTTCCTTTGACACTTCACTGCAAGGAGACGCTCGGGTTGTCACGGCCGATAACGAAGGTTAGAGAAGATCTCTCTGTTTTGCAGAACTCCTGGTATATATCCACCCGCTCCAGGATTACAGACAGATTTGGTTAGACGAGACTTCATCGAAAGTAGTGCAATTCAATGAAGCTCTCTCTTAAGAAGTGTGAGTGACGGTCGCTAGCCATGGAAGAGCTGGACACCAGACCCGTATCTTCGGGTCAGGAAAAAGAGTCTCGTGAGGCAACGTCAGCCATTCTCATACCCCAGAGCAGGGAAGGCTTGGCCAAAATATCCCTGTAATCGGCCGCGTTGAGCCTTTAACCGGCTGTGAACCACACCTGCGACATTTTCTCACCAGTAGAAGCCGCGTATCCTCATGGATGCCGTCTGCTTGGTTATTGACACTTAGTGGACCTCAGAAAAATCCTGCTTGTTGATCATAAAATCAACAGGGAGGGTTTATTTCCACCAAAGAAAATAAGAATTTGATTTCCATAGCTCTTCATGTCGTTGAAAAGGCGACGACAGCACTCCCTATGTTTTTGTCACATACGTAGGTGAGTCAAAAAGTTCTCAGACAAATGGCATAAAATTTTTATTTGTAATAATACTGTAATCATTTTTCTACATAAGCTCCATTAACATCTATACACTTTCTTAATCTATGAATCCAACGGTAAAGACCATCTTTGTAGAATTCACGGGGTTGTCTCTGGCACCAAGTAATGACCTGCTTTTTTGCTTCATCTAATGATTGAAACCGGGTTCCTTTTAGGTGTCCCTTTAAATTTGGTTAGGTTAGGTTAGGTTAGGTTAGGTTAGGTTAGGTTAGGTTAGGTTAGGTTAGGTTAGGTTACCTAACCTAACCAAATTTAAAGGGACACCTAAAAGGAACCCTTTTTCAATCATTAGATGAAGCAAAAAAGCAGGTCATTACTTGGTGCCAGAGACAACCCCGTGAATTCTACAATGATGGTCTTTACCGTTGGATTCATAGATTAAGAAAGTGTATAGATGTTAATGGAGCTTATGTAGAAAAATGATTACAGTATTATTACAAATAAAAATTTTATGCCATTTATCTGAGAACTTTTTGACTCGCTTAGTAGAGGCATTTCTCCTACTTGACGGCCCTAAATTGTTAGTCATTGCAAAATTCTTCTTTTTTGCAAGCGCAGTAAGTTTAGAATTTCGAAGCACTAGAGAAGGCCCTTTCTCAAACCCCTACTGTTGACTACTTGAGTTCTACCTGAACAAGATTGATCTTTAAGCTCTTCTCCGTTTGGGGGTCTCTCATTGACTCTATGAATGGTCATCGGGCTGACTTTGAACCAATAGGCAATGTCAGACTTGTTGTGGCCAGCGAGCATGAGAGCCTAGATCTCGATTCTTTTCACTTCCCTATCGACACATGTGCACAAAATAGAAAATTCGTTTTAATGCCACGTGTTGGAAAAGTAGAACCTTAAGGTTTTTTGACGATTTTCTTCTATCACACACTTAAGCCTTTTGAAAGATCAAAGCCGAGTACAAAACCTGGTACTGATCCAAAGATTATGATATCATTTATAACTTTTAGTATTTTTATTTAAATTATGAATGTAGCAAATATCCATTTAGTTGGTTATTTATTTATTTTGGTATGAATTTGCAATTCTTAATAGTAGATAGGAAGCTAGTAACTCATGAGCAACCAATGTTTATAATTATGATATCTTCACTGACTCTTCCTTGCAAAAGCTTGCATTTCTCTCAGCTATGTCGTCAATGAAATGAAGTGGCCCTGGAAACTTAGGCTAAAACACATTTTATATAGGTTTTTTGTAGACTCTCAAATCATTGCCTACAGCTATATCGAACATTTGACTAAATATTGGAAACTACCATTTTCTACCACGAACTGTGATTGTTTACAGCGTCACTTGATTGCTTAGCATATCAACTCAACCCATAGATTTGTTCTATTCCCAGAAAACTTAAGTAATTTGAACTATTTTTTTTATGTCTTAAAATAACGCGTGGCATTACTGGACGGATACACTGTGATGGAACTTGTCGAAATACATATTTGAGTATTGCCATTAATTTTCGATTAGGAAATTTATTGGCCTTATCAAAGTCATAATCTACAAAGTGTTTTTTATTATTTTTTTATAAATTTATTGGAATAACGGATATTTGGTATGATTTTCTAGAATTGTTATAGTTACTTCCAGATTTTGGTCTGCAAATGTTTTCAATTTGTCAGTGATATATTAGGAAAATTATATGCCTCAAACTTAAAGACCTAATGCCAGCTTCTATACGGCAGAAAATTGTATAGGTAGCCCTTAACAGCAAAGGGACAGCTAAATTATAGCCAAAATATTCATTGAAGGCACCAAAATATATATAACCTAAGTTTGAGCAATCTATCAGTTTTATTTAATAGAGAACTATAATTAGGCGAAAATATGTCACTTTTTTATCTATGTCTTGATATAGCATTTTACATGTAAACAAATTGCCCCGCAGCATATGAAAACTACCCCCAATCAAAGTTTGCCAAGCTTCTCTAATTTCCCTACTTTATTGGATGGATACCATATTCACTTTTTGTTTAAAATTAGGTATCGTTTTTTTTCTATTCAAGAAGAGATATGGGGTCGATCCTCATTATTCTTTAGGTTTAGATGTTGAAGTTTCTGCATTTTATTGTTCTTTCCTCTCATGAATGATAAATTCTAGACTAAGGACATTACTAAGAATGTTTTCCTCAAGAAGCCCTTCGTTATTTACCTTTTATTCATTTTTGATTTCATCATTTGGTGGATAAATTACTGCAATTTCAAAATCTTCTTTCACTTCATCTTTCATCAGTCTATTCCTGAAGTGCTTTTTCTATCTCATTTGATGTCTATGTATGCACATATGCGTAGATGTGTACATACATATGCGTGCAGCCAAAATAGGTAATTAGTTTTCACAAAATAAAACGTATATTAATTTATGCTCTAAAAGGAAAAGGAAATATGAGATAAAATAGAAACAAAAACAAATCACTGCAATACTTACATTATAGATAACATATTTGAAATTATTTTTCGTATGAGTTCGTACATCACGAAGGACCAGTTCTGAGAGACACCATCATTTTTTAATTACATGGCGATACTAAAAGAAAGATAGGTGAAATTTCTTACCATTTAGTTTCATAATTATTAAACTGAATATGCTATTTTTGACATTATATTGGAAAAATTATCTGAATACGAAATATATGACAAAAAACATAAAAAAACATTATATTATTATATATTCAATTTAAAAGCTTCGTCGCCAAAATGGGACATTCATTGGCCGTTAATAGGTTAAACCATTAACGGTCATTGACCCATTTTGTTAGAAATTCTCAGCAGTGATGGCAGCAAGTAAAAACAATGACATATTATAATTTCAAAATAAACGAAAGGAAACAATGTCACGTTAGCAAGAAGAAAACAACAGAATTGCAATTGTATGAAATTGTACTGAATATTCTTTTATATCATCGTTAATATACAAAATTCAGTGCAGATTATTTCAGTCAAAAAAATGGTAAGAGAAGAGGCCGCCATTCTACAATTGATTTGCCTTTCGCTTTCGCTTTCTTTTGCCTTTAATTTTTCCTCTCACTTTCAGTTTCACTTGATTTTTGACTTATACTTCTTTTTCCCTTTTTATTTACCTTCCTTTTCCCTAGATGTTCCCTTTCCCCTTCTTTTTACCTTCCTTTGCCCTAAACGTTCCCTTTCCATTTCCTTTCCTTATACGGTCTCATTCTCTTTCTCTTTTCTGTTCGCCTACTCTTTCCCTTGAAGTTCAATTTACCTTTACGTTCCCTTTCCCTTAACGTTCCTTTCCCCTTTACATTCCATTTCCCTATACGTTCCCTTTCCATTTTCCTTCGGTTTCCATATAGTACCATTTCCGTTTACGTTCCCTTTCCGTCTACGTTCCCTTTTCCTTTACGTTTCCATTCCTTTTCTGTTCCCTTTCTCTTTACGTTGCGTTTACGTTTCATTTCCCTTTGCATTACGTTTCTCTTTCTCTTTTCCATTACGTTCCCTTTTCTGTTAGGTCTTCTTTCCATTTACATTCTCCTTCTCTTTACGTCCTATTTCGCTTTAGGTTCCTTTTCGTTGCCTTTCACGGTACTTTCCGTTTCTCTTTACGTTTCCATTACACAATCTTTATATTTTCATTCTTTATCCCGTTTCTTTCCCTTTCCCTTTACATTACCTTTACCCTCCCTTTCTCTTTACGTTCCATTTCCCTTTACATTTCCTTTGGCATCACGAACCACTTTGCTTTAGGATACCTTCAGATTCCCCTTTTCTTTCCTTTACGTTGCCTTTCTCTTTCTATTTTCATTTACGTTCCTTTTTTTTGCTTTTCTCCTTTAAGCTCCCTAAACTTTACGTTCCGTTTCTCTTTCTCCCTTGCTTTACCTTCCATTTACCTTTAAGTCTCCATTCTCTTTCCCTCTAAGTTCACTTTTTCTTTGCCTTTAGGTTTACGTTCTCTTTCTCTTTACGATCCCTTTCTGTTTCCCTTTCCAATTGCTTTTCCTTTCTTTTTCCCTTTATGTCCCAAATCTCTCTTTCATTAACTTTCCCTTCACTTTACCCCGCATTTTCCATTTAATTTGCATTCCATTTCTCTTTCTCTTTCCCTTTAGCTTTCCCTACGCTTACTCCTTAGGTTTTCTGTTCCATTCACCTTTACAATGTCCTCTTTCTGTTACCCTTTGCTTTCTCAATACCTGTACGTTCTCTCTCTATTATTTTCTCACTTTACGATCTCTTTCTCTTCCGTTCACTTCACGTTCCCTTTACGATCCCTTTCTTTTTATATTTTTCTTTAAGTTTCCTATAACATTACGTTCACATTATCTTTCCATTTCTCTTCTATTTCCCTGTACAAGACTTTTCTCTTTCCATTTACGTTCCTTTTTCCTTTCACTTTCCCTTTGCATTCTCAATTCCCGTTCTCTTTCCCTTTCCCTTTCCCTTTTCCTACCCTTTAGGCTCCCTTTTTCTTAACCTTCATTTTCTTTTCAGATTCTATTTTCATTTACGTTCCTTTTAAGTTCTTATTCCTTTAATTTCACTTTTCGTTCCTTTTTCCATTTTATTGAATTCACTTGTACTCTTCCCTTTCCCTTTACGTTAACTTTACCTTCCCTTTTAGCTTTACGATCCATTTCCTTATATGCTCCATTTACATTCTTTTTCCCTGTCCATTCTATTTCCTTTATCCTTTACGTTACTTTTCATCTTTAAGTTTCCTTTCCCTTTCTCTTTTTCTTTCCATTACGTTACCTTTCCCATTACTTTCCCCTTCGCATAACTTCTCATTACTTTCTACTTCCCATTACTTTCCCTTTCTATTTACATACCCTATCCCCCTACGTTCCCTTTACTTTAACTTTTCCTTTACCTTCTCTTTCCATTTACGTTCCATTTAGAACCCCTGCCACTTTACTTTCCCTTTACTATTACGTACTGATCCTCACTAAAATGAGTTTCAAGTAGAAATTTATTTAGGTATCTTTCTGTACATTTACCACCAGCCATTCGAGGTTTATTGCGATTGATATTACTACAAGGTTAATATACCATGTGATTCTTGATCAATTTCTGGATTCGGTAACTCAACTGATATTATTGAATAAATTTGATTAGAGATGGTTTTGTGGTAAGCCACACCAACTATAGGCATGAAGCAGCCCTTTATTTGCCACTCAATTGTATACGTATAAAATCTTACCGACCCAAAGATTTGTGATTTGTTGATAAGATTCATCACCTTGATTATCTTCAAGCGAAACACTCTCGCCAATAGATTATGTTAATTGATGTATGTTTGTCCATTTAAAAGCTCATCTCGAATCTCCTTCCATTTATTTGGGATTTGAAGTGACTGTTATAAATGAGTCAGGTTTTGCATAATTACAAACATAGGTTATTGCATCTTCAGTCCTCTCATGCATATATCGGGGAATACACGTCAAGCTGGAAGGTAAAAAAATGCAAATTTAATCTATTTCTCTTCTTTGCCAATCGATATTTATATGATCTTTTGAAGTCGATATATGAATCTCTTCTCTCTTGTTTTCTTTCTATCATTTCTCACACATTCCGTAATAAAGAGTTTAAGCTTGAGGTGGATGCGTGCTAGTTTGCACGCCAACCAAACAGGCGTGCCTTTTTCTCGCTGCCTTAATGTGCACGGTTCGAATCCCACGCGAGCTTGGATTTTTTCGAAGTAAGAAATAAATATTTCCGAAGAAAATTTTTTCAGTTTTCTCTTCCCTTCGGTAAAGTTGGATTTATTTCATCATTTTCTCGCGCTCATGAGAGATATATGCATATATATATATATATATATATATATATATATATATATATACGCTGCTAACCAATCTGAGTCCTTAATGATCGATTATTTTGCTCTCTGAGCATTTCAAGGTCAATCCAAGTATTCAATATAATTTTTAAACATTTTGAACTAGTATTTTATGAATTTATCAGTAAGATTGTTTGCATTATGTATATACATGAAAGATTGCCCGCCAATGGGATAGAGAAATGGCACCACAACGAACACCTGGCCTGTCAAATTTGATATTGGTCATGGAAGTTATTAGTGTTATTACTGCCTGAACTACTTTCCAGAATATTACTTCCAATTCATTTCTAATCCACCCCCATTCTTACCGTTCAGATTGAGGGTAACAATTCCATATGATTCCATAGAAGTCCTCCAGGAGCAAAATTGGTCAGAATTTGGAATTGATATACTCTATATGAAGATTTATCTCTTGTTCCATTGCTCGATTCCTATTATGTATGCACTATATTTTAAGACCCTCCATGTTGATATGGTTGCGCAAAGTTTATTTTAAGACCCTCCATGTTGATATGGTTGCGCAAAGTTTATTTTAAGACCCTCCATGTTGATATGGTTGCGCAAACTTTATTTTAAGGCACTCCATATTGATATGGTTGCGCAAAGTTTTGGCAATCGCCGTCCTCCTGTAATTTCCAGCAATGCGAAACTCTCAAGGAAAAAGTTTAAGATTGAATTCAAAATTTCTACGTTATCTATCACTGATCTTTTCTTTTGTGCGTTATTACTATTTTTGTTGCATCTCTTTTTCTGATTCTAAAAAGCATTAATGATCAGAAAGATTTCCGTTACTAAGGTTCCAGCCATTCCAGCTATTACTCTTAATATTACACTGAATATATTCTCTAATAAAAGATGTATTTTATGATCTATGTAAATTATATTCAAGTGAAAGTGCATATATACTTCCTTAATTAGCAAATACTGAAATAATAAATTTTAAGCTAAATGATGATATTTAAATGTTAGCCGAATTTAGTAATAAATTTTAATTAATTGCTCTAGAACTCTATCGATAAAATAATTATTTGGTTCTAACACTATGAAAACTGATGCGCGATGAATAAGGCTCAAGAAAAGGAGTGCGCCTGATAAAAATATTTAAAATCATATTAGTCAGGGAATAGCGTGAAAAGGCAACGAAAAGATATAGTCCCTACAGGTTTAAAATTGACTACTTTGGTCAATTTGTGCTCAGGTCACACGTCACAACACACATTTTTATTCTAATGTGGCTAGACCGCGTGAGAGAAAAATATTAAGTAGTAGAACAAATCATTTTGCAATTACCATATCCGTATCAAGCTGCTAATCGATGGAAGCTGGAAAGGATCCAAAGGGCGTTTTTAGAGATGATTGCGCAGTTTGCATCTTGGAAGGGCCAATATTTAGGTAGTAAAAATAAAAGCTAATTTTAAGTTGAACTGACTCTGTCATATGTATAAGCGACAGTTGAGGGATAAATTTAAATATAATTACACATACGCTAAATTTTATCAATGTTTTCCTAAATATAGTCGTAATTTCACAGTTCATTAACATTTACTGATATTTGACTTATGTTTTCACTTTTCATCATAAGTTGAGCGCCATATTATTTAAGGAAGGACAACGGAAAATCATTCACTATCTTTGTTTTTTGGAAACGTTTCACTCAATATTAATGGGATGTTTACGTTTACAGCAGGCACGGATCCAGAGGGGAAGGGGGCTAAAGCCCCCCAAAATTACAGACCTCTTTATGTTTATTTCTTTTCTAAGCCATACTTATCTTCTGCTATTCATAAAGAGTAATTTAATAATATAAAATATATATAACTGTTTTTTTTAAACTGTTACGATGGAAAGAAGGCCTTATATGATATATGATTAAATAACAGGTAAATCTCAAAAAATAATTATTATATTTAGTATTATACCTTAGCTGATGTCCAAAATCTACAATAACCCACAATTCATAATTCTTTGATGTGTAGAAAAAATAATCGGATTTGAGAGAGTTAGTGCCCACTCTTGTGTGAGATACTGTTATTTATTATCAATGTTGTCTAATATAACCAATATTAATCATCAATGCCAATTTCTAAGACGACTCAGAGTGAGGAATTAAAGGTTTGCTCCCCCTCCCAATTTATATCTAAGATCTGCCACTGATTCACGAACCTAAACAATAAAGCAGGGGTTGTAAAACTATGACACGTGTGTCAGCAGTAACACGTGAAGGTATTTTAAGTGACATGCGTGACACTAAGTACCTTGGACATTGAAAAGACCTGCATAGCTGCATACGACACCAGTTGCGTCTCTCATATGTTGTCTCTTTACTTCAGAGTGTAAATATCCCAAATTTAGTACCTTTGTATGAACTCAAGCGAAACAAATAGCAATTATGTACCAAGTGGCAACTAGTAGTGTATGAGATGTCACCTTAGTTTGCAGTGATCAAGAGAATCAATTGTTGGTCATTTGAGAAAGCATTCCCAAACGATTTGGTGCTCTTAAACGTCTTGCCAAAGGGGTATTATTATTTTTCCTCTAAGTATGCGTGTGATAGTCTATTCTCCTCTTAACTACGCTAAAACAACAGAAGAGGTCGTTTAACTTATGAGGCAAGTGCTGCACGTTTACATTTAAAGACAACGAACTATCGGCCCGACATAAAGGAATTGGCTGAAATAATTTATGTTTACAAGAGAAATTAAATAGGGAAGTTTATATTTTTATTTTTTATTGTACAACATAGCATATATATTCATATACTTGTCTGTTAAAATCATAATGTAATATACCATTTAATAATATAAATTTAGAATTGATACAGGGCGATTTAAAAATAACTAAGATATAAAGGTATTGACACGCCTAGCATCAAAACTTTGCCACCACTTCCATAAAGGAAGAAAGAATAACATTTACATGTACATAAGAACATAAAAATGGTTGAAAGAGGCCACTGAAAGTTATATTTTGCTTGAGCTGCCAACGTGTATAGAATACAGAATTAATCTGCTTCTCTTATATTACGAAGCAGGTTCCAAGCTGTCAGAATTTTTCCAGTTCCCACATAAAGATTTATTTAATATTCGTGTATAAAATATTGCATTATATTGCATAATATCGTGAATAGCATTTGCTAGCACTCAAAATCATAGCCATAAAATATGTAACCGTAATTGAAATATCTGATTATTGTGAGCGTGCCGTGCCTATAATATTGTTAGTATGCTATAAATTTCATCACCTCTAAAAATAACAGTAGTTTGACAATTTAAATTTCAGAACTAATTATTGAAATGAGAACCATAGAAAAGATATTACTCGTTACTTTACTCCAGTATATCCTTCATTGTAATTCTCCCTTTGTTATAGAAATTGAACTAATGTTGTGTGCTTACGGACTATTTAGGATGCCTTAGTTCAAATAATTATATTCTAACACGCAAAGTAAAACAATAAATACAGGGAAATATAAAAAAATACAGTGAGACATTTATAACGCGGCTTACGAGGCTACAGGGAAATAGAACCACATAAAAGTATAACATCCATCTTTGCAAAAGTGGCCTTGGCAGTTAAAAATGTGATTTTCCTTGAGAGATCAGAAAAAAAAATACTAAAAATTTTCAAGAAAGAAGAATTGATGGGTTTTCAGAGAGAAAGAAGATCAGTAAAAAAAAATTACATCGCTTGCACAGTTTGCGATGTCACTTATAATTACTATAAAATAGGAGGAGATAGCCAAATATGTCAAAGATAAATTGCGAGCAATGTTTATTAATTTAAACTTGTACTCAAATATATGGCTTCGTAAACAATTATAGAAGTTCAGATATAGGGGATTTATTGCCAAGGAATTTTTGAGGAAAATAAAATTAAAATCAATATATTTTGCAGAAGATGAAGCCCAAAGTAGGTAACGCTCGAGAAACAGCTGTACGTACCGAGAGTTTCAACAAATTTTTATAAAGTGTGTAGCATCCAAACATTTATGTACATTAGTTTTTATTAAATTTTAACACTACAAACTACTTTTTGGATTTTTGCATGCGCAAGTTACTTTATATAGATAAAAAACAAAGTGCCAAAAGTAATGGGACAGCTACCTAAATTCCAGCCTCATTGGTTAGCATCGATTCCAGTAATAGAGTAAAAACTTTCGAAAGATGTTAAACCATACCATCTACATAGCTGTCAAGAATTCTATGATATTTGTCTGTGCCGTGTCATGGGTTTAAATATACCTGGACATAACATTACCGAAAACTCGATTGTTATCATATCTAGTGAACAGGTTTACCACTATATTCCTCACAACTCTATAAAATGCTCCTCAAACCAATTCTTGTCAACTTGAGTCAAATGAAACTGTGCATTATTTTGCTGGAACTTCTCATATTTGCTCTCTTAAATAAGGTCTATGAATGGATGCAAATGTTCACTAAGCTAATGTACAACTTAATTGAACAAAGGACCTCAACTATCTGAACACAACACTACAGAGATCCATTGCCTCATGGTTTATGCACCAAACCTAAATCCCACGATCAGCCCGAAATAACTGTAAGCTTGACTAATCGAACTACGCCACATGTTGCCTGTACTCCAGAAACCAAAGTTTTACCGTTCCTATCCATATCTGGAGCTCATATTTAGGTGTCTTGCTGTTAACATAGATACTCTAGTGGGTATTCTGCTCCCATATCACATGAAAGGTAAAGAACGCGGAAATTACCTGATCGATATGCGTCTCGTACCTGCTGCATCGGAAGCGGATGCGATTTTACCCTGGGTTGCTTGACTGTTACCATAAACTTTTCGACCTAGACAAGATTTGTCACAATCCTTGAGCGCCTGTGTTCATCACTGCGAAGTTAAGGGTGGACGGCAATACATTGCATGGGGTTCTTCTGGTATGCACAAAAGAATGGTAGATGCTAAATGTTGTAACTGTTTAAAAAGTTGACAGACTTTTCCGTCTAACACCGACTATAACCTCCTGTTCGAACTTTCTATGAGAATCCTAACCGGTGTTCAAAATGACCCTTGAGATGTCAAATCAGAAATTATGCAGGTGTTGCAGTTTCCATAACATCACAGTAAGATGGCGCTGTTCACCATTACTTTCACATAATGCTATCCCATAATATTTGGCAATTCAAGTTATAAAATATAGACAGAGAAAATCGTTCTAATTAACTCCACCAAAACATTTAGCGTGATCACTCGGTTATTCTTTGACTTTGTTTGTTTGTGTACAAGTTTTCTCAAAAACATCATCAGCAGATTTCAATGTAATTTTTTAGAGGGCTGTGCCCAGAACAAAATAGACTTTAAATAGGTTTTGTAAGGATATTGAATAAAAAAGAGGATTCTTAATCAGTTCACTATATATTTTATACAATATCTCTCAAAATGTTCAAAGTATTTCGATGAAGTTTTGTGGAATTGTGTACTTTAAGTCAAGAATGGATTGTTTACATTTTATTATGACTTACTTTATTATTTTGTGATACTTTATAAGATATCTACTAAAGTTATTGACGCATTTCGATGAAATTTTGTACTGTATGTAGTCCATGGGCCATTTTGTCTCTTTTGAACAAAATATCCCTAAAATTATTCGACAGATTTTAATTAAATATTGTGGAGGGGGGATTTATCAGTCAAAGAAGAATTATTCAAACTTTAGAAATGGATGCGAACTCTGTATCGCTTATTTACTTTAGTTGCATATTCGCTATCGTAAATGGTTAATAACCGAAGGAATAATTATATTTTACGGTGGTTGCAGAGCCAGGTACGGATAATATATCGCTTTTTCACTTTATTTCTGTCTCTTTTTTTCATTTTCTTACCCTTTCTCGTTTTCCAACTTATCTTCTCACTATCTCTCTCTTTCTCTATATACAGTAGAGGTTCAAGGTATCAAAAGCTCAAGCAGTTGCCCGAGGTGCGCCATGTGCTTACGGTCGCCATTAAGGATCTTCCAAAAAAAGAAAAAGTGAAAATAATATATAAAACATTTTTTCAATCTTATGTTTCTAAGATGGATAACAAAATCAAGTACGTATAATATATATATATATATATATATATATATATATATATATATATATATAATCAGGCAAATTAAACTCCTGGATATCTAAAATTGAAGCACGACCGTTTTCCTGAAAAAGGTAAGGGCCAATGATCTTTACTCTTGAAATTGCACGTCATACCTTGACACGATCCGAAGGATGGGGCTCGCATGAACTTTTCTGGGACTTGCTTAACTCGAATACTGCATATTCTACTTGTTACCACAGCTAATAAGGTTAAAATGCGCCTCGTCAGAGAAGAGCCCAAGTGCGTCTTTGGCTACGGTGTCAACCAGCCGCTCGCATGAAGTTTGAAGGGGGAACATAATCACGTTCCTTCAGATGGTGGAACAAAGAAATTTTGTATGGGTGAAGATGGAGTTCATTTATCGTGAAGAATTTGCCTAAAGAACGTCTCGATATGTCAAGGAAAACTGCATGTTGACGATGGAACGCATGGTAGACCACAGCATAGACTGACTGAATCGTTCTAAATTTTCAGGTATTGTAAGGGTCGTCGTATGTACCCTCTCTCCTTTAGACACATTCCCCATTTTTCTAAAGACATCCACTCAAAATAAAATCGAATTACAATCAGGAACACGGACTCGTGGGGGAATTTTGAAGTGACGACGAAATGCAATGCTCTACGCCCGTCGGCGAATTTCCAGCGAGATTAGACGAGAATTTCTTCGGTACAGTTGCTCTGTCGTCGACCAGAGGATGTTTGTGACTGAAACAAGTGTGGGTACAAACCGCCCATCCAGCCACTTCCATTGAGCCCTTCCACACTCCACTGTGGCCATTCTTAACCACGCATTCTTCTTTTCAAATAAGAAAGTTCCTACACTTCCTCATATATATATATATACAAGGTGGGGTAGAGAGGACGGACGTTTTTAAAAACTTAACAAAATCATTAATTTTAGCTTCAAACAAATTTTATTGAGATCAATGTGTTGAATTAGCATTTGACAGAATCAAGCGTGGAAAGCCACATCCATCATGCGGTGTCCGTTTTCATTGATGCATTTCTGAAGGCGTTCTTGAAAGTTGGCCTTCACTCTCTCCAGCATTGCCCTGTTGATTTTGCGACTTCCAAGCGAATAGCTTCCTTCAAATTGTCTAATGTACGGGGCTGATAGACACGTGCTTTGAAGTTTCCCCAAAAGAAATAATCACACATAGACAAATCAGGAGACCGAGGCGGCCAAGGATTATCAGCAAACCTGGAAATGAGGCGGTCACCGAAGTGAGGGCGAAGAAAGTCCATTGATGGCCATCGCCCTATCTTGCTCAAACCACACACATCGAATAGGCATACGTTTTCTTCGTAATTCAGGCACAAAAAAGTAGTTTATCAACTCGATGTATCGCTCTGAGTTCACAGTAACAGTATTTCCATTATTTTCTTCAAAAAAGTAAGGACCAATGACGGCAGCTTTTCCAACAGCACACTAGACTGTCACTTTTTATGCAATCTTCTCGGATTTTGAAGAGCCCAATAACGACAGTTCTGTTGATTCACTATGCAATTCACCATTAAGCAGTTAAATAGTTTCAATAAAACATTAATTTTTTTAAATGCATTAGAAGATTTGCCAGATAAAAATAAAGTTAAATTAGGATGTCGAAGAAAGAGACATCGAGTAATATTTTTGTTTAAAGGAGTTGTGTGAAACGAGAGGGATCTGGAAATGCAATGCTCTACGCCCGTCGGCAAACTTCCAGCGAGATTAGACGAGAATTTCTTCGGTACAGTTGGACCATAAAAACCCGCCACCAAGCTATAAACGAAGAGGCGGTAAGCCAGGGCTTAATTGCTTCGGTTAGCAAATATATTTCTCGTCACAAAATTAATCCTGGAAATATTCCGTCAGAATCCGCCCAAGAAAGAGGCTCGAAGACCTCTTCCCTTGAAGGAGACCCCAATTCGTGGTGGTTTGCTGTCTCTACGTTGTTCCCGAGTGAGCCAAGACCGAAAAATACAGAAGGTATTCTGCCGCCTCTTTTAAGACGTCTGTGGAATCATCCACTGAAGGCGCATATCGTCGAGCGATAGACCTCTTCCCTTGAAGGAGACCCAAATTCGTGGTGGTTTGCTGTCTCTACGTTGTCCCCGAGTGAGCCTAGACCGGAAAATACAGAAGGATTTGCCTAATACAGAAGAATACAAAAGAATTTGCCTAAAGAACGTCTCGATATGTCAAGGAAAACTGCATGTTGACGATGGAACGCATGGTAGACCACAGCATAAACTGACTGAATCGTTCTAAATTTTCAGGTATTGTAAGGGTCGTCGTATGTACTCTCTCTCTTTTAGACACATTCCCCATTTTTCTAAAGACATCCACTCAAAATCAAATCGAATTACGATCAGGAACACGGACTCGTGGGGGAATTTTGAAGTGACGACGAAATGCAATGCGATCCCGACGACGGCGTCAGGATCGAAGGACCTGTCTAGAAGAAGCGCACAGTTTCATCCTCACAAAAGTTTTCCCCCTCTAACGTCGACAGGAGAATCTTCCTCTTTTGAGCGTCTAGTTGTAGTAACCACCCAAACTAGTAATATATTTACACCTTTACTGTCGGTTCAAAGCAGTGCGACGCATTCCGGCTAAGACTAGTCAAGTAGTCTCCTCCCGAGTCATCTCGGATAACTAAAGTGAATTATTTTGCCGCTAAAGCTAGGATTCCATTCTTAGTTTATTCTTAAACCCTATCGGCTTAGTAATCGGAGTTTTGAGCCCTTGCCTCATGAGTAATTTTTGTTAATTTTTGATAATTTCCACATTGCGGGGTTAATTCAAAACTAGAACGTGTAATTATTTGTATTATATGTTTTGTTGTGTAATTAAAGGTTAGTTTTGTCATTCTTGTTTAGGTCCTCCAACCACCAAAGCCTAATTAAATGAGACCAATCCCGGCGAACCCTATTTAAACTAGTCGAATATACCCGCACTCAAAGTAATTCAATTCCAATTATTATTTTTGGCTGTCGTTGTCCTTCCCAGAACGAATGAAGGAATCGAGAAATAGGAAATAACTGCCTAATTCTAGAAGAGAGTGAGAAAGAGAGCATGTGTTTATCACTTAACTTTTGTCATTGGTATTAAATCTTGATCAGAAAGATTTGAGCAATTAGAGAGTTTCAATATATTTTTTTTTCAAGGGGCTATCTGGATACTGCCCACTTGGGCATAAGTCGCCGCAAACAAACAGCCCAGTTGTAGGCTACTTTAAAATAAAATTTTTAACAGAAAAAACAATAAAAAGCGGAAAACAATCAGGAAGCAAGCTCCAAGGTCGGGGGGAGGTCCTCCTCCCCCCGGCGCAGGAGCCTACGACTTAGAAAAAAACAAAAAACAAACAACAATAACAAAAAAACAAGTTAAATACAAGGGAGAAGGCCGGCCTCCCCCCAAGAGTCAACAAGTCCACCAGTCATGGTGCACGCACTCATCCCGAGTACAAGAGACAGGCGGTAGCGACCCCGCCCATTCCGGTACCGGGACAGGTAACGTGTGCGAAGATAAGCAAGACTAGGACATTCGACAAGAATGTGCCGAACAGTCTAGGGGACGACGCAGTCGTCGCAATAGGGTACAGCGGAGCGTCCATCAAATAGCGATGCATCACACGAGTGCGTCCGATTCGGAGACAAAAGAAAGCGACCCGAAGCCGTTGCAGCATTTGGAGATAGGTCAATGGGAACAGTCGCAGCGCAATGGCACGCAACTTTAAGTTCCCTTCGACCGTCCCTCATCTTCTTTGCCAAGCAGCCTGAAGAGCTGCCAGTATTTCTGCCATATAGTCGGTGTGAGGAAGAGCAAAACGCTGGTCCGCTCGCAGAGCCCTCGCGGACTCTTTGGCGCCCTCATCGGCGCCCTCATTCCCCGCAATTCCTACATGTCCAGGAACCCAGCAGAAAATAATCTCGACATCTGCCCGGCTCGCCAAAACCGTGGCGTCACGGATATCGCGAACCAGGGGATGCGGAGATTCCAATGCCCCGAGAGCACTCAGGGTGCTTTGTGAGTCGCTATAGATCACAATCCGTTCTTCGAACCGGGCACGTCGCGTAATCTCCCGTACCGAGTGGTGTATTGCCACCAGCTAGGCCTTGAAGACAGACGCAGCGCCTGGCAGAGCCCAGCTGACTTCAAACAGAGGGGATACAGCGTGGAAGTTGACCCTCTCTTGGGTTTAGAGCCATCCGTATACACTGGCACGGTTCCAGCGTGACACAAGTTGTGCTCCAGAAAGGTCGAACGCAATACTCCCGGCGCCGAACAAGCTTTGGGAGCAGAGTTGTGGCAAAAAATAGCCAAATGTGGTACCCTCCAGGGTGGCGTCTTGGTCAAAACCAGGGGCGCCACCAGCCCGAGAGCTATATCTAGCTCTCGAAGGAGTTTCATGGCCATGAAAACAAAGGGCTTAAGTTATGACTGGCGTCTCTGGGTGGCATAGGCACCATCGAGTTTAGCTGTGGATGCAGTGAGAGCTGTTGGCGACTGAGGGAGGCGCGGGCTCGCGCGTACAGTCGAGTTATGCACTGTACGCGGAGCAGAGCGAGTGGCATCTCCCCAGCATTGAACAACAGGCTCCCAATGGGGGAAATGTGGAAGGCACCGGTCGCAAGGCGAAGGCGGGTGTGGTGGATCGAATCCACCTTCCGCAATAAACGCTCGGCTGCGGAATCATAAAACTCGCCTCCGCAGACGAGTTTCGAACGAACAAATGATCGATAAAAAAGTAGGGCAGAAGCGCCTGAAGCGCTGAACGTCAGGGAACGGAGAATGTCCATGGCGCGGGTACAAGAGACCCTAAGGCTGCGAATATGAGCCTCTCAGGTGAGGCGTCGGTGGAATACAAGACCGAGGAAATGATGCGATTCCACCACATCCAGGCGCACCCTATTAAGAAACAAATCCTGGTCGAAGTGAAGCCGTGGATGGCGGCAGAAGTGCACCACCTTAGTCTTGGCCAAAGAAAACCGAAACCTGTGCGCTTCAGCATAGCAAGAGACGCGGTTCAATGCCTGATGGAGTCGACGCTCCAGAGTTGGTATCTGGGCCGCGCCAAAAGAGATCGAAAGGTCGTCCACGTAGAGCGTAGCGAGAACATCTTCCGACAGCACCGAGATGATACCGTTGATGCTCAGGGCAAAGAGTGTGACACTGAGGACACTTTCCTGCGTGACACCCTCTTCCTGCTCCTTTGGGCCGGAGAGGGCTCTCCCCACCGGTAGGCGGAATCGACGATCTCACGAAAATTCAGATTTAAACATTGGTAGGCGTCCCCTCGCCCAAATCGTGTGAAGAGTCTCCATGATACCGTAGCGCCATGCGGTATCATAGGCCTTCTCCAGTTCGAAAAAACAGCGGAGGCCCTCCTCGAACTGAAGAACCTCACGGGAATGGCCGTACGCTTCCAGGGGGCAGAACCCGGGCGCTGTTGTCCGGACAAAGCGCTGAAGGCACTGTCGCCTTCGAGGACTTATTGGGGAAGGGGGGCTCACCATGCGAGTCTTTTCCTCCCTCCGCCTCGAAACCTTAGGCAAGCGTTGCGGCTACGGATGCGGGGGGCTTTCCTTTCGAGGAACCACCGTCTCCGAGCCACTCGCTTAACCTTGGAACGTGGGCAAAGGAGCCGAAGCTCCTTTGTTGCTGTCCTCCTTTCGGGGGACAGCTTTAGGAACCCCCGCAGATGGCCTAGCGACCATCTTCAGGGGTGTTGCCTCCTGTGAGTCTAATGACTCGATGGAGGCGCGTGGCCGTTTCGCCTTACGGTGAACAGTCACGCTGGGGAAAGAGGGGAAGCCCTGGTTTTAGACGGGGCTGGGTTCGAACCCTTTTTGCCCTCAGCTTTACCAGAGCAGCGCCCGGGTTGATTAGAGCCCGCAGAAGGGCTCCGAATAGGGGCGGAAACAACCGTGCTCGGTGCTTGGAAGGGCCAGAAGCAGAGGGTGCCTTTCTAACTATTGAGGCATATGACGTCCCAGGCAGAGCGGAGCGCGACAGGACAAGTCCTTAGCCTCAGGGAATGAGAGTCGATCCTGGGCCTGAACGGCCAGGATTTTTTTTTCAAGGAGATATGCATGACATTGCTTCGAAGAAGTGGGGTGCTGCTCTCCGAAAATCAAACACTTGGCCACACAAGCTTTGGACTTATCGTGCGCGGCCTTGGTGCAATTTACACAAACTTCGGGTGACCCCGACTTTGCACGTCTACAAGAACGATTTGTATGGCCGAAGCGGTGACATTAATAGCAACGCCGTGGCAGTGGCACGAATGCCTTCACGCGGTAGCGATACTAACCGGCACGCACCGACTCAGAGAGCTTTCACAGTCGAACGTGACGAAGAGTGTAGGGGTGGGTCTCGAGGCCCCTCCCTGTTTTCTCATCACACGTTCGACATTGACCACCCCATGGTCGGCCAGCTCTAGGGTGATTTCCTCAATGGAGTAGTAAGCGAGTTCCCTCGCATAAACTACTCCTTTTACAAATCTTATGGTAGAATGCGGCGTTACACTCACCGGGGTGCTATGAAGTGTCCGAAGAGCACTTATCTTGGCCACCTCAGGGGAATTCACCGAATTTGCCAGAAGGCTCCCGTCCGAGAAACGCGTCACCTTCGGCTCTCTACCAATTGCACTAGCTAATACTCTCCTTTGATGGATCATGTTTCCCTTGGACAACATGGTGCCATCAGTGATGCAAATAAGGAGGAAGCGTTTGAAGCCTAGACGTCTCAAAAACGCCAGGTAACCTCTGAATGAGGGACCCGAAGTCATCGAGGCTTCACTCTGTTTACTTTTCGTCTTTGTCATAGTCAGAGTTTCCACCCCGGGAGGGGGGGGCAGAGGGGCCGGATGTGCCGATCTTGGCTTGGTCGCTTGCCAAAGTGGCAGCAAACCCATCTGTCCCCGTAGCCCCCTCGGATGGAGAGGAACGATGAGTCTTTTTAGTCTTTCTTGTCTGTTTCTTCTTTTTAGGAAAGGAAGGCTGACAGAAGCCCCTAGGCCAGATGGACCGCCTCAGCCAGGTCCTTCCCTAAAATTTAAAAAAAGTCCTGATGGTCGCAGGGGCACTGTTTAGAGGAGATCCCTTCCCTCCTTGTACTGCCTTGGAGCCCTCAGCCGTTTGAGGAGGACCTTGCATAGGGGCGGATTCGGGTTCGGTGCTTGGTGCCGAGCACGCATTTCCCTCCATGGAAGGCCCTACCGTCTGAGGCTGTGTTTCCTTAAGGACCATGTCTATCACAGAAGGGAGCTCAAGTTGGCCATCCCCTCCCAGGACATCGCAAGTCCCCTTCGCAGTGTCACCAGTCTTTTGTGGGGAGGCACAGGCCTTGACCCCGGCAAGGTTTAATATTCTTGCCAGCAGGTCTTTTTATGGAAGCGACCGAAAGGGCTTTGGCTTCCCTCTCCCGTCTAAATGGGTTTGCCATACCAAGCCGCATAAAAGAGGGGCGGTCAGCAATGGGCTGCCTGCTGGCTTTCTTGGCAGTCCCCTTAGAAAGAAAAGGAGGGACTGCCGCTGGAAATAGGGAGGTGCCCGTAAGCACCTCCAGAGAAGGAAGTGAGGGGGAGTCCCCTTCACCCGTAGGCGTAGGAAAGGAGTAAGCCTCCTCCCCGGTTAAAGAAATATAAAGGGTCCCCTGCGCAAGCACAGGGGAGGGGGCCTCCATTTTTTCGAGGGAGCTGCCCGAGGGCGGCTCCGTCGATGAGCAAGGGGGAATAAAGAGGAGATTTTTTTTTTGCATCATTGGGCATGGTGACCCTCTTTGTTTTACGGGACGCAAATGCTCACCAACTCTCGCAGTAGCAAGCACTGTAAGAGGTGCTTACAGGCCCAGCAGAGCCAGGCGCCGCAATTTGGGACCACCCTTCCCGCCTGGTGGCCTGGCAGTCCATCGGCATATCGGCTCCACCTTAAACACGGCCTAAAAGAGATAGATTTTTAAGACGAGAGGAAAATTGGTGTGAGGAAGGTATGGGTGGGGATGAAGCAGGTTGTTTAAAACCAACCACCCCAGACCGGAGCTCAGGGGTTAGGAAACATTGTCCCCTCCCCCCTCAGCCCCGATCCGGGACGGTTGGCTGAGAAGAAGTTCAGCATCTACCCTGTGGAATTAGAGGCTGACCAGAGAAAGCTATGGGAGAGGTTGTTCGAAAAGCGACGAAGTAGGGGAGAAATACAGGCTATCTGAAGAAAGAAAGAGTGGCTTAGCTAGGGCTGGGTGGAGCGCTGGATCTCGTCAGCACAGCGGCCAGGATGGCAAATCGCCGCGCCCTTACGGGGGTTTCAATAAAATTATTTTTTAATGACTTGAAGATCTGGTAGATAAAATGTAGCCAAAGAAGGATGTCAAGGTTTGCAGAATATGTTAAGGTACAAAAAATATAGTGATATGAATGGATGTGATCTCTTGACTTAATTTGATATACCCAAAGAATTATTTTCTGGTGATGTAAAACTTCCAATAGAAGCCCTAGGCTCATAAACACTAATAATTATTTACAGGATGTGATGCCAAATCTGTGGATTGGATTAGGAATAATGCCTACAATACCTATCACTGTGGCCTCTGGCAAGAGAAGACGGAATAAATTATTTGCCAATTTTGTCTATAGAAAATGCTATTGCAAAGAATATATGTAAATCTAGAGGGTGCCATGAAAAGATTTGCTGATCTAATTCTAGAAAAAAAGGATTCATAAAGGCTAATTGTTCATACTATCCAAGATCCAGTTTGATAAAACAATATTATTGTTCATTGTTTGTTAAAAAATAATGCAAGTAATAAACTCATGTATATTACTCGACATATTTTTTAGTTTTTTCCTTGAAAATTTTAGCATGATACGTTAAGAGGGCGCTGAATATCTGTTTGTCCAGAGTGCCAGCAACCATTTATATAAAAATATATTTGCCATGACATGAAGTGAATTTAGCGAGCACTGATCGATCTCCAAGTTCATTCTCGCAGGTTACTATGGCAACCTAAGTCTAAACAAAATAAAATCTCTTTTTATCTTGACCTTAAGCCCATTTTAAAGCCGATATCTTTTGTTTATTTTATCCTGAAGTGTCTTTTTATCTCTAGTTTTTATGGTTTTTACTTTGTTTCTTATTATATGAGAAATTGTGCTTTGTATTAGTTGAGGCTTAATGGCTAGCTTTATTTTAGGTACACTCTTAACACTGTATGTCATTAGGTGGGTCGAGTAAACCTGAAAAAATGCATCTGCAAAAAATTGGTGTTTTATAATTTTACATACTACCGTCCTAAGAATACAAACAAAGTGAGAAACATGAATTGTCTATCTTCCCCGTTTTCTCCCTTCCTTGAAAAAGTAAACAGAGTTATTTCTCCAAGTCGAACCTCGTTTAAATACCCTTTTACCATCCTTAAATCTTTCCCTTCGACTAAGCTCATGGATCAGCCAAATTAAGCAGGTGTATCTGTCATCCCGTGTGAATCCACTAATTCTCCCTCATTCTACATAGGAGAGACTGAGAGAACATCAACAAAACGAATATATGAATAAAAAGGTTATGTCAGGCGAGGCAGTACTAAATCCAGTATACTTAACCATATTAGCAATTACAGCCACCAAATAGATTATTCAGAGGCCCAAATTATATATACATAATTGTAAATATTTCCGTAAAATAATAATTGTAGAATCATTTCTAATAGGAGAAAGTCCCAATTTCAATCTTTCGGAGGGTCAATATAAATGTAGCTCATATACCCAGAACCTGATGGTAAAGAGTTTAGTTAATGATCTTAGAACCACACCTTCTGATTAATGAACCTTTTTCTCCGGGGGTTTTGGGGGAGCTGTGATTTTGAGAAATTTATTAACTTGTGTTGTTGATTTCAGTCTCATTATACGACTGAAGAAGAAATGAATGAATAGTGCCGGAAATAAATGCTGCAAAGCCCATACGGACTAGCCCGCAGCCAAATTAAAGGATGGGTAATTTGCATGAGAGTTCTCAATGAAAATATAGACATCTGGAGAATATACAAAATATAGCTATGAAATTAAGATCAATAGGAAGGAAGTATAGGAATTTAAAACCATTAAGGGGTGTAAAAGGATATAAAAATAAACTATTGAGAACTCGACAAAGGATAAAAACATAGACTATAGATGGATCAACAATAGATTCAAGAACAGTGAATATAAAATCATGAAACAATATATTAAATTTTGACTGAAAGATTAGATTATTCCTAAAAATTTAAAAATCTATTCACACCAAAATAGACATGAGTCTCAGATAAGATTCCCGGCAGAACTTGCTGGGGAAGCCATCTGCCCAGTAATGAAAGGGAAGACCCTCTTTCCAAGATTTCTCAAAAGGGGACACTTGTCAAAGATTTGAAGGATGGACAGCTGCACCCCGCACAGGATGCACAAAGGTGGGATCTGCCCATTCAGTCGACACAAGGTGAACTCCAGTCTACTTGGTCTCATAGTACGTGGTCATGGGAGGACTGAAGGTTTTATGGAATGGAGCTTGGTGGGAGAAAGCTCATCTCACATCTTCTGCCATAAACCGACTACATATTCGGTGATGAGGGGATAGACATCACCAAATGTGACTAGGGATGATGGTGGTGTCCCCAATTATCCCGCCTCCTTGGCCACAGCATCAGCCCTTTCATTAATTGGATGCCCACGTGACTAGGCACCCAGCAAATAGAAATCTTATGAATAGGAGAAAGATAAAAAGGCCAGCGCTGGATCTTGGAAACCAGCGGATGGCTAGAACCAAAAGCATTCTGTGCCTCCAGAGAACTAAGGGAGTCAGAGAAAATCGTAATACAACCAGATATCATAGGAGCAATAACAAAGAGTGCAGCAAGAATGGCAACAAGTTCTGCTATGAAAACAGAAGCTGCACTTGGTAGACGAACCAATGTGGTCTGAGATGGGAAGAGAGCCGCAGCTCGAACTCCATCCGATGACTTGGATCCGTCGCTGAACACAAAGATGCTAGGCGTATGGTGGGAGGAGTGTTGATCATGGATGGTTCAAAAAGGCTACAGACAAGAACTGATCCTTGGTTCTACCTTGGTAATGAAAACGTAAAACAGAAAACTCCCCTAGACGTCTTGTGTGCTCGGCCATGTGCAGAGCAAAGGGGTGACCCAGGGATGGAAATCTATCACATGAGGCCACTGTTCACAAATTTATCGTGCACTAATATACTGGCGACCATGGTAATTGCTCAAGTCCTAGAGATATTTGGGTTTAGACTTGAGTCTGTAAAAAGGAAGAGGAAGAGCCCCGTTCTCTGCATAGAGACTCCACACAGGGGAGCACTTGAAGGCTCCAGAAGCCAGGCGCATACCCTAGTTACGCACAGTATTTAATTTTTCAAGGATGGACGTCGAGGCAGAGGAGTACAACTGTGACCCATAGTCCAGCTTTGACTGGACCAATGCTGAATACAGAAGCCACAGGGTGCGTCAATCACTTCCCCAAGAAGTGTGTGACAGTAATTTCATTATGTCCAATCTCTTCAGACAAGACCTTTCCAAAGCGTCATGTAAGCCAAACTGGCTTATAACTCAAATGCAGGATGGCAAAGAACTTGAGTTTGTCTCATAGGACCGGTATTCCCACTTCTAAAGCTGAAGCCTCTTCCATCAGGCAAAATTCTGAGTATCACCATCATCCTTTTAAATCTAATTCATTTACTATATTATCTTCAGCCTTAACTTCTCTCGATTTGGAAATCTTAGAGTCACTATATATCAATGAAATATATCCAAACCTAAATAATTACTCCTCCTCAATTAAACTATTCACTATATAACTAACCAACACTTTAATAGATTAACTAGCCAACTGACCAACCGAACAAATTTCGTTAGTAGTTTAATATCTTTAGTTAGTTGATTTCTCAACTCCCACGATAAAGGTCAGTCACTTTGTTCATTCTGATTTGTTTTCGGGTTTTTTGTTGCTTTTTACAATTTAATATAATAGGTTATTTTATTGTTTACTCCAGTAACTTTTAATACGTGATATTCAAGTCAGTTTATGTTATAATTTCACTTTCTATTATTTTTTAAAATCACACTGGGTAGTATTAGTGTATTTACTTAAATTATAATAATTTTCAATTTTATAATTTTAACTTGTCTTCATCTGCTTTTTTAGCCATTATTTAATGCATTCTTTAACTGTTATCGATTAATGTTCCTTCCCGTCCTCATTAGTCGATACTGTCGCTGAAGATGGTCCTAGTAATGGTCCGAAACGTCCGGCCAATAAATGATTAGTGTAATCACCTGGGTCTTCATATTCCTGATATATATATATATATATATATATATATATATATATATATATATATATATATATATATATATATACAACAATTGAAAAAAATAATAATCTAAAGTGCCATTATATTACGAATATCCCTCGAAATTCATTGGGAGTGTTTGGATGTTATTGTAGATACATAGTTTTATTTAACAACATTAATGATTATATGTATTTCTTTATCAGATCATAGTATATATGCTAATATGCGTGACCTCACTGATTTAGAAAAAGGGCAAATTGTTGGAACTAGAATTGCAGGAGCTTCCGTCACCAAAACAGTTAAACTAATTGTTTATTCGAGAGCTACAATATCAAGGCCTATGAGAGAATTCAACAAGCAGGGACAACGTCCAGGAGGAAGAGTAATTTCGGCAGGACTTCGAAGCTCGCTGAAAGAGACTGCGGGTGTTGAAACGCATTGTGATGAAAAATCTTCGGACAATTGCCCAGAGAGTAACTACAGACTTGAATCAACATCTCTCTAGCCCAGTTACAACCAAATCTGTTTTCCGTAAGCTTAATAAAACCTGATATGATGGATGAGCCACCATCAAGAAACTTCTGCTTCCTCATCAAATAATTCAGCAAAGTCTGAACTGGTGTAGTACTCACAAGGACTGGTCGAGAAACCATTTGAGGCAAGTTTTATTCTCCAAGGACTCAAGTTTTTCTTTTTTCCACACTGTAGAGCAATTTTACCTGTAGAGGCAGCCCTGAAAGCATTTAATCCTGGCGGACTTCTTACTAGAGTGAAGCATGAAGGAGGTTCAGTGATGGTTTGGGCAACCATATCTTGGAAATATCTTAGTCCAATCGTTGCCCTGCATGGTAGGATCAATAGCAACGGATATCTGAATAAATTGGAAGATTGAGTCCATCCTATGTTTCAGACATTTTTTACTGGTGGTGCGAGCTTTTTCCAAGATGACAATGCCCCAATACACACCGCTGATCCGGTTAAGAATTAGTATGAAGAGCATAGGAGGGAATTGCAACACATGGATTTTATTTTATTTTTTTTAAGGGGCTATTGGCGACTGCTCACTTAGGCATAAGTCGCCATAAATAAACAGCCTAGTTCTAGGCTACTTTAAAAAATTCGAACAGGAAACAACAATAAAAAGAAATAACAAAAACAATAACAAAACAATAACAAAAACAACAACTAAACCTAGTTAAATGCAAGGGAGAAGGCCGGCCTCCCCCAAATAGTTAACAAGTCAACCAGTCAATGTGCACGCACTCGTTCCAAGTACAAAGGACAGGCGGTAGCGACCCCGCCCATCCCGGTACCGGGACAAGTAACGTGCGCGAAGATCACCCAGACTAGGACATTCGACAAGAATGTGCCGAACAGTCTGGGGGACGACGCTTTCGTTACAATAGGGCGCAGGCGAGCGCTCCATCAAATAGCGATACTTCACACAAGTGTGTCTGATTCGGAAACGACAAAAAGCAATCTGAAGTCGCCGCGGCATTGGAGGATAGGTCCATGGGAACAGTTTCGGCGCAATGGCACGCAACTTTAAGTTCCCTTCGACCGTCTCCCATCTACTTTGCCAAGCAGTCCGATAAGCTGCACGTATTCCTGCCATGTAGTCAGTGTGAGGCAGAGCAAAACGCTGGGCCGCTCGCAGAGTCCTTGCGGACTCTTTGGCGCCCTCATCGGCGCGCTCATTCTTTGCAATTCCTACATGTCCAGGAACCTAGCAGAAGATAATCTAGACATCTGCCTGGCTCGCCAAAACCGTGGCGTCACGGATATCGCGAACCAGGGAATGCGGAGATTGTAATGCCCCGAGAGCACTCAGGGCGCTTTGTGAGACGCTATAGATCACAATCCGATCTCCAAAACGGGCACGTCGCGTAATTTCCCGTACCGAGTCGTGTATTGCCACCAGCTCTGCCGTGAAGACAGACGCAGCGCCTGGTATAGCACCACTGACTTCAAACACAGGGAATACGGCGTGGAAGCCGACCCCCTCTGGGGACTTAGGGCCATCCGTATACACTGGCACGGTTCCAGCTGACACGTTATGTTTTTCAAAAAGGTCGAACGCAATACTCCCGGCGCAGTACAAGCTTTGGGAGCAGAGTTGTGGCAAAAAATAGCCAAATGTGGTACCCTCCAAGGTGGCGTCCTGGGGAGAACCAGGGGCGCCATCGGCCTGAGAGCTATATCTACCACTCGAAGGAGTTTCCTGGCCCTAAACCCAAAGGGCTTAAGGTATGACTGGCGTCTCTTGGCGGCATAGGCACCATCGAGATCATCTACGGATGCCCTGAGAGCTGTTGGCGACTGAGGGAGACGACAAGCTCGCGTGTACAGGCGAGTGATGCACTGCACGCGGCGCCGAGCGAGTGGCATCTCCCCAGCATCGACCAACAGGCTCTAAATGGGGGAAGTGCGGAAGGCACCGGTCGCAAGGCGAAGGCCGGTGTGGTGAATCGAATCCACCTTCCACAATAACCGCTTTGCTGCGGATGCATAAAACTCGCATCCATAGTCGAGCTTCGAACAAACAAATGATCGATAAAAAAGAAGGGCAGTAGCCCTATCAGTGCCCCATCGCTGAACGTCACGAAACGGAGAATGTCCATGGCGTGGGTACAAGAGAACCTAAGGCTGTGAATATTACCCTCCCAGGTGAGGCGTCGGTGGAATACAAGACCAAGGAAACGGTGCGACTCAACTACATCCAGGCGCACCCCATTAAGAAACAAATCTGGGTCGGAGTGAAGCCGGGGATGGCGGCAGAAGTGCACCACCTTAGTCTTGGCCAAAGAAAACCGAAACCTGTGCGCTTCGGCATAGCAAGAGACGCGGTTCAATGCCAGTTGGAGTCGATGCTCCAGAATTGGCATCTGGGCCGTGCCAAAAGAGATCGAAAGGTCGTCCACGTAGAGCGTAGCGAGAACATCTTTCGGCAGCACCCAGGTGATGCCGTTGATGCTCAGGGCAAAAAGTGTGACACTGAGGACACTTCCCTGCGGAACACACTCTTCCTGCTCCTTTGGGCTGAGAGGGCTCTCCCCACCCGTACGTGGAGTCGACGATCTCGCAAAAATTCAAATATAAAGATTAGGAGGCATCCCCTTGCCCCCATCGTGTGGAGAGTCTCCATGATACCGTATCACCATGTGGTATCATAGGCCTTCTCCAGATCGAAAAACACCGTGACGTAGTGCTTTTTACAAAGAAAAGCCTCGCAGACGGCAGTTTCCAGTCGGAGCAGAGCATTCGACGTGGAGTGGAACTTGCGGAAGCCGCATTGTGCGAAAGACAGATGGCCTCCGCTGTCCAGGAAAAAGGCTAATCTAACATTTACCAATTTCTCCATCAACTTGCACACGCATCAGTTTAGAGAGATTAGGCGAAAACCGGTCGGAGTAGATTGATCTATCCCCAGTTTGCGAACGGCGAGCACAGTAGCGATTCGCCAGGAGTCTGTGAGAAGACCTTTCACCCAGATGTTGTTAAACAAATGTAACAGAAAGGCGATGCCTCGCTCACCCAGGTGTCGAAAAATGGCGTATATAACATCGTTCGGACCATAAGCCGGTGTCCGCGCACGAAGCGAGAGCGGAACGCAACTCACTCACAGTAAACTTGTCGTTGAAGGGTTCTCCGCCTCTGGAGGTAAAGTCCCGCCGACAGCCTCCCGCGACATCACGACGTGCATTGAATGCTAGCGGAGCAGCATCACGGCTAGAGAATTCGAAAATAGCAGTCGCTAAGGATTCCGCCACGGACGCGGGGTCCGAGATTGCGGTCCCATTCTCCTGAAGAACGGGAGCGGGGTCCTGCGAGAACTTACCCTGGATCCTTTTGACTCGCTCCCACACCTCTGCTAAAGGGGTCTTTCCGTTAAGTAAAGACATGTATGCCCACTAAGAAGAGCAACGGGCGTGCTTTGAAATATACCGGATCCTAGCCCTAGCCCGACGAAATTCAGCGACAGTGAAATCGTTCGGGAGGCGCTTATAGCGCATGTAGGCATAACGCTTCTTTTTGAGGGCCGTCTCACACTCGGCCGACTACCATGGGAGTGGTAGGCGTGCAAAATGGCCAGATGTCCAAGGAATAGTAGTCAAGCCCACGGCGATGAGGTTGCCGGAGAAGAACTCAACAGCCTCATCTAGCGACCTAAACTCCTCGACTGACAGCGAGAATTCAGTCATTTCCTGAAATGCAGGCCACCGCACCCGCGCCAAGCACCCCCGAGGTGGTCTTTCAGGCGGCAGTAGCACTGGAAATGATATTTGAATGGAAAAGTGATCACAACCATGGAGGTCATCGACCACCCTCCAGTCAAAATCAGGCTGTGCATCCGAAGAGCAAAAAGATAGATCAAAGCAAGATAATAAAGCGGTTCTCGGACAGTGATGCGTAAACTTATCCACGTTTAGGACCCCCATCTCAATCTCTTCGATCAGATAGGCAAGGACTTGTCCCCAGGGATTTATGGAGTAACCTCAGAGAGGATGCCTGCCGTTCAGATCTCCAAGCAAGAGAAAGGGCCTCGGCAACTGTGCCACGACGCGGCGGAAGTCCCCCACGTCAAAGTCAGCTGACGGTGGGATGTACGCAGAAAGGATAGTATATGTCCTACCTAGGTTCAGCTGCACAGCCACTGTCTGAAAGCAGGTATCTAAAGAGGAAGGAAGAACGGAGTCATCATGCCGGGTGTAAACTGCGCATCCCCCAGCCCGACCATCCCGCGGTGGTGGGGTCGCAAGACCCTTATACCCCGGGAGAGAAGGCAGGAGGCACGCGCCTTGCATGGTCTCTTGCAAAAAGATAGCTAACGGTGAATGGGACAAGACGAGCCTCCGCAGCTCCTCCCAGTTTGCGCGGATTCCACGGCAATTCCATTGAAGAAATATGCCCTCCAGGCCTAGCTCGGAGGAGACGCGGGGGCCCTCCTTGAACTGAAGAACCTCACGGAAATGGCCTTATGCTTCGCGGGGGCAGAACCCCGGGCGTTGTTGGCCGGACAAAGCGCTGAAGGTGATGTCACCTTCGAGGACTTATTAAGGGCGAGGTTGGGCTAGCTATGCGATTCTTTTCCTCCCTCCGCCTTGAAACCTTAGGCGGGCGTTGCGGCTTCGGAGACGGAGCGCCCTCTTTTCGAGGAACCACCGTCTCCGAGCCACTCGCTCCACCGCGGAGCGTGGGCGAAGGAGCCGAAGCTCCTTTGTTGCTGTCATCCTTCCGGGGGACAGCTGTAGGAACCCCCGAAGATGGCCTAGCGACCATCTTCAGGAGTGGTGCCTCCTGTGAGTCTAACGACTCGGTGGAGGCCCCGCCGTTTCGCCTTACGGGAAACGGTCACGCTGGGGAAAGAGGAAGGAGCCCTGGTTTTAACCGGGGCTGTGTATAAACCCTTTTTGACACTAGTTTTACCAGGGAGCGCCCTAGGTTGGGTAAAGCCCGCAGAAGGGCTCCGAATGTTTGTGGAAACAACCGTGCTCGTTGGCCTAGAGGGGCCAGGAGCACAGGGTGCCTTTCTAACTATTGAGGCATATAATGGCCTAGGCAGAGCCGGACGCGTCAGGACCAAGTCCTTAGCCTTACGGAATGAGAGTCGATCCTGGGCTTGAAAGTCAGGATTTCTTTCTCAAGGAGATATGCACCACATTGCTTTGAATAAGCGGTGTGTGGCTTTCCGCAATTGACACACGTGGCGACACACGATTTGGACTTATCCTGTGCGACCTTGGAGCAATTTACACATACTTCGGGTGACCCCGACTTTGCACGTCTACATGAGCAATTCGTATGGTCGAAGTGGTGACAGTAATAGCACCGCCGCGGAAGTGGCACGAATGCCTTCATGCGAAAGTGGTACAAACCGGCACGCACCGACTCAGAGAGCTTTCACAGTCGAACGTGACGAAGAGTGTAGGGGTGGGTCTCAAGGCCCCTCCCTGTTTTCTCATCACACTTTCGACCTTGACCGCCCCATGGTCAGCAAGCTCTAGGGTGATGTCCTCAATGTAGTAGTCAACGAGTTCCCTCGCATAAACTACTCCTTTCACAAAGTTCATGGTAGAGTGCGGCGTCACACTTAACGGGGTGCCATGAAGTGTCCTAAGAGCACTTATCTTGGTCGCCTCGGCGGGATTCGCCGCATTCGCCGCATTCGCCAGAAGGCTCCCATCCGAGAAACGGGTCACCTTCGGCTCTCTACCAATGGTACTAGATAATCCTCTCCTCTGATGGATCATGTTGCCCTTGGACAACATGATGCCATCAGTGGAGCGAATAACGAGGAAGCGCTTGTAGCCAGCGAGCTCGAAAATGCCAAGTAGCCTCTGAATGAGGGGCCCCGATGTCATTGAGGCTGCACCCTGTGCACACTTGGTCTTATTCTTAGTCAGTGCCTCCGCACACGGGGGGGGGGGTAGAGGGGCCGGATGTGCCGATCTTAACTTGGTCGCTTACCAAAGTGGTAGCAGGCCCATCCGTCCCCGCAGCACCCACGGATGGAGAGGATCCCCGAGTCTTTTTTGTCTTTCTTGTCATTTTATTCTTCTTTTTAGGAGAGGAGGGCGGGGAATGAACCCGCTTCTCAGCTCCGCCGTCAGAAGCTTCCCAGCCAGATGGACCGGCCTCAGCCAGGACCCTCTCTGAAATGGAGAAGGTACTGGTAGTCGTAGGGCACCTGTCGGAGAGATACCTCCCCTCATTGTCCTGCCTCGGAACCCTCAGCAATTTGATGAGGACCTTGCATAATAGTGGATTCAGGTTCGGTGCTTGGCGCCGAGCACGGATTTCCCCTCATGGAAGGCCTTACCGTCTGAGGCTGGGGTTCCTTAACGACCATGTGTGTCACAGGAGGGGCCTCCAGTTGTCCATCGCCTACCAAGAAATCGCAGGTCCCGTTGGCTGTATTGTCCCTAGTCATGTGTGGGGAGGCGCAGTCCTTGACCCCGGCAAGGTTTAATACTCTTGCCAGCAGGTCTTTAGAGTGAAGCGACCGAAGGGGCCTGGCTTCCCTCTCCCCCTAAGGGGGTTTGCCCTACCAAGCCTCTTACACGGGGGGTGGTCGGCAATGGGCTGCCTGCTGGCTTTCTTGGCAGTCCCTTTGGAAAGAAAAGAGGGGACTGCCGCTGGAAAAAGGGAGGTGCCCGAAAGCACCTCCAGAGAAGAATGTGAGCGGGAGTCCCCTGCACTCGTAAGCGAAGGAGAGGAGTAAGCCTCATCTCCGGTTAGAGAAATATGGAGGGTCACCTGCGCCAGCACAGGGGGGGGGACCTCCATTTTTTCGGTGGAGCTGCACGAGGGCGGCTCTGTCGTTGTTATAGGGGGAATAAACGGGAGATGGGTTTTTTTGCATCATTGGGCATTGTGACCCTTTTTGTTTTACGGGAAGCAATCGCTTACCACCTCTCGCAGTAGCCAGCACTGCAAGAGGTGCTTACAGGCCCGGCTGAGCCAGGCGCCGCCATTTGGGACCATTCCTCCCGCCTGGTTGCCTAGGCAGTCCGTCGACATGGCGGCTCCACCTTAAACACGGCCTAAAAAAGATAGATTTTGAAGACGAGAGGAAAAGAGATTTGAGGAAGGTATGGGTGGGGATAAGGCAGGTTGTTTACAACCAACCACCCCAGACCGGAGCTCAGGGGTTAGGAAACATTGTCCCCTCCCCCCTCAGCCCCGATCCGGGACGGTTAGCTAAGAAGAAGGTCAGCTTCTACCCAGTGGAATTAGAGGCTGACCAGTGAAAGCTGTGGGAGAGGTTGTTTGAAATGCGACGAAGTAGGGGAGAAATACAGGCCATCTGAAGGAAGGAAGAGTGGCTAAGCTAGGGCCGGACGGAGTGCTGGATCCCGTCAGCACAGCGGCCATGATAGCAAATCATCGCGCCCCTTACGGGGTGCAACACATGAAGATTTCCCCACAATCTCCAGATCTTAATATTAATGAGCATTTGTTTTGCGTGATGGAGCGACAAGTTAGAAGTCGCTACGATCTACCCTCGTTTCTGAAAAAGCTAGAGCCGGTATTGCAAGAATAATGGCTCACGATTCATCTCAATGAAGTCATAAAGCTGTACGAATCAATTCCAAGACGCATCGACACTGTTTAAAAATAAATCGGATGACCAACTCTGTATTAAATAAATATTCATTGAATTTAACACGTGTTTCAATTATATATATATAATTATATATAATATATATATATATATATATATATATATATATATATATCTATATCTATATATATCTTTTTTAGGCCGTGTTTAAGGTAGAGCCGCCATGTCGACGGACTGCCTAGGCCACCAGGCGGGAGGAGTGGTCCCAAATGGCGGCGCCTGGCTCAGCCGGGCCTGTAAGCACCTCTTGCAGTGCTGGCTACTGCGAGAGGTGGTAAGCGATTGCTTCCCGTAAAACAAAAAGGGTCACAATGCCCAATGATGCAAAAAAACCCATCTCTCGTTTATTCCCCCTATAACAACGACAGAGCCGCCCTCGTGCAGCTCCACCGAAAAAATGGAGGTCTCCCCCCCCCCCCCTGTGCTGGCGCAGGTGACCCTCCATATTTCTCTAACCGGAGATGAGGCTTACTCCTCTCCTTCGCTTACGAGTGCAGGGGACTCCCGCTCACATTCTTCTCTGGAGGTGCTTTCGGGCACCTCCCTTTTTCCAGCGGCAGTCCCCTCTTTTCTTTCCAAGGGGACTGCCAAGAAAGCCAGCAGGCAGCCCATTGCCGACCACCCCCCGTGTAAGAGGCTTGGTAGGGCAAACCCCCTTAGGGGGAGAGGGAAGCCAGGCCCCTTCGGTCGCTTCACTCTAAAGACCTCCTGGCAAGAGTATTAAACCTTGCCGGGGTCAAGGACTGCGCCTCCCCACACATCTACTTTTTCCAATAAAAAGTGAGATAGCATGTTATATATTTTCTCTAATTGTTTCTTTTTATTGTATGTAGATTACATTATGGATAGTTCATTCTCTTATTGTATAAAGCTCAACTACAAAGGTATAAAACCAAATACTCCACATAATGAATCCGGTTGAGGAAAGAAATTATTGAGAGATACGTTTGGTCTTATTTCAGATAATGAAGGTAAAGAGCTACGTCAATATCGACAATTTTCCATTTTATTCCCGTTTATATTTTGCAAGTTTTCTAATAGCAAATATTTCTAAAAAATAGAATAATTTTTTAATGACCAAGATATATTAAATTTAGGTGTTTGAAGTATTTAAATTTTTAACCTGAATAAAATTTTAATCTACAGGATGCTCCTTAAAAATATTCTATAAAATTAATCATAATTTTAAAAGAAAATTGTTTGGTGGGCCAAGCTGAGAGGGATTTAAGATTCTCATCATAATGTGAAACGGAGTTCTTTTTTCACTTTCCGTATTAGTTCTGAAAAGGAGCATTCGATAAACAACAATAAACAAAAATAATCCCATTTTTTGCCGTGCTTTTTAGCGTGTGCCTAACACTTTCACTACCACTGATAAACGATGGAGGCAGAGTAGTGAAATTTACTCGGATGCTATTTCAAAAGATTGAGAAGGGATAGCTCCTGCATACAAATGACTACTAAGTAGATGTCCCATGAGGGTAAACCTGTAGCCTGTGGTTGTTTATTTGCAAGATTAGAACAACCTAAAACTGAGGTTCAAGTAAACTTAATTATTGAAGTTCCTATAGATAAGAAAAAAAACGTTAAAATACGATTAGGAACTAGATAGTAGCCCGTTCAGCACCTGTAACTACAGGGCGGCATACCTTAAATATCCGTGATGGAGAATATCGTTTCCTTTTTCTTGAACGATTTTATGCGCCTGAAGATTAGAAGCGGAACTCCCACAAAAAGGGATTTGCAGAATTCCAATGAATTATTGAAAGTATCGTTTGCTCTGTAGGGGTGCGAAGATGTATCAGAGAAAAATTCCTTCCAACGCGAGAATATAAATATCCAATTAAATTACAAACTCAGAACGGACTCGCCGTAGTGTGATGACAAGCGTGCTGGCATTTGGATTCAAAGACCCGCGATCGCAACTCCTCAGTCCACAATTTTTACGAAGAAAATTCACGAAGAAAACGGAAATCAAGAAAAACGATTTGAAGGGCTAACTCATCTCTAACTCACCAAGAATAAATGAAAACATCAAGAAGCGTGAAGAACTCATCCCATCATCAATAAGCAAGAAGAAATCATCACATGAAGATAAATGCAAGTTAACTGGTAGATGCATCAAGAAAGGAAGGATATGAATATCAACAACTAACACAGCCAACTTAATGAAGAAGGAATCTCAGTCAATAAGAATGCCAAGAGTCAGATAAATGGAAGACAAATGTTTCAAGGGGCCACCTCAGTCAAGAAGGAATAAATAGATAGGAATATAGAAAAAGTCAAGATTAATGATATAGATATTCAAATATACCAAAGCCCCCCCCCCCTATACTTATTTAGTCGCCCAACCACTGTGATCAAATTAAGAGAATAAAGGGAGAATATTAGAGAAATAAGAGACAAAAACTTCAGATATGAAAAAATTCCCTGTGTTCAAGAATAAATTAAACTGGGAAACAATGTATTTGGTGAATTAACAAAAGTACATTTTTTCACCTAATTCGCGCATACTGAATTCAAATCTGAAATCAGATGCTCCCTAAATGATACATATTTTTCATATCAATAACTATAATTATACAATAATTTTCATTTTATCACGCCTATCATCATGCCCTGAAGTAATTTTGAATCATCCTTTCGTTATTTATAGTAAAGCAGGGTTTTTTTTACAAACATTTTATTGCATCTGAGAAGAAACTTAAATTACACTTAGGATTACAAATACTGTAATCAAATGAATGCTAATTTATTAATGACCGTATATCAGGCTCCAGGACCTCTTCTTGATTTCAATCGGGCAAAAATTTGCGTTCGTAACTCTTTATCTGTAAGTCTTCTCTGGCTGATCTCTTCTAATTGTCCAGCAGTAGTCCACCATTATGTGTCTATCTCAGTGACCTTGGTAGTGCTCTTCGATCGCCATCAAATCCTGATGGAAGCGTTTCCCTTGTTCGTGGCTCACAGCTCAGGATTCTCTGGGAATCGGCCAAGTTGACTATTTAGGAAATGCAGCTTCACAGTCATGTTGCATCCCAGATCACGATATGCTAAAATAATATTAGTAACCAGATCCTCGTAGTTATGCACTTTTTTGTTTTCCAAGAAGTTACGAACAACGGCAGAAAATGAGAGCCAGGCTGCCTTCTCTTTTTCATTTTTGGTGTTCACGAATCTAAAATCACTCAGAAGTCTCCGGATTTGGGGAAAATCAAATACTCCTGCTTTTATTTTTTCATATGACAAATCAGGAAACGCCGATACTATGTAGTTAACACAATCATTGTCAGTGCTCAATGCCTTGACATCCTGCTTCATCAACCCCAGTTTGAGATGAAGTAGAAGGAAAACGATCTTCAACGACTTACGATTGGCTCATTAACAATGTTTGGCATTCCTGCTTCCAAAGTTTCCTGAACTGGCCAATCTTTTTGCGACCAGTGATTGTCACGGGCTCGACTTTCCCACACACAGATATAGATAGCATTGAAACTTTGTATATCCCTTCTGCTGGCTAAAAAGGAAGTTGGCCATCTTAAGGTCTACACATATGATCCAAGTGTGTTCATGGTACTTAAGTAAATCCATGACGATTCTTATGTAATCTTGAGTTTCTCGCAGATGGACAGAGTGACTGAGAGGAACTGCACCAAAGTCATTGCCATTCTGTAAAAGGACACACTTGAAGCTACGCTTGGAGCTATCCAAAAACAGTCTCCACTCTGCTGGGCTATAGGTGCCAAGTCCCCAATTGGTAAACAGACGAGAAACATCGTGGCAGTATACAAATTGTTTGTATTAATAGAAATACCTAACAAATGTACTCTCCCTTTTTCGGTAATATGATACCCGTACCGACCTGTGAAGCATATGTCTTTCGGTCAACCTGGAGGCTAAAAGTTCTGCAGCTTTCTGTGAAACGCAAAATCACGTATTAAGTCATTCAACTCCACTTGATTGAAACAGTGAGGAACAAATGACTGTTCAGCATCTGTTAATGAATCTGCGGACTCTGAATCCATTCCGTGGACGTCCATATCAGGTACATCATTTTCCTCCTCAGAAGGAGCATATCCACTGAAAATCGGAACTGGTAAAGACTCAGAATTAGGTACTGGCCGGATCACCGAGGGAATGTTGAGGTAGTCGATCTTGTGCCGAATTTTCTTGCCAATCCCTTTAGTATTCACCAGACAGAAATAACAGTCTGATACATGATCCTTTGGCTCTCGCCACATTACAACAATTCCCAAAGAAAGGCCATTTCTCTTTCATTTCGTCCACTCACAAAGAGGTTCACACAACTATAGCCAACAGCATGTGAATCCCACTTCTTATCTTCATCACCAAAAGGAACATCCAAATATGCCTTATAAGTGCGGATCACAAAGTTTGATATATTGCGCCTTTGACGAACTATCATGTAACAGCCACATATGTAGAAAAAGGTATCTGGATCATTAACGCAATTTCCTTTTGACGAAGCCATCACTCTAACATGAGACCTGAAAAAATAAACAATAATGTCAATATTTTGCACAATATTACCTATTTCTATCTTACTACTATGTACTGTGAAGTATTTGCTTTCTACAAGCACTCTCTCTGTCCGTCCGGAGCGCAGTTTTCAGGGAAAGGAGAAAATAGAAATTACAGAATAACATGTAGTTAAAAATGGATTATATATTTTAAATCAGCATGAAAAGACGAATTAAAATTGGCAGATAAATCTAATTCACTCGAAAATGTGATTAAAATTGTTCCCCTGTGTTATCGAAGATCACGTCCAAGTATTTAAGTTTTAGAAATTGGAACGCGTTAATCACCAAGGTGAGTAAAAAGAGCAACATCTTTACACAGACCAACATCTGAAGGACTACCATGCCTAAAAATTAGTTGTTTCGTGAATATGTTTCATGACTATCTTCACAAATATTACATACATTCTTTGATATGCTAAACAAATCTTTTATTGCTAAATTTAAATTCATTTATAATAGTCATATTTTATAGCTGAATCTGGTTTGTATACAAAATTTGTACATATATAACTCGACTAGGCTATCTCATATCTATTAAAATTTAGTAAGGAGCGTAGGTAGCTCTTCTACCTGAGCAAGCCACGCAGCGAGTTGGTGCTGCTGTGATTTGGGTTCTATCAAACAAACTGCCAAGTAATCATGCTCCCGAAAATCGGAGTTTTTATCATTTTTTCACAAGTTTAAAACTCTTGGATTTTTTTAACTTCACAAATATTGAAAGAGCGGGTAAATTATACTGAAACACAACTGGAATATATCCTTCATTAGACTAAATTAAGCTAAATAAAGTGACATGACAATAATGTAGTAATAGTTGAGGAAAGTGATATCAAGGAAGACTATTGAAAGAGGATGTGGTAATAGTTTTTAGGAAAAGAAAAGGGTAAAAGATATGAGTGATATAATTTGAAGGGTGGAGTTGACAGCTTTAACGAGAACATGGACTTGTTGGTTCTTTCCCTTTAATTTTGGTCTTAATGTGACTTGTCAAAATGTGAATGGCCAAAACAATCGCGTCAAAATTGAATTACAGAGAAACATTTCACTTAACAACTGAACAAACACATCGGGCTAGCATGTAACCACAAAGATGCGCTCATTGCATGAAAAAACACGTTTAAAATACTAAAATGTGAGAATAAAAACTATGTTCAATGTTTATCCAAATATATTGCAATAAAATAATTTGCATACGAAACATATTATATTTTATAAACTATGATGATAAATAAAAGCCTTTTCCTAAGTTAAGGAAAATTGTATCTCTTATACCAATAGTCAATTATAGGTGACACATCACGATAAAGTAATGTATTATTAAAAGTAAAATAAAACTTACATTTGCCATTATTAATCTTTTTTATAATAAACCAGTAAAATTCGGTCAATTTTTACTGGTTAAGGGAAAAACAGGTCTTCGGATAGAAAACAATTCGGTCCACCACTACCTGCCTGAAAGACTTTTAATGAAATGTAAATGTACAGGAATGTAGAAAGACACACAATGCAATGCTAGGATTCTAGCATCTTTCAATGCTAACGTCTATAACACAGTTGACACCAATAAGAAAACACTTGTAGGGCGCATCCATCCGCCAAGTTTAATGTAATTAAAACCTGAACCTCAGCCACAAATAAAGAGATAAGATCCAATTCCTTGACTGGCAATATATTCCTAGCACTTTGGAATAATGATTCTGATTAGCAGTTTGTAAGTTATAAAAAAAATCTGATTTTTTTCGTAATCCAGGATTGAAACTAGGTTACTAGTAATAGGTGAAATTAAATAGGTTTGAATTTTTAAAAAGAGAATATCAAAGTTTAGTATTTTTCTTGATATAACATTTCACCTTTTACAAATAAACAGATTCTGTTTCATGCATACTAAATCTACTTCATTTCAGCTATGCGAATGATTCTTAGGTCTCTACTACCACTCACCATTGCTATACCTTCTTATCTCGATACATAATGCCCCTCAGAATATATATTTTGATCTCACATATACAGATCATGATTCAGAACAAGATGAAATTGCGTATGTGGTAAGAACCTTATAAGTTGTCCATCCAGTTTGCTTAGCCCATTAATATTTTATGATATTGGCAAAAATTATACATAATGTCGCATCTCTTAATTTTAAAAAGGATTAATGGGGGTTCGGTGAGTAATTTATTGCGGTAAGTAACTCTAAATTCCGAGCGTGCGTGGGCTCTGGCGTCGGTTATTTTTTTTTTAATATCATAGTAAACTCAGTTGTGTGTCGTCTGCGAAAGAAGCATTATCATAGCCTAATTCAATTACTCAAAAAATTTCAAAAACAAGTGCTGCTTGGTCTTTACTCCGAAATCTCTAATGTGAAGGTATACGAATGCTTGGGTATCAATCTGAAGAAGGTGCAGGGAATAAGGGAAGAGTTAGATGACTCAGGGCGATTGAGAAGGTGAAGCGGGTTGGAAACATCACTATAAGCGTTATGAGAAGAAGAGAACCCATGAATTCGTTTCTGAAAACCATCCACGATTTCAGCAAGTCAGTGAGGCCTATAGCCAGGAAGAAGAACTGTCAAAGTCTCCTGACAGGTAGTAGTAGTGCATAATGATTAGGGTGGATCGAAAAAGTAGGGTTTTGCAAAGAATTTTGAAATTAATTTTCTCACCCAGATTTTTTTGATGGACCCAACATAAAAAACTATTTTGTTGAAGTTTCAGACTTCTAAATTAATATTTTCAGGTTCCTAGTGCAATTGATATTTTGATAAAAAAGCAAATTATCGGAAAATTCTTTTTATTTGTTTTCAAACTTCAAGCTGTTACATCAACCTTTATGTCCTATACGGGGTATATTATTTCCATAATCCTATAAAAAATATATTTCCATAAAACTTTAGAATCAAAACATCTACTTCCATTTTATTGAGTAACTATTAACTACTCGAAAAGTTTTCCTCTTTCACATCCGTTTGTTCCATGCAACCTGTATATTTTTATCATCATCACTCTGAAATAGAAGAAATTGAACAATTAACAGTCGAATATTTAAATTTTCACTATTATTCAATATCCATTTATTCAATGCAGTTAGATTTTTGAAGTGTGATTACATTTCATTATCAAGTTCTTCTTGGTATTAAATGAGGGTATTTTTCTCCTGGACTCAATTCTACTCCTTATCTAGTAGTCCTTTTGTCTTCTCCACAAACTGCTAGTGACGCTTCTGTGACCAGTTTGATGTATCTCTTAACCGCTTGTGTGTGACAAGGGAACTTCGGAATATCAAATTTAGGTTATTGATGGATAAATTCTTCAAGTTAATTATCAGAGTGCGTTCTTGTCAGCGTAGGTTCGGTCACAATGACCTGTTGCCAATTAATTAGGTGGATGTAGTCGTCAGTTTCAAAGTTTATGTCTGTGATCTTGAAAGTGCCTATTAATTTCCCTTTATAATCTTTTTGTGCTTTCATAATTCTTCTCCATGAGAGTTTCTCTTGCAGCATACATATAAGAATGTTTTCCGCATGGGCAAAGTAAGCATCGCTTTAAATCAATGGGGCAAGTATATTGTAATCTGTTTGTTCATCCCTAACAGTGATTGCAATATCTTGAAGAGGTTGAGTGTTCTATCATGCGAAGAAGAGTTAGCTTTTATATTCGTGTATTCACCAGCATGGTGCATACAATTGTTTCCCTATAGGCCCGACAAATCCACGAGGCCCCGTTGTTTACCTATCCAAATTGATGATGAGATACGGCAATGGGAGCTCATTTACATGGAGCTGAAAAATAAACCAATGCAGTGATCTAATAAGTTTTTCTTCCAACATTAAGATCACACCTCCTTTTGGTCCTGTATTCACTGCCGGCCCATCGCATCCCACAGCAACATGTTCATCAATTGCAAAGTTATTTGCTTCTAGATAGGAGACCATTGCGTCACATATATCCTTTGCAGAACATGTCTTCACTGCCAGGTGCACAAGGTATACTGAACCATGTTTTTCTATCATAGAGATGTGCTCCTCCATTATATTCTTATTGCAATGAGTTCCCTGCATCATTTCAACAACCAATGTACTGCCATCAAAATAAATAGAATATAATGACTTGTCCGATTTTAATTCTTTCTGTAGTAGGGTAGGTTCTCTGACACACCCTCTTGTAACTTTTTTCTTGTCAAGTACTACAAAAGTTTCTTTGCTTTTAATTGACGATAAGTCCTTAAGGATTTAATTTGTTATTAAAGCTGCAGCTCGATCAGACACACCTGGGCGGTCACATGCCAACGCAAATTCTGACAACTTTTTTCGTTTAGATGGAGTCTTCGATGCAAATTTTTTGTTTACTTATTTACATTTCACGGATGAAGGAAGCTCATAGTCGCTACCTTCGTCAACAGATTCTGTTTCTGTGCTCGTTGACGGAAAAATCACACTTTTAGTGACATGATACAACTAGGTAAGTTAAATTAAACTCTTTCCTCTATATTGGAAGAGACTTGCTTATATTTTGCATAAGTCAATTACATACTTGATAATACAAATTACACAAAATTATATTCACACATCCAGATTGCCCGCAGGCTTCTATTCAACTGATGGGAGCCGCACATACATATGTGGCTTCAAATTTAGTCATCACAGGCGATAGAAAAAACACAGAATGGTCCCCGAAATAAACTTGCGTGATAGAATAAAATAAGTGTACTTTTCAAATCAACTTACAAAATATAGTCAATATTAAGTCTCAGATAATAGTAGTATAAAAATAATTAAAATTGGTTATTTATTTAAGCTAAAGTGAACGACATTCAAAAGTATATTTAATCTTATATTTCATAAAAGGTAACCACTCGTTAGTTAATTGATGGAAAATCATGGCCAACTATCCAACTATAACACCAACAGATGGCTGAATAAATGTTTTTGGTATATTATAACCAAGTTTCACTTAACTTTCTAAAAGACGAACTAGATTTCTTGACAACATAATATTATTCACACCCAAAAACTTTATTAGATCATAGTCACTAACATCCCCAAAAATAATTTTACATTATTTATAACGAAACTGTAAACCTTCAAAATGCATAAAAATAGTGATTATTAAAAGACACATCCCACTTCACAATTACTGCTTGCTGATATTTAAATATAATTAAATTAATAAATTATAAAGTTTATTTCAAAATTTATTTAGAAATTTTTTATATGAAAAGTTATTTGGAGAGTAACATACCCAAGAAATTTAGGTAATATTGGAATTAAAAATGATACTCGTATTATTATACTCTGATTCACAAAATTACGTAAAATAGCCTTAAGTTTATAACTGTATATACTTAATAAATATGAATTACTTCTTCCGCTTACATATATTCAGATGAGGAAATTATCTAATTTTCGGAGTTCATTACATTCGCTTTATGCTATCTCGTGCGAATAACAAGCCTCTTGAACCCAGCAAGCTTTAGTAAAGACTATATATTTTAGCACTAAAAATTATCTAAAACTTCAAAAATAAAAGATTTGCGGATTCCATCAAGGTGAGGTCAGTGTGCCTCATCGTCACTAAAGAAATCCGCCCCTTCTGCCATATTTCTTGGCTATTTGAGCATGAGGCAACTTATCAATTTGACCATGCTGAAAGACCATTAGAGTGATGTGGTACTATATGTTGTATCACTTCATGCATCTTTGGTTCATCCCTGAGGACAAGGCTCCTAGCGAGCCTCATGATGAATCGCCTCCATGCACACCCACAATACGCAATTTCATCTACTTCTTCCTCGGTCAGGCCTTCGTCTCTCAAATCTCATTCACATAATCCACCTAAACCTTTTGTCGGCTTCAAACTCTTCACGCTCCTAACATTCACCCTAGCACATTCTCTTCGTATGTCTAATTCAATCCACTCTTCTTACCAGTACATAACACCGTAGAAAATTTTCAGTCACAACCCCATTAACATCATAAACATCTCTTATCCCGTAGTTCCTAACTTATTATAGTTTTCGCACATTTCGAATCCCTCTCGGTGTATTAATTTATACTTCTCTTGCTTGAGGCCTTTCTTTCTTCTTCTTTCAAATGTCTTCTCTCATGCAACTTTATGTCACCTTTTACCCTAAACCCTTCTATTCACTAAGGATATAATTACCCCCGAAACCTTCCTAATATTTTAACCTAGGGATTTTTAGCCTCTTTATCTGTACCACTATTATTTAAAATACATACCCAATTGTAACAACTTTGCAATTGTTCGAAGGTGACACTACAGAGCCGGATAACACACTCATTTTAAACTCAACCTCAAATCCATTACCTTACTATTTATTGCATTCACTTTTATACACAGTCGCTTACACGTTTAGAAAAAAGATACCATCAATATCTTTAAATTCATATCAAACGTAGCCACCAAGACCAAGCTCATAAGCATTTACATGCCATCATAAATCTAACCCTATCTCTCACGATTTCAGACTAATCTCACGCCCCTTTTCATAAATCTCATACGTACTTTTCGCGGTACTTGATCACAAAAATATTAAATGCCCAACTTACTCCTACACTCTTACAGGACATACACTTCACTCCAGCTATATTTTTCTATAATGCATGCCAAAGATATATAGTTCTAACATAAAGACGCTTCCCGGGTTCCAAATTTTCACCACTGCTCACATACATTCTTAGTACCTGCCATAAAACTTGTATATCTACATTGACAATCGATAGATCCGTCAACGCAACATAAATTTTCCATCTCTTATCCCTATCTTTTTCAGGCCGCTCATATATACTATTATCCACATTCGATCAAATCGTTAGTTGGGCTTCTTATAAGCCCAATCATAATTTTCCCATATACTTTAACAAGAACACAATAGATTTATCCCCCTATCCTCACTGCATTCCCTCCTTTTCCTTTTTTTTTTATAATAAGTACGTCACATCTTTATTCCACAAATCAGTATTTTATTTTATGTTTCCAGTTTTGGCACTCTTACACAGAGTTGTATAAATTCTACTGCCATTTTTATGAATTTGTTCCACATTATTCGCTCTCCATGCTTACACTAATTCCTCTTTTTCATCTTTAAAGTATTATCACATACTCTTACTTTCTTTCCACCGATCATTCACATCTGATTTTCGCTTCTTTGTAACCTCACATCTTGTCATACATGTACCAACCAAGGAAAAATTGCACAGCACAATTGCGATTAGATAGCCCCATAGTCATTCCTCTGACAGCTTTCAGTAAAGGCCTAAAGTATATACTTTCTTACTAGACAGATCCATTATACGCTTAAGTTATTGCACTCTCTTTGTCCAAAGCCTTGACAGATCAATCATACGCTTAAGTTATTGCAGTCTCTTTGTACAAAGCTTTGGCAATTTCATGCACCATTTTGTTCTCAAAGAATGTTTTTTTCTACTACGCATAGGTTATTTAACTTCAGAATCCTACCATCCTAAGCGCACCTAAATCAGCCAATATGCCCTTTCGAATGCTATCCCATATTACCCCCTGCATACGAGGGGTGGTCAATAAGTTTTGAAATTTGGATATAAGAAATAAGATATGGGGAAAATTGTTTTATTATTTTTCAATATAACTACCCTCGACTTCAATGCACTTGCGCCACTTGTCCCTGAGGCTTCGAATTCCCGACAACCAGAAATCTGACTGCTGTTCAATCTACTCCTAGACGAAGAGCTGGACATCTTCATCGTCCCCAAACCGGCGTCCACGCAGTGTAGCCTTGAGCTGGTGGAATAAAAAGTAGTTGCTAGGGGCCAGATCTGGACTGTAGGGGGGATGGTTGAGCTCCTCGAATCTACACTAGCGCAAGGCAGCTGGTGCAACTCTGGCCTTGTGGAATTTAACGACGTTGAACTCGATCATGGGGCGTGAGGTTTCGTGAGGTTTCTAGGGACCCAACGGGAAGAGACCTTGGTCATGGCCAAATTGTCTTGGATGATGTTGATGACACTTGCATGTGATATTCCAAGTTTTCGCTCGATTTATTCGACCTTCACCCGTCGATTTTCGAGGATGATCCTCTCCACACGGGCCACATTGTTCTCGTTAGTCACGTCTGACAGGCGTCCTGGACCGGGGTCATCTTCAAGGGACTCACGACCATGGCGGAACTCTCTATTCCAGCGAGGAATGGTTGTATAGAAAGGGGCGGTGTCGGTGTACACTGCAACCATGCGTTCATGGATCTCTTTTGCATTCTTGCCTTCCTTGGTAAAAAATTTGATCACTGCGTGGGGCTCAACCTTCTCCATTGTTGAAAAATTTGTGACTGACGATCTGCGATCAGCTACTGCTAACTAAATAGACGAGGCAGGAGCGTGCGGCTGCAGGTCCTGACTTGTCATAACTTGTCCTAACACCACCACAAACAGCCATCCTCCTTCTTCTGTTTTGCCCTACCGATTGGAAAAACCTATTGACCGCCCCTCGTATATCTTACAAACATCAACTGACAACTATTTTCGATTCCATCCACCACTCATCCCAAGTCTTTCATAATTTCTTTTTTCACAACGGCACTTCTATAATTAATGTTTTCTCAATCAATGTACAACCAAACACAATTTTCCCATTACAAATCTTAATTTCGCCTTATTCAAGAAACATCCCCTATACATATACCACTCCGATATACATACATATGATCAAACGTTGTTTATTTAATTTCAAATCTCGTGTTCATTTCCTTTCATGCCTTTTTTTAAATAGAAAAAGCATCTGTAATCTCGATATTTTGCTCAATTACATCTATACCTTACACTTTATAGACTCACTTGATTGAGATAAAGCCCAAGATTAACTGGCCTGACTCTACTACTCAACAACGGTGCAAGGCCTATAAATTCCGAACCGGATTTATGTAGCGCTTACATGGACCTGATCAGTAGGTAAGTAATATCGTATCTCAGAGAACTTTCAGGGTTGACTTCTGAAATAAGAGCAAGTGATGTACCAAACGATCTTAAGCAAATGCTTTTCAACTCGCTTATTTGGCCAAAATCGATAGAAGATTAGCACGGCTTTAATGAAAGCGATTATGGTGAAATGCCCTCACAAAGAACTTATGAAAGGTTCAGGCATGAAAGTTACTATATTATCTTTGGACCTACACCTTACGATATTACTATCCATCACAACCCATTCTTAAACCATTGATGCCTATTAAAATTTCTAGCCTAAAACACTCCTACTCACTATGGTTTCTAGAGCTTCTCCTTCTCTCTAGTTTTGAATCCGAAAAATAAATAACATCCAGATTTAAAATCCTTATAAACGGAAACATAAATTCAATACTCCACGGATCCTCAGCCACTAGACACAAAGAGGCTTCCGCGTTAACCTGTTCCATCATTAAACTCGCACTGTTTTCAACTCTGACTAGGAAGCCCATAGACTGAAAGCAAATTCTTTGGGTAACCTTTCTACTAAAAAACTTTCACTCAACTGTATTTTTTTAATAAGATCAACTATTTTTACGTACCATTTTCACTGCGTTTTCTTTCTCGCCGTTCACGACTTCCAAGTGCATTTTTCTCCCCAAACACTTGCTTTCATTTAGTAGGCTCAACCCAAAAGGCCCTAAATCATGAGACAATGACACATCATCCTTTCTCTTGCTCACTATATGCCATAATTTCATCTATGGCTCGCTCACTAGAGCTTTGCTTACTCAAATCGTCCTCTCCGCAATTTGGGCATCTTACACGCATTGTCCTGAATTGTAGAGATTTGCCTTCCTTTTTTCCAGTTTTCTGTAACTACCCTTATGCAACTCTTGTCAAGATGAGTCATTAATACCTCATTCTCAACCATCATGTCAAATTAAAGTAAAACTAAGCTATTAATTTAATAATAAATCATTCAAGATGCGACTCTCGAAGATTATTTACAGATGGCCCCGCCATGTGACAAAATAATAAAACCATATAAACAAAGAGCTCACCCCAGAAAAGTCTCTTGTAAAGATTTTCCCTAGCTAACCTGGTCAAATCCAACCTCGGAACATAAAAGAACTCTAAAACACTAACTCCAAGCACTATCTCTTGCATTCTTTCACTCACTCCAATACTTATAATACTGAGAAATGAACCCATATATCAATTAAAATAAGAAAGATAAATAAATGGCCAACATTTCAAGCTAGACGTAAAATAATGATAAATATGGAATATTCATTTACTATGTGAGGGAGGAAACGGAATCCTCCACCAGAATTTAAAATGCATAGTTAATTGTTATGATTTTTGCCCAAATAATCCCAAACACTCTACATTATTGTTCTAATGTTAAAGTAAGGGATCAGGAAAATGACTTCGAGGTAAATCATTTCATGCTAAGGTATATAAAATTTTATGACTATAAATCTCTATCAAAATTGAATTGTTTATGCCTCGACCAGCCAACAAAAAGCTAAGGGCTCTTTGTCGGCCCGACACTCCGGACGGTTGCACGGAAGGTTTGGGTTGAGGACGAAATGGATGCAGGCTTTTTTTTATTTCTATCCGCCCCCAAAACAAAAGGAATACAAAGTTTCTTACATAAAAATTATTTAACTATAACACTTTTCCAACCCATTTCCTAACGTAAATATTTAGGGTAGAAATCAAAGTCTTTGAATTGAAATTGTTTTTTTCTGTTCAATTAATGAAAATTTAATCATTTTGATTTGTTCCTTCGGAACGAAATATAAGCAAAGGATGGATGGAGCAAAGACGTTTATTCCGTGGAAGAAGGACCAATTTCCATCTAAAGCAGCGCAGTTTTCACCTCGCATTCCTGAAAAATCAGCTAAAATATTCCCATGAGGAAAGAGAAATATGGTATGAAGCTTTCTATGGATTATTTTCTAATTTCAATATGTACTCTGAAAAACTTCAGACGAGACTAAAATAACGAGTCTTCTGTAATTCTCTCTAAAGAATAGGTATCATTCTTTTGCCATCTTTTTTAACTTTCGTTTGACACGTTTAATTGGAACACTTCGTAGCCACTTATGGTTATTTTTCCTTCAGAGAATATTTGTACACATAGAATACCTCCATGTCTTTTTTTTAATCTCGTTTGAGAGATTGGTCATGGTTATGAATTATGAATTGCACATATTTGGTTCCCATCAGCCACAAATTTGTTCACTTAAAAGAGGTCCTTCGAGATTGTACAACTAAAATACTATTGAAGAGTTTTGTTTTTCTGCTATCGTTTTGATATCGTATTAAATTACGTAGGTTTCCTTTGTTAATGGAGAGTAAAGGTCCTTTTAACTCTTTCACTCTGATCAAAGTCTTCTGTTCCAATTTCTGAGGAAATTTTCATTTTATAAAGTGGTGTTTCTTGTGAGCATTTTTTCTTAATACGTTAAGTTATCAATGATATATTTTTCAAAGCAAGTTAAGGGGGAAATTCTATATTGGATCTAATCTTAAATTTCCTGGAAAAGATGTTGGCTTTGGTGGTATATTATTTAAATGACGTGAATCCTAAAATTTCATTTATTAATGCTGTGATTTATATATCACGTTACAGCGCTATTCCCGAATATTTATGTTGAAATAAAAATTTACGTTATTTACATACCTTTTCCATAAGCGTAAACATCTTTAACCCCCATGGTATTTTTATGCTCACGTAGTCATGGAAAAATACCAACTAAATACTTTCAGTCACTTTATCGGATTAGATGACTGATTGTATATTATAATACTATGAATATTTTAAATTATTATTCAGTTTAAAAATGTAAGTATTAATGTACATGATGACAATGTAGCTACGACTGAGCCGCCCAGATAAACTTGTTCTGGGTTATGCGAAGATAATGCATCTTGGTTAAGTTTATTTCCTCAACTGGATTGAGTCGCCATAGAGTCAACTTTACGCCCATGGCCATATGTTATATCGAGTACTGGTTCCAATTCAACCTTAAACTGTTGTTCTTAGTAAAGATTGAATTAAAAATTAGGAACATATATTTTGATTAAATCCTAACCAAAGAAATATTTGATCTTAAGAAATTGAACACACGGGCTGTCTAATTAATATAAAGGATGCAAAATTAATGGCACGCATGAAAACACTCTTTAATCGTATTCTTTCTAACAGAAAGAACTTGGTTCCACAGGCACTCCTTCGTCGTGTGGCCTACGGCCTATTTGCTATTCTAAACCGCTTTTTTTAATCCCCTTTATAGACATTATTTTAACACCCTGAACACCTTTTGCAACATAGAAACTCCTGAAACATTTTTTAAAAGTTATTTCACCTTTTATTATATTTTCTTTATCCCTTGAAAATTTATATATAGTTGAGAATTTTCCAAACACTTTTTTCAACATAGACACCCTGAAACCTTTTTTTTAAAGTTATTTCATCTGGTTTTATATATAGAAAAACCTTCGTTAGATCTCTTTTTTTTGTCTAAATTTGTTTTATATACGAAATGATAGTAAAAAAAACGACAAAGCCCTAATTTTAATACATTTTTTAACTTCACGATTTGTGTTTTTTCATACCAAATCATTCGATAATTATATTTATTTTTTTCCGAACTCTTAGAAAGAACTTTGATAGAAGCTCGAAACATACAAAAAAACAGCCCTACGAATAAAAGTTTCAAATAAACCTAAACAGAAGGAGTTTGCGCTTCGCTGTAAGACTTTCGGTTTGTGTCCTACGGCATAGCATGATTCATTTTATTTCTCCATCTAAATTTGCTCTAATAATTCCATGCCAAAATTTTAATAAATTTTCTGAACTTCACCATTCGTAATTCTAGTAGTTTTAAAAAATCACAAAAATTCGAAACTTATATTTATTTCTGAACTTCACCATTTTTTTTTCTATTATAAAGGAATTATTAGAAATATCTTTGATACTAAATTGAAATATACTTAGGTGACAACCGAACTACAAGAAAAAATCTTACTCAAACCTAAAAAAAATCTCGTTCTTAAAATATATAGGGTTATGGATATATATATATATATATATATATATATATATATATATATATATATATATATATATATAGCTTAACTTGTAACGATATACATTTGCATTTTTCAACCTTTTTAAAAAAGAGAACTTTCTACGAACTTTCTTGGAACAAAAGCTCAACCACTATCCCACGCTCTTGATAAAATTCTCAAACTCAACTTCAATACAAACCGAACGTACGTAATTTAATTTGAAAAATAATTGTAGTGTAGATTAAAACTTTTATTCTTTCGAATATTTACATCTTTGGTAACTTGAAATCATTGCATTTTCACAAAATATGCGCCCTGATTGAAATAGAGCATCTACTTTATTCATAAATCTTTTGATTACCTCGTTACTTTCAGTCAGAGGGAAGCCACCGACGGTCATATTAATATTGTACGGGTACTTTTGATTCAGCATTTATTATGCCCACAAATCATGCATAAATAACAAATTCTTGCGCATTGCACATAGGTTTTATCGTCTCTGCTACAGGAAAGAAGTAAGAGTGAAGTAAGTTTATCTCTGTTTGGAATTTTTGTTGAATAATACGAATCAAAACATTTCATCTTCTTCCAGAAGAATGTCACTTCATAGTGAAACATAAATAAGGACAGAAATAAACAAAATAAATAAATACGCGTATCCAGAAATATTTCATGGAAATAATTTCCAGAAATAAGAAATATAGAAAATATGAATATCTCGATCATAATAGTCTGGTAAATATGCATATACTGTATGTATATGGTAAGTTTACAGGGAAGGAAACCGCGAGCCTAGGACACTCCATGCAGGATAAAATGAAATAGAACTGCGGGTAAATATAGCTTCCTTCACGTGATGCCCCATTGAGGATCGGCAACTTCTTCCGGTAAGAGACTAGGCAGATCAACACTCGAGTTTGTGGGGATTCCTCGAGCGCTGAGAGCCATGAATTTATGCTAAGCTCGAAGAGCTATCTCATATAATAAACTTCTACCACCTTGAAGTTATAGGTAATGAGTAAATTAGAGAGTAAATCAGAGTAAATCCATATCTTGGGTTCATTGTTCAACTCAAATTAAAAAATTATGAGCCACCTACTTTTTAGCAATGCTCTATCATGGAAAGAATTTACATTGTATGCCTAGCAACCTCGCAGATCTTCAGGAGGAACTCCAGGAGACTATTGCAGACGAGGAAGGAATTCTTAATATTAACCTTACCTAACCGCATTGATTAGAACGTTATTGTTAAGGTATAAAAAAATAATAGAAAGGGCGAAGATCGGCTGGGAAATATACGTTTCCCGTTTTCTGTTAAATTTTAAACGTTACCTTATACAAAAGGCTTCATAAAATTTGTCTTTTAGAGAAATGGATGATTGCTTAGTTGTATATGTAACGCTCCTGATGAGGTTTGAGGAACTCCAGAAGACTTTTATAGCGGATTAAGGAATTCTTATTATTATTACCCTTTAACTAACCGCATATATGTTTATATACAGAATCTAAGGAAAAGTTAACAGCGCAAATAAGACGGAAGTTTTTATTTTATTAGGCATTAGAACGCAGATTCCTAAGTCCTTTCGCAGAGGTATTGTAAATTTGGTAAATATATACGTATAAATGAACTCAGTCATCTTCTTTTATATTAAAGTTAAGTTAGGCGACAAATTACCCACCGACATCACTATATATATATATACATATATATATATATATATATATATATATATATATATATATATATATATATATATATATATGTATATATATATATAGTGATGTCGGTGGGTAATTTGTCGCCTAACTTAACTTTAATATAAAAGAAGATGACTGAGTTCATTTATACGTATATATTTACCAAATTTACAATACCTCTGCGGAAGGAATTTGGAATCTGAGTTTTAATATATATATATATATATATATATATATATTAGTGGTGGACTCGTTCCTTGGGAACCTTATTCGTAGCACGAGTATGAAGACATATGCGATGGTTTTGAACATTTAATTTTCCGGACGTTTCGGTCATTAACGATGACCATCATCAGTGAATGCTAAATACAAAGAATTTTTTTTAGAAGAATAAGTAAACACAGCAATAATAACATTACAGGGGTCAAAAATGATAACCGAAAGCAAGAAGTTAAAGTGAAATATAAAATCCTAAACCGTTGAAAGAAAATTGGTGAAAATCTATTAATAAGAAAATTATGTAATATTTCGTAAAAAATAACTAAATTAAATACTAATCCCATGAGTTTAAAATATGCATAATAAACATGAATTAAATTCCTATCGAAATACAAAAATTGTAAACTATAGCAATAAAGTCGAAGGCAAGGCATGAAGAAATCGATTAATACGACTGAGAAAAAAAAGATTAAATAATCCCATGATCAGCAAATATGAATAATAAACATGAATCAAGCAGAATACGAAAAAAAATCACTCTAAACCACAGGAAGAGAGAATTATAAGGGCAGGGCGAACAATCCGAAATAAGTTAGATCTGGGAGTATGTAATCGAAGCGGATATTAATAGATGGGGCGAAGCAAGTAATTCAATTAAGTTAATTTACAATTTTCAATTTAGGTTAAAGTGGTGAAATTGTGTGGTAGGTATATAAAGGTGTGAATATGTTTCCTAGTTTGCCCTGGTGTTACGGCATCACTAGCATTCTTCTTATTAGTGTTTTAAAAATAAAATTCCTCCGTCAAAAAGTAGCTGACTGTCTTTGACAGCCAGTTTCCTCCGTTATAATATATATATTTATTTATGTATTAGGTTGTTGTTGTTCCTCCTTCGAAGCATTCAAGCCTTTCAAGGTTGCTCTAATGCTAAATGAATCTCAAGTTTTGAGTTTTCGGTGATCTATTTTATTTTGGGCACTTCGCCTCTTTTCATCGTTTGATTTTAGTTGACATTATATTATTAACTTATGGGTATTGGGAATTGGGCACTTCGCCTCTTTTTATTCAAAAATTTTGATGATTTGGATGATTTGGATTGGGCACTTTGCCTCTTTTATATTTAAATTTAGTTTTAATTTTTTTAATTTCTATTATGTTTATATTAGGGGGGGAGGAGGGGGACTTTAATGTGGGCACTTCGCCTCTTTTTTCAATTGTTATTTACAATTGTTTAGTTAGTTGAGCTAATTGTCAATTTTTGAGTTTTACAATCAAAGTGCTTTAGAGAAGTGGACTATTACTACGCAAACATAGGTAGTACCACTTCTCTCGCGCAGGTTCTACTACTAGGGAACAGAGCAGTTCTACCTATAGCGCGTCTAAGGTTTGCACGTATATTAATGTTTAGGTTCATGTTCGGTAGTATATCTTGGTCTATCTTGTCTCACCTCTTTCTCCCCAGCCTTTGGATCTCCGTATTGATCGGCTTTAGAGTGATTCTTTGGTGAAGAATCGATTGCCGAGTACGGTCAATCCTTCGCGTGCCAGTAATCAGCAGCGTGGCTTTATTCTGTACTCTCTGCATCATTCTGAGAGAGGTACAGCTTGCCATCTGCGTGAACACGGCTAGGCACACCAGAACTGAGCGTACCAAGGCCATGTACAGCTTCTTGATGTTAGGCACGCTGAGGCCTCGGAAACGGTAAAGTTTCCTCAGCTCTCTTTTTGCTAGGGAGACTCTGGTATTTATGTGCGTCTTGTATCCCATTTTGAAGAGTTGTAAGCCCAGGACTTTACCCTCATTGGAGTACGGATAGATATCGTTATTGACTACGACGTCGTCTACTTTCCGGCGGTTCATTGGAATGATCGTGAACTTCTGGCGGTTGGTCTTAATTTTCCACTTCTTCTCATATCTATTGATATTTTCGATTTCGACAGCTGTCGCCCTTGCCTGACTTCCAGAGTTCCTGAATGGACTCAGGACGATTTGGGTGATGTCATCTGCGTATTGCAGATACATCGAATCGTACCTCACTGGAGCAGGTAGGTAGATCGTGTACACGAGGTACAGCAGAGGGCTGGGACAGCTGCCTTGTGGAACTCCCGCCTCGAGTTCGAGTTCGGGTCCTTTGCAGCCCTAGAATGCAATTCGGGCTCTTCAATCGGAGACATAGTTGCAAAGGATCCTTTGCAAGAGTGTGTTAAGCTGAAGGTTGAGGATCTTGTACTGCAATCCTTTTAGCCAAACCTTATCAAAGGCCTTCTTTACATCACGCAGCACCACGTCTACGTATCTCCTCTCAGCTTTGCTGCAAGCGAGTTTCTCCGCAAGGAGGGCGAGGGCTGTTTCCGTTCCTCGTCCCTTGCGGAACCCGTGCTGCTGAGGGTTGTGGGCTCCCAGCTCGGCTAGTTGTTCTTGAAGCCTGTCAGCTAGGAGTCTCTACTAGACTTTTGAAACGAACTCCAGCAGGGTGATTGGCCTGTAATTTACCAGTTGATCAGGGGGTTTACCTCCCTTGTGTATGAAGATTACCTTCGCAATCTTGAAACCTTCCGGGAAGTAGCCTGTGTTCAGAGAAGCGTTGTAGATGTTAACGATTCCCTGAATGATCTACTGTGGGCGTTACTTAAGTTATTTCTGGTGAAACCCGTCCAGCCTGGTGCCTTTTGTCGGAAGGCTTTTACAGTTGCCATGACGTCGTCTGATGTTATGGGACGTCCGTGGCCCGCCATCTCCCTGCCTTCGTTGACTTGATGTAGTGGGTGCGTGCGATGCATTTCCTGATTTAGTTCTTCAATCAGTTGGCCTTCGAATTCGTGGTCAAACTCATCGTTTTCCTCAGGGGTAATCCTAAAAACGATTTTCCAGAAGTTTCTGAACATGTCCTCGACAACCACCGGGTTCTCTAGGTAGTTTCCGTTCTCCTTAATCCGAGCCTTAGGTCTTGGTGTAACTCCCTTTAGGTTCTTGACTTGGTGCCAGAAATTTGCCGGGCTGAGTTCGCTGTCGACTTTGGCTATCAAGTTGTTCCAAATTTCCTCCTGTTGGAGGTTGATGGCCTCTCTAAGCTCTGAGCTTAGGCGTCGAAGCAGCAAGCTCCTTTCCCGGTTGGGACCCTCCCGTCTTACTTCTTCGTACACTTCCCTGTGAGCGCAAGGGATATCTCTCATCTCCTCTGTCCATCTGGGCTGAGGAGGTGTTTTATACTCTGTTATGGGTATGCTCTCGCGGTCCGCATTGAGTATGGACATTGAAATCCTTTCCAACTCCATGTCAATCTCCTCTAACGACGCCGTGCTGAGGTGAGCTGGCGTAGTTTTTCCGGAGAGGGGCTGGGAGCTGGATTGGAGAAGAGATACTGTTGTGAGAATTGCTATGTGATCACTAGGGACTGTTGGGCCTGGCTCACTATGGTAGTTAAAAGGAAAGCCTTCACTTGTTAAGATTATTTCAGGCTTGATTGCTGATCTCGAAGTGATATAGGTCGGAAAATCCGGCCCTATCCTTTGAATGTTTTTTCTTCACATAATCAGTTCCAAGATTGGCCTCTATCGTTGGTGCTACCATAGCCCACCACACGGCATCTGGCATTGAGGTCTCCCCCTAAGAATGCCATTTTGCGGTGCCCGAACAGTGTGTAGAAGTTGCTTAACGGGAGATATGCTCGCCTAGGGGGTTGATATGCTGCAGCTATCACGAGGTCTCCTACCAGGGTATGTACTTCGACTGCCACAAAGGACTCATCGAGTTCTCGTAGTTGTTTAAAGGAGATGTTTCTCTTGACAGCTATTGCAGCACCATCGAACCTTTCCTAGGAATGATTCCTCAAGACTACTCTGTAGCCCAGTATTTTAATACGACCAGCTGTTGTGTCGATGCCGTGCTGTGTAATGAGAATGATGTCGGGGTCAAGCACTCGGAATATGTTACCATATGCCGTGGCCTTCTCCTCTCATCCATTCACGTTAAGTGTCAGAATCCTCATTCTGTTGCTTACTCTCTCCATCTTCTGTCACTTAGTGTTTCTGGGTGACGTTCTTCTTCCTCCCATTTTTCTTCTCCCTGAACTCAGCGTTAAAGATTTGCTCGCATGTGTTGTGATGTAGGATAACATTCTGTGCAAGCAGGGTCACTTCCACTGTTTCAGGGTCTACCTCGGAGTCGTATTCCCATTTGTAGATCTTTTATTTTATACCTTGGAAGATACTTCTTGACTCCATTTCCTCCGGGAAGGGGAATTGATCGCAGGCGTATATTCTCAGGTTGATATAATTCGCCCGCAATCTCTTCGCTCTCTTCTTTTGTCCCTTCTTTTCCTGGGGTTTAGTTGATTCGGTGTCAGAGGAATCTGAAGATTCCGATGAACTGCTTGTGTCCGAGTTTACTTGTTTCCCTGGGTTTGATTTGATTTGGGTGGGAGCAGGAGTTTTCGCCTCGACTGCTTCATTATTTGCCTTTTTGTTTGACTGTTTGCAAGCTTTAGCTTGTTCCGCTGACTGCTGTACCTTTGGAGTCATCTGCAAATGCAGTACATCCACAGGAGGGGGGGTTATCCGGGAACCACATTTGTTCCATCCCGTTTTTCGCCAGCATTTGGTAAGTACAGTCGCGAATGTGCCCAGGCGAGCAAGATTCATGACGTGCGCATGAAGTATGCACGTCATAATTTTCGTGGATCCCTCGTTCTCTATTTTTCAGGTACGTTTTTCTGGCGTCCACCTCTGAGATGGCTTCCTTTGCTGCCTGGGCGTAGGACGTGTTTGCCCTGCGCGTTTTTTTATTCTTTTTGGCGTCCTGCTTCTTCCTCATAATGTCCTTTTTTGCGGGGCATGACATGGCCATTGTTCGGTGACCCTGCCCGCAGCTCACGCATTTTTCCGTGGTGCTGACGGAATTGCGCCAATTGTGGCCCAGCTGGCTGCATTTGGAGCACGTTTCTTGCGGCTCCTTGCAGTCCTTGGTGGCGTGGGACTCCATCCTATAGCACTTGAAGCAGTACTGGACCGAAGTGAACTCTCCCTTTTCCACCTTCTCCCCGCTAATTTTGGCGTTAAACATTAGTAGTCCATGCTCTTTCGCCTTCTGTGCCATGGCATTCTCCGAGAAGAGCACCTTGAACACGTGAGTGTAGTCGCCACCGTCCCTCCTATTTTTAAATTTGATGATTTCGGCTACCTTTGCCCAGTCTTGCCATAGCTCTATCTCCTCTTTGATTTCCTCCGCGGTATGCTGCCCAATCCATGGATCGATCCGGCGGCAAACCACGCTTCTGTGGGCCAGGATCTGGGGTGGCACTGCTGGCTGCAGCCCTATGGCTCGAATGACTTCAATTGCCTTTTCCTTGGATATATCTTCTATATCTTTCTCCTTTTCACATATCGCGATATAACCCGACGATATGTCAAAGAGCCTTACCATGGCAATGCCCAGTTTGCCGTACACGGCCTCGAATGTGGATTCTCTGCCATCTCTTCTTGAGAGTGGCCCTTCAGCACTGCTTTTTGATTATCGCAAATGCTCTCTTGGTGGGTTACTTATTGTTGCTCAATAAGATGCACCTATTCCTCGTGGTCTTCTGTTTAGGGTTATTTGGAGACTCCCTCTACCTCGTCGCTAAGCTTACGTGAACGTGAACTGCCAAATGGGGGGGATGAATGAAGGTGGGTGGACCCGGGCGAGGCCCCTCAGATGGGTGAAGAGTGGCGGATTTGATGATGTGCAGTGATAGAATCAACTACCACCACCTGGGGTGCCGCCCCATCTGGGGTTTGGTTATCGATGCTGTTTCCAACTTACACAGGGACGGTTGTGTGTCCCCCTGTGGTCTTGGCTGGAAGCTACCCTTAGAGACTAGAGTGAACTCTTCCCCAAAGCTTTCAGCATCGCCTCGTAACCGGGCGGTCTCTTCCGTAGAGTTCCACAGCGGGCTAATCCTCAAACCTGCTTTCCTTTACGTCCCCAATTATGTCTATCAAAGTGGACAGACATAGTTGAAGTGAGACTAGATGAGTGGCAGATCAGTTCATTTCAGCCCCTGTTACTCCGTAGAGGGAGACGGGGGGGAAGGTAGCACGACATTAAGTCGTCTTGGTTCCGATGAAAAATTCTGTGGCGAATTGTCCCCGTAGGGTTGATGAGGCAAAACTTGGCGTTTTGAACTTCCCTTGGTTCAATCTTTTCCTCCTTTATCAAAAGTAAGATCTCTTCAGCGTCGACTTTTGGAATGAAATTCTGCTGCCTTCGCGCACATTAAGTTAAATTTTAAGTGATTGAACATTAAATGATACGAGTAGACTAAGGCACGAAAGTTTAAATAGTAAATAATCAATAATGGAGGGATCAAAAGAACCACTAAAACATTAAATTAAGGAAAAGTCAATAATAAACCAGATCAGTTAGATATTAATGGGACAAACTAAAATAGAAATAAAAATTTCTCTGCACGAGTACTAACCTTATAACGGTGAAGCTGGGACTAAAAACTGATATTACGGACAGAATTAGGCAAAAAGATAACTATTAAGGGGTATGTGGTTGGTTGTACATTTGTCTATATAAGGAATAATTTGAGCGATGATGAATAATCACTGAGTTCCGGGTTTATTTGTTTGATGTGGAGAGATTCAAGAATTTTTTAACTTAGAGAAGAGGAGGCAGAAGAGAGTATACTAAAGGAATCAGGGTCAAGCGAGTGGTTAAGTTTTAGTGAATCTTCTCGTATAGAGGAGTGTCCAGGTTTTGAGATGAGAATGTTGGTTCTGTATGATACTCCGATATGCTTAGCGATCCTGCGATCCTACATCTTAATTGTAGACTTGTTTGGCCTACATAGCGACTTTTGCAGGTCGCACAAGGGAATTGATAAATGATGGAGGAACGCAGGCATAATGGGAGTAATTCTTTGTGCCGAAGGAAAGTATAGACAGCAAGAGGATTAGAATTAATCAGGAGAAACTTGCATTGGGGAAAGTATTTATTAAGAGTCAAGAGTAAAGCTTTGTTGAATTTTGTTTAAAGTGGAAGATAAGGCAGTTTTAAGAATATTTTTTGTTTTGGAACAGTTATTAGACGGGTTTTGTGAGAGCACATTTTAAATAAGAAATTGGAAGTAAGTCTATCAAAAAGGTGGTCTGAGAAAAAATTAAAATAAAAAAAAGCTCCTAAGATATTCTATTTCGGAATGAATGTGAAGCCAATTTTAACTGATTTTGTAAGCTCTGTGTATACTGTTTATGATAGCAGAATGTTTGAAATTAGTAGGAGTACAACTAAAGAAGTGGGTGCCAAGTTTGGTGGTAGTTGGTTTCCTGTAAACTGATTTGTTAAATTTAGAACCAACTTTTGAAACAGTGACATTCAGAAAAGAGATTTTATTGTATAATTCTCTCTCCATATAAAATTTAATATTAGGGTGTTGTTGATTTAAATAATTTAAAAATAATGGGGCATGGTCTTTGTGTTTAAAAATAAGGAAGCAGTCATCGATAAATCTTTTAAACACTAACGGTTTTTATTCAACGGGTCAGTCCCTTAACCAGTTTTTTTCGTGGTAGGATAAAAAAGCATTAGCAAAGCTAGGACCAAATGGAGAGCCCATCGTGTGAATGTACAAAATCTCACTAAAAAAGAACACTGTATTTTCTACGGACAATTTTAATAAGGTAGAAAAAAGAGACTTGGTTAGACCTAAAATGCTATCATTTGATTGAAAAGGGGTATCGGTTATGATTTTGCAAGTTTCCATGACAGGTACATTAGTAAATAGAGACTCTACATCGATTGAAGTCATAAACGAGTAGTTCAAATCTAATTGAGAAATGTAGCTGACAAATTCGAATGAATCTTTCAAAGTGAATTCGTTGCGAGTGAGAGGTTCAATTATGGGGACTAGAAACTTGGCTAAGTTAAAGCTAGGGGTCTTAATGGCAGATAATATTGGACGGAAAGGGAATCCTACCTTGTGAGTTTTTGGTAAACCATAGATAATACCTGGCGATGTACCCGAAGCAAACAGTTGGTTGTAAAAATCACAGAGAATATTTTTCTTTTTTAGAGAACGTAAAAATGTGTTAATTTTGTCTTCAATTTGCAAAATGTGTTTAAATGGATCTTTATCCAGTTTAAGAAATTTACAGGAGTCCAAAAGAATTTTTTGCATTTTAGAAATATAATCAGACTGATTCAAAATGACCACACCTTTCCCTTTATACTGTTTGGATATCACGATAGAATGATCTTTACTGAGGTTGGACAGTATATTAAAATCTTTGAAACTGAATACAGGGCAGAAAACTTTGAAGCTGTTATATTTATAATAGAATCTATTGGCCAAATACTTAATATCATCTATGAAAGTGGATCCTGGTTTTGACATAGGGAGGGGATTAAGTTGGTGGCACAGTTTTACGAAATACAAAAAGTAACGATAGAAATCTAATTTTATGACCAGGAGTCTAAAATCTAGTCCCAGAGACAAGATACGTTTTTCCTAAGGGGTCAAAACTTTGTTGAAAAAATTAGAGATGACATCATCCCTAGAACAATTTAACTTTAAATTTATACCCAACTTCTATAGTTTATTATTTTTGCGACAAATGGTAGCAGAATTATATTTATCAACTTGTCTACGTATAAAGCTATATAAGATAGTGTAATCCAACGGAGAAACTGAAGACTTAAGAGACGATGAGAAACGAGTAATATCTGAAGAGAATTTAGACACGAGACGTTGCTTGTGGCAAATCTCTTGCAAAATTAATTTAGATGTCCAAGATTTATAGAGCTCACCTTGCATTAAAGCAGATCGATAAAGTTTGAAGCGCAGAAACTAGGGGACATAAATATAGCTCTTAAAGTCGTTCCAAGGAACGACTCCATCACTAATATATTGAGGAAGAGATACAATGAAGACGTTGTTCGTCGATTTCGCTGCTTAGAATCCACCTTCAAAAAACTTGAGAAGGGCAAACTGGATGTCCAATTTCTCTCAACATGTAAGAGCTATAGTTATGTTCCGCAGTTTCTGCGCTTCAAACTTTATCGATCTGATAAGTGAGTCAAGGCAATTCCTTATCTGATTTGAGGGCGGTTGGGTGGACTAAGAAAATTAAAGGAATATTTTCTGGTTTTGAATTTTGTTTAAATACTTGACAATTTGAATTAAGATGATGGGATCGGGTTTGTGTAAAATTTGTTCATAAATTCTATAAAAGCTCATTTCAAACTATTACGTTAAATAGTATTGCTGTAATTGGAAATGTAACCAGCACTCTGCCAATTAAAGGAAAGATATAATATGGACATGTATACAAACAGGGCGCTATGTGCGTTATATTGGCGTAGATTGCTTATGTGTTATTTACCTCCTAGGTATATGAAATTTTTTTCTGAATCTCCCATTTATACTTTTGGGCAATCCCTACATTTTATGGATCAAAACCTGCCTAATTTTGAAGAAGAGTTGTTTAGTAGTACGGAATACAAAGTGTAGCTGTATTTAAACATGACGTTGATATATAAATGCAGAGAAAATTAAATGCGTTAGTTAAAAGGCAGGTAAAAGCTATTTTTAGAGTTAAAAGTATCATTTTTCATATTGGGTTATCGTGTCATATATAAGTATATATAAATATATATATATATAAGGTAGCAGCCATAATCATTCAAACATACATAGTTTTTCATCACAAGAGTTACAGTAGCTTCAGACCAAATAATTATTAAGTAATGCATAACAAATTATTGATAAATAAGAAGCATGACTATAGGTTGTCCATGTAAAGGGTGTTCCATTAAGATGGTTCGAAGTTAGCAGTAAATAAAACCGTGTGATTGGTAAAAATTTACTGATTTCACTATTGCATCATATTATTTTAGTCATGGCAATTATGTGTAAAAAAATAATATCGCCTAAATGTCCGCCAAGGCTTCGGCGGCACACCTCCACTCCATGGTCACAACTTTTGATGACCTATCTGCATAGTTGCTCCTCGATCTCACCAATATGCCTTATTATCTCATCATTCAGCTGTTGAATTGTTGTTGGCTTGTTGGCATAGACCTTACTTTTGAGATGACCCCAAAGGAATAAATCTAAAGGCGTCAAGTCACACGATCGTGGTGGCCAATTGACCTCTCCGTTTCGAGAGATGATGCGACCTGGGAACTTTTCATTTTATAAAGCCATTGTTGCATTGGCTGTGTGGCATGTGGCGCCGTCCTATTGAAACCACAAATCTTCGACATCCATAGAATTTAATTCAGGCCGTAAAAAGTTGGTTATCATGGCACGATATCACTCGCCTGTCACCGTAACAGAATTCCAGGCATCATTTTCGAAGAAATACGACCTAATGATTCCGCTAGAAAAAAGTGCACACCAAACAGTGACCTTTTTTAGATGCAGTGATTTTTCAACAATCTTCGTGGGATTTTCATCAGCCCAAATGCGACAATCCTGCTTATTAACGAATCCTCCAAGATGAAAATGGGCTTCATCACTAAAGATGATTTTTGGCGAAAAATCATCATCGGGTTTTCTTTGCTTATGAAACCAATTGACGAATGTACGGCGCCTTAAATGGTCAGCAGTCTTCAGTTCGTGTGTCAATTCAATTTTGTAAGCATGTAGAGACAAATCTGTTTTCAAAATTGGATGTGACGTTGTTGTGGAGAGGTTTAATTACTGCGCGCGATGAGGAATAGAGGTGTCTGGATCTTCGGCCACATTCTCGCGCACTGCAGCAATGTTTTCAGCTGAACGGCGTAAACGAGCACACAATGGCGTTTTCATATCTTCCACCGACCCCGTTTGTTTGAATTTACGAAAAATTTTCCCAATTGCAATCGCGTTTGGTTGATTATGTTGACCAAAAAAATCACGAATTGCCTAAAATGCGTTTCTGTTTGAACCTCCATTTTCGTAATAGGCTTCGATAACTTTAACACGTTCGATTGTTAATCTTTCCATGGTTGAAATTGCCAAAGACTGACGTTGTTAAATGTGAAAGAAAAAGAAAAAATCATTAGATGCTTAACCTAAACTTACATTTAAAATCGGTCCAAGTTATTGGAGCACCCTTTACATTAGGGTGGATCGAAAAAGGGGGATTTTGCCAAGATTTTTAAAATTTATTTCCCCCCCTCTCAAATTTATTGATGGACCCAACATCAAAAACTATTGTTTAAAAAATTCAGTCTTCTGAATTAATATTTTCAGATTACTCAATGCAATTGAACTTTGATATTAAAGCAAAAAGGTCGGAAAATTGTATTTATTTGTTTTTAAACTTCAAGTTGTTACATCAACATTTATGTCATATACGGGATATATTATTTTCATAAAACTTTTAAAAAATATATTTCCATAAATCTTTATAAACAATAGTTCTACTTCCATTTTATTGAATAAAAATAATCTATTAACTTCTTGATAAGTTTTCCTACCTTTTCTTCCGTTTGTTTCCATGCAACCTCTAGACTTTTATCATCATGACTCTGAAATAGAAGGAATTGAACAATTAACAGTCGAATATCTAAATTTTCACTATTATTCAATATCCATTTATTCAATGCAGTTAGATTTTTGTAGTGTCATTATCTTTTAATACAAAGTCCATCCTGTTTGTAAATGAGAGTATTTTTCTCCTAGATTCAATTCTACTCCTTATAGCCATCCCGTTTGTCTTCTCAAGAAACTGCTAGTGACAATTATGAGACCAGTTTGATGCATCTCTCAACAGTTTCTGTCTGACAAGGAAACTTCGGAATATCAAATTTAGGTTGTTGACGGATAAATTCCTTAAGTTGAGCATCAGAGCGCGTCATCGTAAGCTGAGGTTGGGTCACAATGATCTGCTGCCAATTAATTAGGTGGATATAGTCGTTAGTTTCAAAGTTTATGTCTGTGATCTTGAAAGTGCGTATTAATTTCCTTTTATAATCTTTTTGTGCTATCATAATTCTTCCCCATGAGAGTTCATCCTGCAGCATACAGAGAAGAATGTTTTCCACATGGGCAAAGTAAGCATCGCTTTAAATCACTAGGGCAACTATATTGTAATCTGTTTGTTCATCCCTTGCAGTGATTGCAATAGTTTGAAGAGGTTGAGCGCTCTTTCATGCGAAGAAGAGTTAGCTTTTATATTCGTGTATGCAACAGCATGGTGCAAACACCTTCATGATGAATAAGACAATATATTTCAGCGTATCAGAAGGGTCGTAGTCGAAACATATAATCGAAGTATCCGATTTGCCGTTGTAAGCCATCGTGCATGCGACATTTTTCCAGGACTCTTACGAGCTACTTCAGCAGACAATTTACCTTGTAAGATAGATAGAAGGATATCGAAAAGATCCTTTTGTTTGGTGCTCAGATTTCCTCTGTCTGCAGATGGCAAGTTAGTCGGAATTTGCTCGAATTCAACGACACTTAGAGTCTCACATTTATACAGTTGTTTCACTATAGGTCCTACAAATCCACGAGGCCCCGTTGCTTTCCTATCCAAATCGTTGATGAGATGGAGCAATGGAAGCTCATTTGCATGGAGCTTGCAAATAAACCAATGCAGTTTTCTATCAGGGTGTTTCTACCATTCTGATCACACCTCCATTTGTTCATGTATTCACTGCCGTTCCTTCGCATCCCACAGCAACGTGTTCATCAGTTGCGATGTTATTTGCTTTTAGAGACGAGAATATTGCGTCGCATATAGCTTTTGCAGAACTTGTCTTCATTGCCAGGTGTACAAAGTATGCTGAACTATGTTCTTCCATCATAGAGATGTTCTCTTCCATTATCTTCTTATTGTGATGAGTTCCCTGCATCGTTTCAACAACAAATGTGCTCTCTTTTCTACCATCAAAATAAATAGAATATAATGGCTTATCCAATCTTATTTCTTTCTGTGGTGTAATACGTTCTTTGACACGCCCTCTTCTAACGTTTGATCTGTCAACTATTACATAATTTTGTTTGCCTTCAATTAACGATATGTACTTAAGGATTAAACTTGTTATTAAAACTTTAGTTCGATCAGACACACCTGGGCGGTCACATGGTAAGGCAAATTCTGACAATTTTATTTGTTTAGATGGAGTCTTCCATGCCAATTTTTTGTTTATTTCTTTTCGTTTCACGAATGAAGGAAGCTCATACTCACTACCTTCTTCAGAAGATTGTGTTTCTGGGCTCGATGATAAAAGAATCACTTTGATATTATCTGTCAAAGTAGATGGTTAATTTAAGAGACAATACTCACGATTCTTTCTAACTGCACTCTGAATATTTTTCTTTGATTGAATTTGATCGATATTCCCTATTGCCCTTTCCCTAGATTTTCGTTGGTCTTTCAGAAGCGTTTCTCTAATGGCGGGCACCTTCTTTCCTATGCTACAAGAACAGTTTCCAAACCTATCGCATTTACAACCCGAAATATCAAAGAATTGTTTGAGATTCTTTATAAACTCTTCACATTTCTGTTTGAATGTTATCACATTTTTTCCGGCTAATATTTCTCAATAAATCCTGATATTTTGAATAATAATTTAAATTTTTTTTCTAACTGAATTTGTTGATACAAAAGGGATTGATGCCGTTTTCCAAATGGAAATTAACTTCTCCGCTACTAATGTGATAATTTGTTTAATTGGTGGGTCTTTTTTATTGCGGTACTTTTCCTTTTCTCGCTCAAACAAAACATATTTTATATCATCTTTATAAGTTGGCACCGTCGTTGGCTAATGTACAGAGTGCGCCAAACAAAGAACTTTCAATTTCATGACGCGTTCTAGGTTTAAATGCCATAATTAAATAATGTTTACATTTTTTCTTACATATTATTTAGCTATGAAATATAATAAAACGTGTATAAATATTTATTGTACACTATAAATAACTGTTCTTAAATACAAATAAAAGAATGTAATCAAAACAATAGACACTAGACAGTGCCACACACACACACACACATGCACTCTCAACGAGATCCTCCGCGCTTAGAAACATAATTGTCACGTACGCCGCTATAATATGTCAATATAGCATTGAGGAACCTCTAAATATCAATCAATTACTTTAAAATTTCGTTTACTTGTTTTTCAAAATACGATAATTATTATTTTGGAGGTATCAATTTAAAATTCGAATTTAATTTTCCAAAGAAATCCACAAAACTCAAAATTTAGTTGAAAGTCGCATTATTTTCAATTTTGAAAGGCGTTGAGGAACCTTTAAATTTATTATATCAAAAAATCCTTTTAGGAGATTTAATTTCACAGATAGCCCCATAAAATATCGTGGTGGGAAAATAAATTTCAGAAAAAATCTTTTTCGCTCCACTCTAATGTACATTGTACAAGTTAGAATAGATAAAACGGCAAAATACGTGCAAAAGACCATTTTTATTCCAAAAATATGGTGGAAAATATGATCCAGACAGATAACACAACCATCGTAGATGAGAAGATACAATGGAATAAGTTACTCAACAAGTAAATTTGGGGGGTTACTATATAATACTAGTAGTAGTATGTAAAAGTATATTATCAATTACACACGGACATATTCTACAATGAAGCGCAAAAACTGAAGGCATTCTTCTGGTGATATTTTTCTCTAGTTCTGTTGTAATATTTCTGAAAGTTCTTCCCAACCTTTTCTCTTTTAGCACAATTTTTTTAAAAATTCAAGTTCGGGGAGGGAGGAGCCCAGTCCATGACAGTTACTTCTTCCTGATCCATAAAATTCTTCACTAACTTTGCCCTATGGCAAGGTTTATTAACTTACATACAAAGATCAAATTAGCAAGAGGTGGCTCTCATATTAGGCGCCCCATGTGCTTACATAAGTTTTTTTATATAGAACCATTCATTCTGCCCTGAAACCGGAAAGAATTGAGCCAGTACCTCTCGGATAAGTGAGAGGTAATCATATATATATATATATATATATATATATATATATATATATATATATATATAAATATATATATATATTATATATATATATATATGCATGTAGTATTGAAGTCCAAAGCTGTGGCAGCGTTATTAATTTTCACTTGTATTTTCTTAATATTTCTTACAAGGTTGTTAACGGGGTCCTCGAGGCGAGAAAAAATATCCCCGAATGACATTTTTTATTCCTAGACGTCTTTCGACCGTATTAGGTCATCTTCAAGGAATGATCAGAATTATTAACAAATTGCTCCACTTTATATAGTGTTTCTCCGTGAACATAAGTATTACAAGATTGGCCAAGCATGGTGCGGGAAATTCTTAAGGGCAAACTAAGCGCTACAAGAAACATAAAACTGGAAGGCTCAGATTGTCTAACTTTGAAAAGGCACCAGCCAATGCCTTTGAAGAGATGAGAAGGATATTTAAAGCCTGTCTGAACACGGGATACTTTCCAGATGCTTATAAAACAGCTAAGATGATTTAATTGCCTATCCACAGAAAGGACCCAACGTTGAAGGATAGCTACCGGCTCAATTCACTTCTAGAATTTGGCGGTAAGCTTTTCGAGAAGATCCTCACCCGAAAACTGGTGTCTCACCTGGAGGAGAACTCCCCCTAAAATCCACATCAATTTGGTTTAGGAGGAAGCGAAGTAAGGAGATGGCGATTAATGTCATCACGAAAAAGCTAGCCCCCAAAAAACGAGAATGAAGTTACATGGACATTGTTTGTCAGGATGTATCAAAAGCGTTGGATAAGGTGTGGCAACGAGGAATTCAGTACACGACTTATGACTGAACCTTAATGAAAACTTAGAAAGAACCCTCTGTGACTATGTCATGGAGAGAGCGGCGTATATCAGTCTAAGGTGCACGGACTGACCAAAGTTTCCACTCACTGCGGGCCTCCCACAAGGGAGGGGGGGGCTATCTCCTACTCTATACTTGATTTACACTGCTGATGTCCCAGCCCCTGTAAGCTCCACTTGCCTTAACATTCAATTTGCCGATGTTTGACCCAGATAATCACTTATCCATGGAGGAATGCGCCTTGGCAGGCTCATATGAGAGCAGCAGAAATTGAAAACCTTAACACCTACGAGGCCCGGTAAAATTTCAAAGTAGTCCCCATAGGCAGGAGTCTACTATACGACGTCAGGGTGGGGGATAGACGCTATATCTATTCCACGGAGTGCAATGTACTCGTAATGAAGATTATTTCAACCGGGTACAAGAAGCACGTCCATGAAAGAATCACCAAGGCCACAGCCAAAGGAAAAACTATACATGTTCAGGAATCTCCCTAAAAGCAATAAGAAAAAGATCTACAATGCAATTTTAAGATCGACGCTGCTATACCCCGCTTCTGCCCTCTCGTGTGTCTTGAAGGCACAAAATAGGAAATTACAAGTGGTGCAGAACAAACGTATGTACCTAATTACAGGTACATACAAGCGAGAAAGAAAACGCCAGGAAGAGCTGCACCGGGAAGTGGGGTTAAGTCCCCTTAATGTTGTCATAGAAAAACGGACAAGGAATATGCAGGAACTGGTTTATCGAGAATTGAACAATGATATCGTCCAAATATTTAACCAGAAAAGAAGAGGTAACAGTCGCGCCTGATTTCTCAGCTCCGCTGGCGGAGCAGAAGTGCCGTTCTACGCATGAGAATGATAATGTTTTTACCTAAATCAAGAAAAGCGACCAAGAAAAAAACACCTAATTACGAAAATCCACCAATTTGTACAAGAATTCACCGATGAAGACCCAACTATAACGAAAAGACATCAAAGAAAACAGAAATGACACGATTTACACTTACTATAAGATATAAAACAAAAAACAAAGACACTAAGCATAATACTAAATTCATTAAAGTAATTTATTACTACAACAGTAATGTGCATAACATATCCCAGAACATTAATTGCTTGAAAACAAATGGCTTGAACGCCATAATAATATAAACTATCCCAAAGACAACAAAGGAACCACAAAACAAGAAAATATTTAAAAGCAAATAAGCCTGATCACCAGGCACTTATCATCTTTTTGCACCCTACCACTCTTCTTTCTCTTTTCACCACTTGTCTATTTTCAGCTATCTGTCTCCACACCCTTTATTTATTCGCTCAGAACACCTATCCACTTACATCGTTCATAGTCCATAGTCGGACTATTTATCGCTTCGATCTAGTTCTTTGGCAAAGGAAGCAAAGGAAAATAAAATTTTGAAAACGTGCTTCTTTTAACGGCGGTCAACTCGGAGACGCCGAGATGTCGGGAGTATGGTTTCCAGCTGAAGTTGCATGTTAATTGCCGGTTTCTCATTTAAATAATAATGGCTTTGGCTATCAGCCATCTGCTGCGGTTTTGGAGTCTCAGGATGATGGAGGTGTCCTTATTCAACTTTTAACGGGTTAGGGTAGTGCCATGAGAGTAAGGGTGTTTTTTAATCGCCGAATCTTAAATGTGAGATGTCGTCGCCTTGACATGGTTGTGGAGGTTACGCCGACGTACTTTGAATTGTAGTGTTCACAGTAACCGACTTTGCACGAATAGTCGTACACGACGTTAGTCTCCTGGAGTTCGCTCGTCGGAGGGAGACAGCTATTCTTCATGATGCAACTACTTGTTTTCTTACTCTTGTAGTATATAATTAAATTTATATCCATATCTGGGTCGGTTGTGGTCACATTACGATGGAGAATGGCTTTGAGGGCCCCTTCGTTTTCAGGATAGCCTGGTGTTCATATTGGCCTTGTAATAAAGGTCGATATTATTCTTCTTTGGATTAGACCGTACGCCAAGACCAGCATCCAAGTTAATTTTCTCTTTTATGGTGGCGTCGATGGATTCTTGTGGGTAGCCGTTGTTAACGAGAACTCAGGAAACCCACTTAAGTTCGAGATCAACCGCCATCCACGAGGATGAATGGGAAATTGCCTTGTTAACTAAGGCATTGATGACTGATCTCTTGTAGCGTTCAAGACACTCAGAAGAACAGTTTGAGCAGAAGCCCAAGTTCGTGGCCTTAACGTTAACTTGTGTCACAAATTTGGACTCCTGGGAACTTACGAGGATATCAAGGAAAGCAAAGGGATCCTTTATCTTCCGTTTCCTGGATGAAATTCAAAAATGAGTTGTTTGGATAACCTCAAACAAGTGAACAGCCTAGTTGGAGAATTTTTTTCCTCATTTATAATTTCGCAATTTTTTACTTCCTTTTAGTCGTACTTTGATACAGGTTCCGTTGTTTCATAGATATAATGGCCTCTAGTCTTTCTCAGATGTCTCAACTTTTTATACAGGTATGTGTTTAGTGGTTTACGACCTGTTTCTTCATAGAAGCTTCTTTAGGTACGATACTCACACCGCTTAACGTTGTTAATAAACCGGAGGCCTCGATTTTTTACTATCTAGAGTCTTGTCATTTTTTTCCTTGAAGCCGCGTTGAGCGAATAGCAGGGTACACCAGTTTCGATCTGACTAGACTGGTGTACAACTTATTTTTATTGGTTGTGCTGAAGTTTCTGAATCGGAGGAAATTGTCGAGTTCAGTGGTGGCATATTCAATCCTAGGGCTTACGTATCTGTTCAGGCCAGTACTGGCAGGTTTGTAGCCGAGGATTGACACGTGCGGTGAGTAGTCAAATTCGGAGTTTTCTATATTGAGAGGGACAAAATTTTGATACGTTGGTCCGTATTTTCCAGCTTTTCTCAAACCTGGAGATTCTTTCAGCTTCTGCTGTAGTGGCTCTGGCCATCATTCTCGCAGAATTTGTTCTCCGAATCACAATTGGATGTTGATAGTTCTCCCATCAGTTGGTTTGGGAACGTCTCTCGTAAAGCTGATGTAGAGAGTGGGGCTAAGGCATCCTCCTTGAGGGACGCCAAACAGGAGCTCGAAGGCTTTCCCTGAATACTTCTCGAAGGCAATGAATGCTTGCCTGTTAGTCAAGTAGCTACAGAGGATTTTTTCAAAGTAGGGGGTAAGTCTTATTCGCGCAATTTTTTACTTCATGCCGTCGATCCAAACTTTGTCGAAGGCTTTCTTTAGTCTCTGAAAACGACGTCGATCCAGCACCCCCTAGCGCGCCCTGCCGCTGTATGTTGAAGCATGTGGGCTATGGCTGTTTCCGTGCTTCGGTCTTATGAATACGTGATGTTTCTCGTTCAACAGAAAGTGCGTGACAGGTGTTTTGATAGTCTGTTGTTGGAAATTTTCTCAAACCCTTCCCAATGGTCGCTGGTTTCCAAGGCTTTAGGATGAAAACCATTTTCGAGGTTTTCAGGCCAACTGGAAAATATTCCATTGCTAGGGACGAATTGAGCCGGTTTAACAACTTAGTCTGAAATCATTTGGGTGCCTCCTTCAGGTGCCTGATGGTGATTTGGCTGAGGCCTGGGGCTTAAGCCTTGAATGAAGCGATTGTTTTCTACATATCCGCACTAGTGATGGAATTTCCCTATTGAGAGTTCTCATATAGACAGTGGAGGTACAAGGTTCCATAAGGGTCTAACCTGCCCTCCATCCTCTCCATGTACTCGAGAACCTGATCCTCGAAGCCTTGATCAAAGTTTCCCTCCTATTCATCGGAGATTTTGAAAACGGTTTTCCAGACTACATAGAACAGCCTCTCCTTATCTCTGGGAGTGGCCGCCATAGGACCTTTGTGTGAAATTGCAGTTGGGCCATGGAAACGGGAGTTCTCCTTTAGTTTGTTGACTGTTGCTCAGAATGATTTCGGATTCCTGTTAGTGTCTAAATTCTCAATTAGACGGTTCCAATTCTCCCTCAGTTCATGCGACAGCGTGGTGTTCACCTTTCCTCTGAGGTGTTGAACGAGTTGGAAATCCATGGGCTTGGTATAGCCCATGTCGAGAAGGCGGTTGTAGACATCAGCGAAGTGCTGATGGGGGTTTTCGGCAGTGTGATTTTGAGACAGGTTTGGGGGTTAGCTATCGAGTCTGCGTTTGAAATTCAGGCATTAATAGCAGTAAGCTCATCGTCGTGGTCTACCTCGGATGCACCGTCCAGGTCATGGAGATCCAATGGGAACGCTCTCCCGTATGATTCTCAGTTGGCCTTCGAGAAGTCTTTCCTCTAGCAACAGGAACTGGAATAGGAGCAGCTGCTATGGAGATTAACATGGGAATGTGATCGCTAGGTTCAGCAGTCCTGGACTGAGAATACAAGTTAAAATTAATAACACTGCTACAGCTGTGGGCTTCAATAGTACATGCATACAACATGACCTTTTACCTAATTGTATATATATATATATATATATATATATATATATATATATATATATATATATATATATATATATATATATACATATATCTGAAAATAACCACTTAATTAATTGGAATTCAGCAAAATTTATTTTTTGCTCAAATAACTCACTTAAAAGGAAACTTGAATGTTGATGCATAAGCCAATTTAATAACTTTAACATTTCCCTTGCCTTGGCCTTTTAAATATTGATGCTATTTTGAAAAACTCATTCTTAAAGAAACTATCTTTGACGTATGTTCCTATTTTTTTCGTAATTTTCATTTCTATGGGCACCTGATTCGTCAATTTTATTTCTCTTCCTCTCTCCTTGCTCCTCTCCCCTATGTATCTGCTAAACTTCTTGTGTCTATCATAATTTCGGTCTCTAGACGATCGCTTTATCTTTAACCATTTTGGCTCTATTCTTGACTCTTTCCGCCCCTCGGTTTGATCTTGCTACCTGTTTTAGCAAAATCTTAATGTGAATTTACCAATTCCTCTACTACTTCTTCTTTGGTAATTTCTTGTCTCAGAGGCGATCCTTTATCTTTTTCTAGCTTATATATAGCCTTATTATAATATATTCACATGTAGTTATCCTTGAGAATGAACTTAATAAAGTTCGAAATTACTTGAAAGCATCTTTTTGATTTTCCTGCGGGACATTGCATTTATTGCGAACCTAGCATGCTACTTTGTGAGTTATTCATTTCATATATATATATATATATATATATATATATATATATATATATATATATATATAAAAGTGAAAATCACATGACACGTGATATACAATGTATCTATTTAACAGCCCGAGGAAATGAAAACTAGTATCACAACCTGGAAAACACTAAAGAAGATATTACGTGAACCATTAAAAGCTTAAGAAAGAAAATGCAAGATATAAAAACGGAAAAAATATTTTAACCGATATATGGTGAATAAAGGAGTTTGATTTGAACCTGTGTCATTAAGTGCTCCTCGCTATCAGAGCCATGACGCTCATTGACTGAGCTAGCCATCCTCAACCAAAGCCCCCCACATCCCCACACCCTCCCATCTCCCCCTCTACCAATCCACCTCACCTTTTCCTCTAATATATCTCCTCCATCCCGGTTTCTCCTTTTCCTCTACCTTGCTCCATCTCACCCACTCTCCCCATATCTCCGTCTCTCTAAAAAGGAAAATCTAAACAAAGAGAAAAAATTCTCTCACTCCATCTCTCCGCGTCTCTTTCCCCTATCACACCCTCTCCTCCATCTCCTCCCTCTCTCACCAACATTCTTCCACACTCTCTCCTCTTCCTCTCTTCCCTCCCCCTCCCCCCTCCCTCCCTTCCCCCCTCCCTCCCTCCCCCCCTCCCTCCCCCCCTCTTCTCCCTTTCTTTCCTTCTTGCCCTCCCTTATCTCTACCCCCAGTTTTCTCCTATCTCCCCACTCTTCCTTACCCCCCACCTCTCTCCTTTCCCCTCTACCTGCCACTCTCTCCCTCTTCATCTCCCCTCCAAAGGCAACGGTCATGCCTGACGAACCTTGTGGAATTCTTCCACTTCGTGTTCAGTGAGCACGATCGGGACAAGGCGGTGGATGTGGTGTACTTAGACTTTCAGAAAGCCTTTGATAAGGTACTACACCGCCGCCTTCTCCGGAAAGTGCGAGCGCTGGGCATAGACGGAAAAGTAACCGGCTGGATCGAGAACTGGCTAAGTGGCAGACGGCAACAAGTGGTGGTGAATGGACAGGCTTCTGAGTGGGTGCCCGTTACTAGCGGGTTTGCCTCAAGGTTCTGTCCTGGGACCACTACTATTCATCATCTACGTCAACGAAATGGACGTTGACATGGTTGCCTAGATTTCCAAATTTGCAGACGATACCAAGCTTGGTATGAACATTGCAAAGGATGGAAATACTGCCCGCCTGCAAGAAGATCTTCTGAAGATTGGAGGTCGGTCGAACACGTGGCAAATGCCTTTTAACGTGAACAAATGCAAAGTGATGCATATCGGCCACAGAAACCGTCAATATCAGTATATCCTTAAGGGAACTGCTATTGAATCCACCGACACTGAGAAGGACTTGGGTTTAACAATCACTAGTGACCTCAAGTTCTCGAAACAGTGCATCGAGGCAGAGAAGAAAGCCCAAAGGATGTTAGGCTAAATAAAGCGCCAGTTTGGATACCGTAACAAGGAGATAGTACTTTGTCTGTACAACTCCCTCGTTCGGCCGCACCTGGAGTATGCCGTACAATTTTGGAGTCCTTCGTTTCGAAAGGATATCGAAAGGTTGGAACGCGTACAAGCCAGGGCAACCAAGCTGATTTCCTCTATGCGACATAAAAGTTATGAGGATAGACTAAGGGAATTAAATCTGTTCTCGCTGGAAACCCGTCGACTGCGTGGTCAGCTTATCGAAGTTTTCAAAATACTTCGGGGGTTCGACAATGTTGACTACCGGGATATTTTCACACTGAGTGAGAACAATACGCGCAATCATGGCTTTAAACTTGAACTCAAGCGTTACAACCACAATCTGTGTGAAAAAAATTTCACTTACAGTATCTGCGGTAAGTGGAATGCACTTCCAGTGGAAGTTGTCAACAGTGAATATGTTGACCAGTTCAAGTCAGTACTAGACAGAGTCTTGAAAAGTGGCCGTTCAGGGACGCAAAACAATTGAGCAGCCATGTGCCTGCTCGATTTCTAGTCCAAAGGTACCCTCTTTGAATGGACCGTAAGGTCGACTAGGGTAGCTTCTTTCCTTGTTGTTACTCTTTCTCGGTTCATTCTTCTCTCTCCATGTCTTTCCCCTCTTTCTGCCTGTTAACAACCAATTTTAATTTCCGAAACATTGTTACGATGTTTATACACACATTTATGGCTAGGCGTATCAAGCATCCCTCATAGATTTATATATTTAACATATTTAAGCAAGCATTTTATAATTTATAATATTTTTAGAAGTACGAGTTTATATGATAGCAATGTGCATTTTGCTAATATGTTTCAATTTCTTACTATTTTACTAAATGGTTTGAAATTAATAAAATTTTATGTTTTCTAAAATCATGATTTAACCATTATTTCTTATGTTTATGTTAAATTTATTATAAATGTCTATTCAATATCCTTGAACACACGTATTATGACTAAAATTAATTATTTACAGAACCAAATAAAGCACAAATACGCTCAATATCAAACGGTTATCCCAATTAGAAATTGTTAAAACAACAAAATGTTCCAGATATGTTGTTCAAACCACTATGTGAGGGAACAAACCCTAAGGTCCACTTTGCGGCTCTCCCTTCAAACAGAGACCAACTTTGCCTAAGCCAGGTCTCTAAATGCAAGTAAAGAGAAGTATTCTCGTGTGGGTAAGCTTCAAAGAGGCTGGTAACACCTGTGTTTGATTAATCTGCCTATCCCTGCGTTGAGACGTATTTTTCTGACCCTCCCCTGCCGGGAGGTCAGGGTCGATCCGAGAAGAAGCTTTCTCGGTCATCTTGTCCTGTCTGGGCCCAAAGAGCCTGGTGCTGATGGTAACTCCCAAAAGGCTGCCATGCCTGGAGGCTTACTAACGAAGAAGCCAGCAGGGTATTTAACCTAAGGTCAACCGTTATTCGTCAGTGAGTACCACCCGTCCTTTCGCGAAGATGTAGCCCCTCATCTCGAGTCGAACTTTGGAGTTATTTCTTGTCAGCTAGACAAATTGTCGTGAGTTTTGGCCACACTCAATCGGCAAATTCTTGAAACTACTTTTTCTTTAGATAATCAGGCGAACCACTCTTCTCATCCCCTCAAGTAAACCTCGCCCTTCGTCTAAGATTACTCATCCCAATTCAAGTGTCTTACCCAACCTGAAAATTACCTTACTCATGTCGCGGGTAATTCCACCCCATCCGTCAAGAGTACAACCCCTCGAGCTGCAGGACTAGCTCGCTTCGTAAGAATCGCTCCTCTCGCCAAGAGTCAAACCATTTCCGAGGATAATTCCCCCTTTTGTCCTAGCCACCTTATATCGTCCCCCGATCCTTTAATTGGAATCCCCAGGGTTTACGAATATTTTTCCTGTGTGACCAAGTCCAATATTTTTATCCCTGTTAAACTGATTAGTATTTGATATATTATTTCATTGGGAGCAACATTATTTTCCCATTCTTTTGCCTTTGTAGACATTTCCATAATTAGCATTATTAGTGTAATTATAGTATATTTTTGTTTGTAATCTTTCAATAACCTTGAATAAAACCTGGTATATAAATTTCGCCTTTTGCCAATCATTAATCTCCACATGCACTCACCTTTTATTAGCCCTGTGCAGCTGGTCTATCCATCTGGCCGCCTGCAACGTAAGTAGACTGCATTCTTTGCAGCGAAGGTATCCACTCACGAATACCACGATATCTAGAGACCAAGAGCTTTTTACTATGCAACATATGTGCTAAAAACGTCAACAACTAGAGAAGATAAGTTTCACATTCAGGCTTTAGTGCAGAAGAGCAAAGAACATCTGAACTTGTTGGGTAGGTCGATCTTGCCTAAAGTTAAAAAATATCAGCCAGAGCAGTTAAGATACTTAAATATCAAGGGTGCAAAGGATTTACAAATTTAACAGTTTGTAACAATTTTCAGATTTTCAGCAGGTATAGCGCTTCCTTTGTGAAACGAACAGTTGGAAGACAAATTGAGGCATGTTTTATGGAAGAGGGAACCACCCTTGTGGCAAGTCAAATATTAAATAAATGAAGAATCAGTGGGGGGGACTGTAGGTGGGGTTTGGTTGAGGAGTTTGGGTGGAAAAACGTCCTTAGGGATCTAGATTTGTTAAAGCGTGAGATCAGGGCAGTTACTTTGTCAGAGGACGCCCGAGTGAGGACGTTAAGTGGCAATGGAGTATGGTCAGGAGAAACGGCATGGGCTTGTTTAGACGACTGAAGTAGTACGGCGCGAAGGTTAATAACTTTATCGGAGAAAATTTAGAAAGAGTAGAGGGGTTAATGGGGGAAGAGGTGGAGGAAATGGGGCTAGGCGAGGAAAGATGAGATAGGAGACAAAAGATACGCCGAGGGTCATTCTTGCGATAAGCAAGTGAGAGGGAGATCGCAACCTGTCTACGGTACCGTGCTTTACAAACGGCTCATTCATGAGTACGTAAGGAGCTACTTGAACGAAGGAGTTCCATGTTGAACTAAGGGGCGCAGTGATGGCGGTTTGAAGGAGGAGTGATAAGGGGGGCGTGCGCGTCAAGGCAGGTAAGTAATGATTGGTGCAAAGAGTTAAGGTTTGGTCAGGTAAAGCAGTAGTATTAATAGGAGATAGGGCAGAAACAACGTCGTTAAAGTCAATCGCTGTTCTTTCAGAAGCTTCTCTTTAGTGCATTAATCTAATAATGACTAATGTCGCTTAAAGAAGAAATTCCTTGACATAACTTTAAATTAAATAGGATAAGAAATCTAAATATATACAAGAATATCAGGCCAAGAAAATCAGAAAAAGTTTTGAAATACCTATCCAAATATAATAAAAGTGCACTTTCAAGGGCGTAGATTATGTTCCTTCCAAAAAGTTAAACCGGATTCAGGGATTAGTGTGATGTCTGCAGGTTGAATGGGATGTGACCGTCTTGCATCAGCCATGTGGGGATGGTTAATAATGCAGTTGTCCACACAAACATTGTGCATAATTCCCTTTTTTTCAAACAGTTTGATTTGGTTTATGAACGCGCAACTAGGGATGGAAACTATTTATTTCTTATCCTTCCTAAATCTTTGCAGCCACTTGATATTGAAGCAGATTATCTGTCTCTCAGAGCTTTTGCTTCAGAACTGTTGGAATCGAAAAACGAACGTTTCTTACTCTTTCTTGATACAGACTCTGGTGACCCTGAACTGGATTTCAAAATCTACTTGAAATCACTTCCATCTGGGTAAAAAATAGAGGAACCACATTGAAATCCACTTATTGGCCGAAGCCTCTTATGCCATAGTACAACTTTATAATTGAAGCAACCTATTGATGAATATCAATAATGAAAACGCAAATAAAATCATCACTTTATCAAATTGGAAGAACTTTCACTACGATAGCTTCTTACCATCGCATGAAATGTTAGCTCACTCAAGTGTAGAAGAAGAAGATATAGGCATTGAATTTGGGTATTATCGACAGGACCATCGTGCTGAGTCTCAGAGTGCTGCTGAAGATTCCAGTTAAACGCAAACCAGAAAAGTATCCAAAGCTGCAACAGCTGAAAGAGCACGTCAAAGAAGGTATTGTGCCACTCTAGATGGCAGGAGGAAGAGGAGAGAAGATAATGCTGAAAGTTTGAAAAGAGTCTGTGCTTCTCTAGACAGCTATGAAACGCAAGCCATAAGAATAACCAACACTGCACAAATGAGGAAAGTGAGAGGTGCATTTCTTTCCGATCTACAGAGAGTAGGATTTAATTATGATCCCAAGGAAGATTATTCAAACCACCCCAAGGTGTGGTCTGTTAATCCAAATAGCCCCTGTATGGTGGGCAAAGGTTGCAGCAAGAAATATCCTATGGACTTGATTAAAGAAACACAGACTGATACAAATGGATATCCAATCTATAAAAGAAGAACAGCAGAAGATGGCTGATGTTTATTCACTGGAAAAAAAAATGGAAAAGATATTATTGTAGACAACAAGTGGGTGGTTCCGTATAGTCCCTTCCTTTGCAAAACATTCAATGCCCATATCAATGTGTAATTTTTCAAACCATGTGAAATCCATCAAATATGTTTGAAAGTATATAAACAAAGGCAGTGATTCAGCAGTTTTCAGCCTGGAGAATCATAAGAAAGTTAACAATTTCATATGGGAAGATAATTTACAGTAATGAGACAGTCTGGTGAATACTTTCTTTCCCTATTCATGACAAAAGTCTCTCAGTTCAGTGCCCCGTTGTGCATTTAAAAAATGGTCAGATAGTTTATTACAATGAGAAAACTGCAAGAGAGTGGGCTGAAAGTCCAAAGACCACTATACAAATGGCGTTTTTTAACCTCTGCACTTTGGACGAGTTTGCCAAAACACTTCTATATCCTGAAGAATTTAAATATTTTGCCATCAAAGCAGGAAAGTTTTTCAGGGGAAAGCAGGGAGAACCACATCCAACAGTTCGAGGAATCAGATGCAGGGATGTTCTTGTTTGGGTATATACTGTTCACCCAAGAAATCAAGAATGTTTCCTTCTAAAGTTAATATTGAACCATGTAAGAGGAACAACTGAGTTCAAAATGATTATAACGGTTAATGAAAATGGAATAGAAACCTACAGGCGAGCATGCATTGCTCTTGGCCTAACAGAAAATGATAAACATTGGGACAGAATCTTGGGAGAGGCAGCTACCACACAGGCTACAAAGACAATCAGAGACTTATTTACTTTGATGATTGTCATCTATGAGCTATCTAACCCATTGGCTCTCTGGGAATAGTATAAGGAAGATCTATCGAAAGATATTCTCCATCAGTTCAAGTTACAACACATGGAGTCGAAATAAACCCAATAATTGCAAATATTGCACTCTGTGAGATAGAAGACAAAGTTATACCCTTAATTTAAAGGGATTTGAGTCATTTAGGATTCCGAAACCAAACAGATATTCACTTTCAGTGAGCAGGAAAACCCTGAGAGAGACGAGTGCAATATTGAGGAACTTGAAATCATGGTGCATACCAATGAGCTAGTTATAAATCAGGATAAAAAAGAGCATATAAAATGATCCTAAGAAATGTAAATTCCGCCAAAGGTGAAATATTCTTCTTGAATGCTCCAGGAGGAACTATCAAATATTTTGTTAGAAAATTGATTCTATCAACTATGATAACACTGGCGTTGCTGCCATATTTCTACCAGGAGGCAGAACAGCCCATTAATGAAAATCTAATCTGTAGCATCAAGAAAGAACCACTATGGCATATCTTTTGCAAGAAACCTAAATTATTGTTTGGGACGAATGCACTATGGCTCAAAGAAAGGCTTTGGAAGCTGTGGATAAAACACTGCAAGACATTAGGCAAAACAACCAGCTCATGGGCGGAGTGACCCTTCTTTTGTTAGGAGACTTCAGGCAAACTATGTCAGTGATTAAGAGAGGGACAGCAACTAATGAACTCATTGCCTGCTTAAAGAATTCTTACACTTGGAGTCATGTTCAAAGACTGTCTATTAATAAAAACATGAGGGTTCACCTATATGGAGATGTCAATGCTGGGATATTTGCTTCTCAATTAATGGAGCTAGGAAATGGTACAATTAAAAATCATACAGATGGGGATATTTCACTTCTAGGAGGTTGTGGAATTTTATTGAAGGATATTGAAGAACTGCAACTTAGGGTTTATCCAGACCTAGAGCATCACTTCCAAAACAAAAACTGGCCCTGTCAAAGGAAAATTTTAGCCCCTAAAAATGAAATAGTGCCTGCCACAAACTGGAGTCTTTTTTAAGAATTAACAAAAGAGATAAAAAATTATTTCTCTTATGATTGCACTGTTGACCATGACAAGCCGATAACTATCCCATTGAGTTCCTTAACTCCTTTGATCCTCCTGGAATGTCTTATCATAAGCTTTCTTTAAAAGAAGGAGCGGCACTGATGTTGTAAATAAAATTGGATCCTCCGAAGCTATGTAAGGGAACAAGAGTAATTGCGAAAAAAATAATGCATAAGATTCTTAAAGCTTAAATTTTCTCTGGTCAGGGCAAAGGAGAATTGGTTGTCATTCCACGGATTCCACTGATACCTCCAGATATACAATCTGAATTTAAAGACTGCAATTTCCTATTAGAGTCAGCTTTGCAATCTCTATCAACAAAGCCGAGGCCAGTCTCTGAACGTTGTGGGACTTCATTTGCTACAACCCTGCTTTTCTCATGGTCAGCTCTATGTTGGATGTTCAAGAGTTGGAAATGGGATAAATCTATTTATTCTCATTCTTAATGGAAAAACAAAAAATATTGTATATTCTACAGCTTTGCTGTAGTTGCCATTATTTGTTTACTAAATTTTAGCAATGTCTTCATATTTTATTACATTTAAATCAATACAAATTTTGGGGGGATTTAACAATTGATAACATTTTTTAATGTTAAATCAATAAAATGTACTGTGCTTTTGTGATTCAAAGTTCCTATCTTTTTTAGAATATGTTTTGGGTAAGAGGTAATAAAGTTTGTTTTAAGAAAGATATACCGTTAAAGTGAGCCCTGGAGACGTTAGAAACCAAATTCTCATTATAAGAAAGTAGTACAGGGACATTACTGCAATTAACATCTCCATTACGTTAAAAAGGACTGTCTCAAATAATATAACTAATACATCCATGAATGGTTTCTTTTTTCTACGAGGGAGTACGTGTAACTTCAAACAGGTAATAACACCCAGAAAAAAATTATGTTGGATATCTACTTCTCAGAGTAACGGAATGCAAATAGGCCTCGAAATGATACCCGTACAAACCTGAATGCCGTCGCGGAGCGAAGTCGGGCACACAACTCCTAGTATATATATATATATATATATATATATATATATATATATATATATATATATATATATATATATATATATATATATATATATATATATATATATATATTTATATATATAGATATATATGAGCCAAAATGTGTAAAACGACTATTTCTATCACACGGCGCTCTTTATATCTTTTGGTTTAAAAAATTGGTGTAAGATAACTTACAGGTATATAATATGATTATGAAAATGTTATGCAAATTTATATAAATAAAACGAAAATTATCAGAAGATAAGCAATGTAAAATTGCCCGAAAACTGCGAGAACATTATTTCTATGGTGATTCACGATTAAATCATCATTGGAAAATATTTGTACAAGTTATAAGTGATTATTATTCAGTGTGGAGCCTTCATTTTCAATAATGATTTGCCATTTACTTCTCCACAGGCAAGAACCACCTAGTGCCAATTATGCGCAGTGATCTTGCTCCATTCTTTTTGAACAATGTAACTTCCAAACATTTTCAAAGCGATTCAGGTCTGAATTTTGTGCTGAACAGTTTCTATCTCTGATGTGCACGTCGTCTAAGAATGTTTTAGCAGCCATTGTTGTGTGTCAAGGGGCGTTATCTTGTATAAAATATTTAGGTTTTATTTATAATGCCCATCTAGCTAGTGCCAAAAAACGTAAGTCGCAATAATTAATTTTTTTAATATTATAGGTCTACATTAAAAAAAAACAAGACAAAACAAAACAATACACCCAAAAATAAATACTATCATTCAAACGAATGCAAAACAAATACACATAAGAGCGAGCAAAATCAAAGGAAAAGGTGAACGAGTCACGCTTCTGCGTCTCCGGAAAGCCGGCCTCTTCAAGAAAGTTATTGATCCTTCAGGGATAACAAGGGATAAGGGGTTGTGACCAAGCGTATCTCCGTACTGGGACAGGCAACGAGCGCGCGATCAGTCAAGTAGGTATAATCCAGTGGCTGACAATTTTATAGCTGAAAAAAAACCCCACAAAAAACATAAGACAAGCGTTAAAGAACAATTTCTGACCCTTTCTCCTTTATTGGAGACCATGTGCGACTGTATCCTGCTATGGACAACGTCACTTTCGGTACGAACATTCACGAATTTTCGACTCTGAGCGCATTGGAAAAATATTCTCCAATCCTGCGAACTCATCTCAAGTCTTCCCCCCCCCCTCCACGGTTACGAGGCGAGAAAGAGCCACTGTGTTTCGCGCCTTGCTATTAAACGATGAATCGACTCTGCCTCCAGAGTAAGAAGTCTTGAGCTTGCGATTTCTTTCTCCAAACTCATCCTTTCCCCTCAGAATCTGATATACAAATACTCGAGTATCACTGTAGTTTGAGGAGTCCAGTACGCACCTCAAGGCCGTCCTTATCGTCTCGTCCCGTGAGCGTTCATCAGACAGCAGACTTTCTCTGCCATGATTCTACCTTAGTCACTTGGTAGCTTCAGTGAATGGCAAGCTTTTGAATTGGCGTAACAGTCTCCCTTCGTTTAATCGAACAGAAGAAAATCTCCATCGATTATCTTTGATGAAAGAAGTTTCCTCTTCCAGTGTAATTACGAGAATTCCCACGTTTCCCGTCGGACGTCATCTTTGAAGATTGTCTATCTTCATCAGAAGGTTGGGTTGGATCAAGCCCTACATGTCTCATTCGGACCGTGCCCAACTTGGCTCATCGGTTCGTGCCACACGTGTCTCATAGGATTGTTCCCCACTCACCTCATCGCAAGAAGGATGACCTGTGAAAATGAAACTCCCCCCTGCATTATTAGTATTGTTAAGTTCACCCTTTTGATCTGAGCCTAGTAATGCTAATCAATTAATTCCATTTGAGAATCCCTCCTCCTAATAATTATCAAGACACAATTTCAATTTAAAAACTTCCCTTTTGCCCATTATTATTCTTATTTTGATCTTTGTAAATAAAATTAAATTTTGGTTATTTCATCTTTAACACACTTTGAATGATACTCTCGTCCTATTCAAGTAAATTTTGCCAACCAACGATTAACCCTCTCTCTGATTATTAAGGATTTGAAACACAATGCCTCAAGTTTGACCTCCAAGTCGGTCGTTAATCCCTGCGAAGAGTCCTTCAACGGTTCGCGTTACAGTAGGTGATTAAGTCACCCCCCACAAAATATAAGAGTAGTGTATGGTATAGAGTGGTCTACAAGACAATAAGATTTGACCTGTTTCTACATATCCTGTTAAAATTAAAGGTCAAGTGAACGGGAAATACGAAATATATTAGATAACAAAATCATATCAAACCTTTAGAAACCACCTGTATGTTTATATTTATATATATATATGTATATATATATATATATATATATATATATATATATATATATATATATATATATATATATATATGTGTGTGTGTGTGTGTTTGTTCACTTTTTTAAGAAATATTCCCACGTGAAAACTAAATATTGCATAAGCTTTAAGAAATGCCAACATAAATAACATAAAAAATTAAAATAATATATTATCCTCAGAAAGAAGTTTGAACTTCGTCCTTTAACATTTCTTTTAAAGAACGGTTTGTTAAAAAAAGTTCCCATAAAAATGTATTCATCAGAAGTTTGGTTGAAAAGTATGTTTTGAAATATAATGCTACAACGGAAGTAAATGTTGAAATAAATTGTGAGAGGCCGTCGAGTTTTCATGTTAGGAAATGCAACCCCAAAATTTTAAGAAAATTGATGAAAACAAATTTTGGCCCAAGACTATTTTGTATTCTCCCTCTGCTACCCTCAGGAACGATGATAAAAATGAAAAGTTCATGTAAGTGACGGAGATAAATATGATTCAAGAAAGATATAAATCTTTACCTTTCCTCGTAAATTATCTGATTAAGACTGTAAAAAAATAACACTAGTTTCGATTTTTTTCTAAAGTCAATTTTCCATTGGTGCGAAAAAAATCATAAATTTTCTTTAACGTACCCTAACTTAATGACATACATATGAAAAGTGCTCCTTGAGATGCAGATATACTCGTAAAGTACAATTTATAATCTGATCATTTCGAAATTTTCCAGTAAAGTCTGTCTGAAAATATATCTTATGACTTACACACAATATAATTAAATTACTCTATTCCATTTTTTTAGTCATCATTAGGTAAAACTTACTACATTTTTAATAATGAGTTATAATATTCATATTCATTAATCTTCTTTTGTAAGAGTGGGCAACAATATTTGTTGAATTCGTCTGTATGAAGGTTGTCAGAAGAATTCTCAGCTTTTTCATTGTTCGCTATGCTTGCAGCGCTCCTCGGCTTCCCCTAAAATTATTCACCCGTCATACTTTTTGAGAATAATAACTATTTCCCGTATAACAAGGTTATTTACTTGTACATAATAAGAGTGTTAAGTATGCGTAAGTTAATCATAAATGTTTAAGAATTTATATATATATATATATATATATATATATATATATATATATATATATATATATATATATATATATATATATATATATATATATATATATATATATATATATATATATATATATATATGGTTAGGGCTAGTAATAATAAGAATTCCTTAAACTGCAAGAAACGTCTCCTGGAGTTCCTCAGCCCTCATCATGAGCCTTACATATATGACTACAAAACCATCCAATTTTCTGAAAGAGAAATTTTAAGAAGCCTTTAATATAAGCTAAAGTTTAATCTGAACAGAAAATGGGCAATGTAAATTTCACCGCGTATCTTCACTCTTTCTAATTCTATGATAAATGAACAATAACGCTCTTGTCAATTGGGTTATGTAATGGTAATATTATAGTTCCTTAATCCGCTATAAAAGTCACCTGGAATTCCTTACCACTCTTCAAGAGTGTTGAATATTCGACTAGGCAACCATTCGATATATCATTTTTGCATGCAATTAAGGATTTAAACGGACGCCAAAATAACGAATGTTCGGTGCGGCCTATGCATATCATTTGTAAAACCTAAAAGTTCTTTCATTACACGAAGTAACGTGAGATTTCTTATTGTGACTCTATCGTTGCAAAAACTTTACTCTAACTAAAAAATCAAATACCCAGGTTGCTTAGCAAAGATAGTAAATAGTGGAATTTAGACGAGTTTCCGGAGGATTTAGAGTAAAAAATACAAATGATAAATAAGAGGGGGTTGAGACAGACTTATTGAGAAATGATGGCCAATCAGATGCGAAAAAACTCCTATTTCTGCTTTTCAAATAAATCAATAAGACCAAGTTAAATTGGAAAATCTTCCAAAAGTAAAATCTCTATGTACTTAAAATATTCCCCGAAATGCGCTATTTTAACAGCAACATAAGTTTTACAAATGCCTGAAATACCCTAAACCAAAACCAAAACCAAAATATAAACCTGCTAAATTTCTTAGGTTGTACACAAACTGTTTACGTTCAGTACTTAAAATTCAAAATTGTCTCTAATACAACTGTTTAACATTGATAAGTGTCATCAGTCTAGTCTTTTTTCTGTCATGGAACCAAAAATATAAATAAAACGAATGGTTTGACATGTTAAAAATTGATCTAATCATATCCACATGCCGGAATTAAAAAAAACGTAGGAAAAGGCTGGCAACAATTAAGCTAAAATCAGCGGATCCATCCAAGGATGAAACAATTAATGGTATTTTTATCATAATAGATGCTATTATCTACTTCAAGCTTATTCGGAGTATAAGAATAGAAAAGAGAACTACATATCTCAAATCTAGCGTTGGCACAATGCCATTAGACAGTAAGTACTATGTCCAATGGAGAAGTCGAAATTAAAGCAACCGTAGATCAATTATATGAACTGGAAGGAATAAATGCTATATGACCTAAGGATTATATAAGCAATTTATAGGAAATGGATTTCATAGTTTTAATTCCTCAGCATATGTCCTCTTGGGTTCAAAAGGAAATTCAGACTTTAAATCTACCGTGGAATTTCGTAGACCTACCATAGAAGGAAAACCACCGTAAATTCTCTGACAATTATGCAATTGCTAAACCTAGCCTATGTAACATGACTAAGACCAAAGTACCCATCATAAACAATTTTTTACAATTCTTTAAAGAGCAATTAAACAAATGATAAAAAATTAATTTCTAAGAGCCCTCTTTCTAAAATTCCAAAGGAAATTCTAATTCAAATAGGATTTAATCTTAGAAATTGATACGCTAATTCACGCTACATTAATAATCTTTTTTGAAGCGCAACGAATTGTATAAAGAGTCTATCAATATTAATAGTCTGAGTGGAATACTCAGACGATTGAGCTCTATTAGCCAAATCCAAACATACAATTTGTGTCCCAAATCAAAAGACTTTTGTTAAAGTGTAAAAGCCGCTATTTTGAACAATTATTATACTTAACCGCTTCTTTATAAATAGATTGTGAGAAAGTAGATTAGAGTAGGAAAAATATTTCGACGAGGACAGAGTCTCAATGAAACCACATGTCTCACCAACAAAGGAAAGGCCTAACCTTTATCATGTCCCAGGCACGTTTTACCCTTGACAAACTAAGAGTTACATTGTTTTGTGGACTCTATATATAAGGCATATGGAGCCATGGTCTATTCTGGGTTCTACGATGAGTTATGCTTCGTTATTTCTGAAGCAAAAAATTGTGGGTAAGCTCATTACCATTCCCAAACTGCATCGAAAATCTTTCTTCCAACATAGAGAAAATATAATATTCACAACGAATTAAATGTCATTATTTTCCTATATTCTTTAATATGAGTTATTTTATTATATATGTATATATATATATATATATATATATATATATATATATATATATATACATATATATAGGTCAAATTAATTTTCATTCCACTTTAGCGCAGTCATCTAATCGCTTGGTGAGTTTCTTACTGAAACACTTAATGAATCTTAAACTGCCCATTATTAAATTGATTTAAAATCTATAATATTTGGGCATTCTATCAAGTTACTAAAAACAAAGTAAAATGTCTATCAGCTCGTTTGCTAGACTTGCTATCAAGATTTTCTGACAAAAGAAGAGTTTTGAAATGTAAAGTTTGCAGAATAGGAATTGTTTAGGTGTGTCAGTATGAAATGTGAGTAAGATTAATTTGCTTCGAAACTATCACATTCTTGTTGGCTTGCAGTCGGAAGAATTTACCATGTTAACTTTATCGAAACTTTCCTTCAGTCAATAGTCAGAATATTTATATGTTAAGACAGATGATTACACTAAGCTGGAAAAAAATATGATTCGTTTAAATTTGTGCAAATCATTTAGAACAATTTTACACGGCTGAATCGCAAAATGACATTGGCTTCCTACGATCAGGTCAGGTTTTATGAATTTTTTGGTTAATTTTTTTTCTTTCCTTTAACCATAAAATGAAATCCTAGATTGCTCAGGAGTAGGGGTGTCCTGTATTTAGAGTATAACAGATATCAGCCATCATGACTGCCTCCCAGCGTCCCTGATATCTGGTGTGTATCTCCTTCATGTCTTGATAAAATGTGATGCGTGCACTAGCAGAGGTGTTCTTTTACCTTGCAATCTGGATTCTAACATTTGGTCAAAGGACGTTGTCAAATTTAAATCGCAGAGTACATCATGTATTTTGGGAGAAAAACATGTCTTAGCATCATTGTAAAAAAACACTCTTTCTTCATTTTCTTCAACAATGGCAGAAACTTTATCACAAAGGAAGGTTTCCAAAGCAAGGGACTGGAATTTCCTTACAATGATCTCCAAAAAGACTTGCTGAATAAAGATCACGATACTTGAGGCTGCTCCGGTTCTTTCTGTTGTTCCCAGTCAAATAAATAGCACAGAAGTAGCACTCAGTGCCGTGGTTTTTCAGCTCGCCCCAAACCATGGGAATTCCAAACTTCGGATAACTCTTCGTGCCCTTAGTCCAATGACTCAGATACTCGCAGTATGTCTTGCCTACTATGTGCGGTGACCAAACTTTATTCTGGTCACCAAGTTTCATATTAAATTAAGCATGGTAAGCACGCTTTATAAAATCTGCGATTAGAATCTTGTTAGGAACAACGATATATTTGCCGAGGTAGCAAAATACATCAATCAGGCGTATTTTTGTATGATCTTCTGGGCGAGTCCTCACCATTTACCGGCAAAAGAAAAATATCAAGCGGTCAAAAATCGCAAAATATAGACTCGCCAGAATTCGTTTATTTAAAAAAATAAGAAATTTTCTTGCATCATATAAATAGAAAATCCCCGCAAGTGTAATGATATTAAAAAAAAACTGTGGCAATAAATCCAAAAAGTTAACCTGATTGAACGAAATCAATGTAATTTTTCTATTTAGCACATAAAAATTTTCTAAATCAGATGAAAAACTTAGACAATAGAGTTGGTGTTAGCCAGTGTTATTTGAAAGAACAATGATATAACTACTTCCGATAATATATTATCCTTTCAAATTTAATGAGATAAAATTAAATTCCTACACCAAATGAGAGTAAAACAGAATTATGTCCTACGATTGAAAAGTGTAAGAAGTGTAAATTATGTCGTCCGAACCATAAAAATATTTTGTAAAAATCTATGAGAAATAAGTATTAGTTTTATTCAAATTTAAAATAACTTTAATAAAATTCCAATTTTTTATTTTGAATTGATTATCTATTATCTAAACCTTCATATAGCTTCATACTACTCTGTAAATTTGGTAGAAGCCATATTTGAGCTATATTTTTCCTCATTTATTTTGTTTATCTAACACTAAACTTTTCTTAATTATAGATATTTTTATATTTCTAATTAACTTAATTTCCAAATTTGTTTGCTGCACTATAAATATTAACTGCAAACAAATAACAAATAGAATTATATTTTGTAGGGGAATCGACCCTCTCTCTTCTCTCCCAGTTAACACACGGAACGTTGACCGCAAAAACATCCAGGCCAGGCAACATGGGTCAAAGTCGTAACCACAGCCCCTCGCCACTCGTCTCTATGAAAAGCCGAACGGTTTTAAACTGCAAGATCTCTTCTACGAGAGTATATTCAATTTCACCTCGAGTAAGAAATTGGAGACGCATTTCTCTCAAGCTCGAAGGCCAGCGAGAGCCGAGGTAAGACTTACTGAAAAAAACCGTTGGAATAAGAACCTTCCTGCGGCCCGTCCACAAGCCCCTCCCCCCTCCTACCCCTACCCCAGTGGGGTGACGAGGTATAAATAACAAACACTTGGGAAAACGTGGTAGAATTCTTGAGTCAACAAGGCTACAAAGTCCCCTGCAAGAAAGGCCGGGCTACCAAGGGGACGAAGAAACAGCTCATCCTCGAGCTAGTCCCTGGTTATCAAACCGAACTTTAAGTTAATTTGTTCAAGTTTAGTTTATTCTCGTCAGAGAATCCCCCCTCCCCGTTTATCCTGGTGTATCTAAAACACCAAGATAGGCTTCGCCCTTGAGGAAGACTGGAACTAAACGGAAGCTCATCCTCGAGCTAGTTCCTGGTTACCAGACCGAACTTTAAGTTAACTTTTTCAAGCTCAACTTTTGTTTGTAAGAGAAACCCCCTTCCACTATCCTCGTCCTTAAAGAAGATGAAGCCCTTCCCGTGAGTACAGTCCTCGCTCTTGAAGAAGACCTCCCGAGTACAGTCCTCACCCTGGAAGAAGACCTCACCCCCGAGTACACTACTCGCCCTTGATGAATTCCGAAACGGAGAAGAAGAAGTTGCTTCTCGAGCCCGTTCTCCGGTGGTCACTCCGAACTTTAAGTTAACATGGTTTAAGAACCAAGTTCAACTTATTCTCGTCAGAGAGAGCCCTCCTATCCTGGTGCATCCTAATGCACAGGGATAGTCCTTGCCCTTGAAGAAGACTCTTTCCCAGATTACAGTCCTCGCCCTTAAAGAAGACCCTCCCCTCAAAGTACACTCCCTCTAGCACTCCCCTGAGTCAAGGTATTCAAGCCTTAGCGCATTGCTAGACAGTGCGAATTACTCCTCAGAGTAATCCGAAGAGGAGAAAGGAACCTTCTTTCACTATCACGTGATGATATCCCTACCTGCTAGAAGCGTGTGGACCCAAGCTGCCATACTCGCCAAAGTCAATGGGGCTTTCAAGTTATTCATCCGCAACTTCCATCTGGCCGGTCGGCACGCGTCTTGGAGTCAATAACATTCCCGAGGTAAAGTGCTCATTGAGTTCAAGGTCAGACTCAAACCCGTTCCAAAGGGTATCCACAAAGGTAGTTGCGGCCGGTAAAGGCCGTTAGCATTTTTTTTTTTTAATTGAAGTGAGTGGTGGGTCAACCATCACTATAATGTCAAGTAGGTCAGATTAGAAAGACTTTCTTAGAAATAATTGAAGTCCTTATTGTGTATTTAAATTCGTAGCATTTCTGTCGTTCATGTTTATTTTGTTTTTGTGTTTTAATTAAAGTTTTAGTTTGTTTTAACAATTTTGTTTATCCTTCCTCGGATCGCTACGTTAGCACAGGGAACCTTTAAAGCTTAAAGAAGTCAAGACCCTCGATAATAATAATAAAATCTTATATCGCACTCTTAGAGAGATTTCCCGTTAATCAAGGAGTAGTACGTAAACAACTCATACGTACGATCATCCTTCCATCACTCGGTCCTTCCATATACGAACGACATTAAAGGTTTGGTGTCAAGGTGTGAGGTCCTACCTATACCACAACATATTCAATTAAATCAAATATATTACTCAAATATAAATTCAATTAAATGTTAATGTAATAAGAAAATACGAATAATGGTATGTTAAAGAATAAACCCCCCAAATTTATATGTATGCTTATCCGATTAATGAAAAAGAAATTTATCAATTTAACTATTTATTTATTAAATCAAAAGCCATTTTTCTAATTCTTAGGTAAGTATTAAGCATAAATAAATAGAGGAAGCAAAAACTTAATCATAAATTTATAATAAGCAAATCAAATTAAATTTTATGTAAAGTAAATAAATTTACAAAAATATCCGTGCTTTCACATATTAATAAATTTTATTAAATAATTAAACTAGTTATATATATATATATATATATATATATATATATATATATATATATATATATATATATATATATAGAGAGAGAGAGAGAGAGAGAGAGAGAAAGAGAGAGAGAATTGAATAATATCCACTCAAGTCAATGCGGTAAGGTATGGGTAATAGTAAGAATCCTTGATCCGCTAGAATGTCCATTGGTGTTCTTGATCGCTCTGCAGGAGCGCCATCCAATAGCTGCAAGTAAAAATAACTAGACATTTGGCATTGAAATTAAAAGATGTTATTCATGGCTTTAATGCCAAAATCTCTGGTAAGACCTCATTTGGAGTATGGAGTTCAATTCTTGCCTATATACATACAGATAGAAATTGTACTATTGCAACTTTTGAATATAGAAATAGAACAGACGAATAAAAATTCTAAATTAATTTCACTTTATGATCAGCCACTGTGGAGTAATATTATTGAACTCTCGAAAATCCTCAACACCACTCCACTGCCGTTGATGCCACTAAGCTGTATCCTAACAGGACCTATTTTCTATTGTCATGATTCACCGCCTAAGCCAGGTTGACTGGAAGCCATTTTAAGTAAACTTTATACGGTGGAGGATTTCAAATAAAGCAATTGGATTTTCTGCCTTATTATTTTTTAGCAATTTTGTGCCTCTCCTGAAATCCCGGGCACGATGTAGAGCTGGTATCTATTCTACATCGTTGCTGTTTATCGTAACCCATGTCCCGCTTAATGTTGTGAGTCTCTTGTGTGAATGTGATAACTTAATCAGAATAGTAGCAGAAAACTAAATGAAGTAAGAGGTTTTTAGATGGATGCTATTTTTCCTGGAGATTAGGTTAATCTCTGTCCACTGTAAGTAGGAAAGGATCCTGTATCCGTTCTAATTCTATCTCGGTAAACTCCGAATTAAACATTCTCCTTGGTCACGCTCCCGTTTTGACCAAACTCTAACAGCTGTCCAGAATTGAGTCGCCTTTCCACCTTTACCGAACCCCTAACGGAGTCTAATTTATAGTTCAAATATACCTTATTACCAACTACGAATCATACCATGCCGGCGACCAAGGTATATAGTGCTAGTGAGAAAGAGATTAGAGTAAAACATCGTGAAAGACCATCTACCTTCCTTAAGAGGAACAGCATTAATCTCTGATCATCTTTGTACTTTCCCTAAGTAAGTCCTCACTATATCGGTCGATCGTCGGTCGGTCGTCGTCGTTTTGCATTTTTTTGTAATGACATCATAATTATTCTGCCGATTCTAACAAAATTTGAAAACATTATGTTAATGTATATTATGTATATAATGCTATATGCAGACACTCTCAAAAGAAAAGTGAAATACCACTCCAAGCGCTTTCGTCTTTATTCTTAAAGACCTTTGCATCCATAACCCTATATTTTAAGAACGAGATTTTTTGAAGGTTTGAATAAGATTTTTTCTTTTAGTTTGTTTGTCACCTAAGTATATTTAATTTTTTTTATCAAAGTTATCTCTAATAATTCCTTTAGAAGAAGAAGAAGAAGAAGAAGAAGAAGAAGAAGAAGAAGAAGAAGAAGAAGAAGAAAAGGAAGAAGAAGAATAAGAAAAAGAAGAAGAAGAAGAGGAAGAAGAAGAAGGTGTTTGAATAAGATTTTTTCTTTTAGACCGGGTGTGACCTAAGTATATTTAATTTTTTATCAAAGTGATTTCTAATAATTCCTTTATAGAAGAAGAAGATGATAAAGAAGATGATGATGAAGATGAAGATAAAGATGAAGATGAAGACAAAAATGAAGAAGAAGAAGATGATGATGAAGATGATGATGAAGATTATGAAGATGAAGATTAAGATGAAGATGAAGATGATCAAGATGAAGAAGAAGATGAAGAAGAAGATAAAGATAGGGAATAAGATGAAGAATAAGATGAAGATGATGATCAAGAAGAAGAAGAAGAAGAAAAGGGTGTTCAGGGTGTTAAAATAAGGAGTCTATAAAATGGATTTAAAAAGGCGATTAAGATTAGCAAATAAGGCCGTAGGCTACCCCCCGTAGGGTTGCCTGTTTAACCAAGCTTTTCCTGTTAAGGAAGAGAACAGCGGCTTGTATATATATATATATATATATATATATATATATATATATATGGAAGATATCACATTGGCGTGATGTATTTATAAGCCCCTGGACATAAGGCGTCCCGGGTATTAGCAACTCTCCAGATTGTTTCCAGTTCCATTTCATTTGGTTTGGTTGTCATTAACGTCGGATTCACTCGAGTTTTTGCGAGATTGTTTCCTGCTATTTCGTTTTGTTTAGGATCTCTTACCTTATATATATTGTGTTCCTTGCCTAGTTTCCTAATTATTAGTTGAAAATGGCATCTTGCTGAAACTAGACCGATAGTTATAAATAAAATCTTGATTAAAATATTGTGGTTTACAATTATCTATCATATATATATATATATATATATATATATATATATATATATATATATATATATATATATATATATATATATATATATATATATATATATATATATATATATATATATATATATATATATATATATATATATATATATATATATATATATATATATATATATATATATATATATATATATATATATATATATATATATATATATATATATATATATATATATATATATATATATGATAGAACGGTCTGAGTCTGCTTTTATTCAGCTTCTATCCCATGTTAAAACACATGGTTACCCGCGTGTATCCTGCGAGAGGAAGTAGAAGGCGAGTTATCCCCCATCATAGCCAATGTTTAATCAAGGAAGTTCACTCTCACGTTTCGCCTCCATACGTCGATCTCGCCAGATTGAATTAGGCTTATGGGCAGATAAGATATTTTTCCAGGTGCCACCGGGACGTTCCCTCGAAGTCCCTCACCCATTTGTCCCCTACGTCATGGGGATGGATCCGGCTATTTATACCATAGCTTTTCCCAATTGAAGTAGATCCAGATTATCTTCGCGAGGCATCAAGCTGATCCGGTCTCCCTTGTGCAACTAGGAACTCTGCCGAGAAACCCCTTATTCTCCAGAAGAGGACAATATCCCTTGAGTGCCAAGGTTCGTGCCCCTCGAGACGCCAACTCACCAAGGCACCGTGTGTTGTTCAGAAAGAGAACAACGTTAGAACAGCCATTGTTCTTTGAGCCTGTTCGACAAAAAACTGTTCTCACTCCCATCCCTGTTGTTCAGAAATAGAACAACATCAGAACAGTAATTGTTCTTTAGCCCGTTCGTCAAGAAACGGTTCTCGTTCCCCTGACATCAGGTCAGGCAAATTTAAGTCCTCCTTTTTAACGTTCTTCAAGAGAATGCTTGGTTACAACAATAACCTTCATTGTTCATCTAGAACATCTCCAATATCCTGTCACAAGGATCGCTTGTACTTCCGCGCTCCACTTTACTCTAACTCCACGAAGAAAGCCCTTTTCCCTCGTTAAGGACAACCACCCGAAGAACCCCTTCTTCTGGAAATCCCTAGTTGGACCCAAGATTCCTTCCCATCGTCTTCCTATGCACGACAACCTTGTAATTACGTAAGCTAAGCATTACCTTCAATCATTTAACCTTTTATCAACGCAACTCTGTGCTTTAAACGGTTTAGCGAACCATACCCCCTCTTTGTTTGTTTGCCGTTTTAAATCTCTCCAAATCTTAATCCACAGATTTGACAGATATTCCCACGACCTTTTTCATTTCCTGTGTTCTCCCCTTTTAATCCACGTTTATGTAAAAAAAATTTCGTGTGTTGTTGATAGATTAATTAATAAAACTCTATTTTATTAATGGAAGCCAGATTATTTATCATTGTGCTCCGTTCCACTTCTTATGTATATTAAAGATAAATAAGCCTCTTACAGCCCCTCTTTCTTTTTGAACTAACCTCGGTCAATAAGATTACCACGCACTCAAAATATAGACTAATTTCCTTAACGAATAGTTATAAATAGTATGTCGAGGAATGACTCCCGATGATATACCATATATCACTATTCGTTAAGAAAACTTCCTTAATTATCTTTAGAGTGCGTTAATGTCTGGCGGCCGATATTATGTATCTTCGATATGCATAAGAAGTGGAACTGAGCTCAAGGATAATAATATTGCTATCATTAATAAAATAGAGTTTTATTAATAATAACTATCAACAAACACCAGACTGAAAATATTGACATAAACAGACAATGGAAAGGGTCATGGAGCCTCGGGCTAGTCCGAGGATTTAGAGGATTTAAAAAGGTAAAACAAATATAGAGTTAAAGAGATGGGATGGTTCGGTAAACCATTTAAAGCACAGGATAGTATTGACAAAAGGGTTAAGTACTCAAAGGCGACGTTTGGCATACGTAACTTTACACTAGTGGTGGAGTGGAAGTTTGCTTGAAGGAATTTTCGGTCCGCTGGCGAGTTCCAGCCGAAAGGGGGCAATAAAATGATCCTGACGTAGCGTCTTGGGAATGAGAACCGTTTCTCGACGAACCGCTTGAGGAACAATGGCTGTTCTACGTTGTTCTCTTCTGAACAAAGGGGGTAGTGGTGAGAACCGTCTCTTGTCTACGGGCTCAAGAACAATGGCTGTTTTAATGTTGTTCGCCTCTGAACAACAGAGGGGGGGGGGGGTGAGAACCGTCTCTTATCTACGGGCTCAAGAACAATGGCTGTTCTAATGTTGTTCTCCTCTGAACAACAAGGAAGAAGGGTGAGAACCGTTTCTTGGCGAAGGGCTTAAAAGAACAATGGCTGTTCTACGTTGTTCTCCTCTGAACAACAGGGGAGGGGGGGGGGGGGTGAGAACCGTTTCTTGGCGAAGGACTCAAAAGAACAATGTCTGTTCTACGTTGTTCTCTTTCTGAACAATGAGCGGGAAGCCTTGAGGACTTAGCGTCACAAAAGGCTCGAACCTTTGGCACTTAAGGGATATTGTCCTCCTTCTGGACAAGTGATGGTGAATCTAGAGGTCGAGGTCCCTTGGCGCACAAAGGGAGAGAGGGTCGTGGTGATGTTTCGCGACGAAAATCTGGATCTCCAATCTGATCTTAGTGGTAAAGTTTCCATATAAATAGCTAGGACATCTCCTTGGCGTGGGGGACAATGGGGTGGGAGCTTCGAGGGAACGCACAGCCGAGCCGGAGAACAATGCCTTATCTGCCCATAAGCCTAACACAATCGGGCGAGGTCGGCGTATGGGGGAAAACGGGGGGACGATAACCTCCTTGTTTAAACATTGACATCCGGTGGCTGCGATAAGGCGCCAAGCTTCGAATCGAAGATGCACGTAGGCAACATCGTGGTTTTAAATAATATGTGATGGAAGTTGAAATTAACGCAGCTTGAACTCGTTCTATCACACCCTTCCATTCCGGGGGGAAGTTGTCACTTCGGAAAAAAAAGAGAGAAGGGACAACGATAGAGCTCCGTTGTGGGGAACTCATTTTCTTGTACCAGCCGTACCTTCCTGCACCTAACTAGTATTACCTTAATACATATACTTATTTTGATCTTTAGATTACAGGGGAAAATAACCTTTAATACAACTCAATCAAAGAAAAAAAAAAGGGGCATGGAACCATGAAATTATATAAAATTAGTACATACGGGACAAAATAATTTATACGTAAATTAATGGGTACAAATATATATACATACAAAAAAAATTAGACATTGAGCGTTACAAAATTCAGACATATACATTAATTAATTATATTTCAAGAGAACCTTAATTTAAGTCGTACAAAACGGTATATACCTACATGGAGATACTAATCCTATGAATACAATTATTCTACGCTATTCGGTAACGCATTCCTACTGAGTGCGTCAGCGACCTGGTTATCGGAACCTTTTATATAATTTATTTTAAAATGATACTCTTGCAAGAGTAAACTCTAGCGCATGATGCGGCCATTTGAGTATCGCACATTCCTAATATAGGCTAACGGACAGTGGTCGGTTCCTATCTGAAATTCTTTTCCTATCAAGTACATCTTGAATTTGTCTATGACCCAGATAATTGATAGAGCTTCCTTTACTACAGTGGCTTATCTCTTTTCGCGTGGTAATAATTGAAGACTAGAATATGCAACTGGATGACTCGTTCCGTCATCCACGTATTGAAGGATTACACCTCCAATGCCCTCGTTGCTCACATCGGTCTTAATCCCAAAGGATTTTTCCGGGTTGGGCAACTTTAAAAGGGGGGGCAGAATTGAACTTACTCTTGAGCTGATTAAAATGGTAAACAGCGACATCATTCCAACGTAAACCATCGGGGGAATTTTTTTTTTCAAGGGGGCTGAGGGGGGCCAAAGTTGCAGCGAAATTCGGAACAAATCGCTTGTAGGGAGAAGCTGATCCTAGGAACGATCTTAATTGCTTCTTTGTAATCGGGAGGAGCATGTCGGCAATTGCCTTAATCTTGTTCTCTTGGGGACCTAACTTGCTTTGTCCTAATTTGAAACCCAAATATTTGATGGTTTCGTGGGCAAAATGGCATTTGCTGGGGCCAATGATGAGGCCATTTTCGCGCAGTCGCTCGAAAAGAGCTAATAGGGTGGTTAAATGGTGACTACATTCAAATAGCTCGTGTAGATGACTCTTCTGACGTGGTGTCAGCTGCGCGTTACTATCCAGGTCAGAGGGTTTTAAAGACTCGCCTGGTAGAGAAGGAGGAGGGTAATCGGCATCAGGTTGGATGCACACTGTCTGGATTACATTAAGGGACTCTGTGGTGTAATCTTCTTCAAGCGCCGATGTTTCGTCCAGTTCTACGAAGGTATCTCCATGGACGCGTTGGGGGTTCTTTTTTCTTGGGGTCCACGGACAGTCTCCGTGTCCTTGTCTTGGGCCTTATCACCTAAGGGTGTTAGTGATTCACACTCCTTTTGTGCCGTCCTAAAGTCCTGGTTAAGGGTCTCCGAGAAATCGGACGTTATCGGGGTTCTGATGGGGACGGGCTCCTGGGCTTCTTTCTTATCTTGGCCTCGAGGAAGGGTGGCCTGAAACACAGGGTAGAAACTTACTTGGGGGCTCTGTCCTATAAGTACGGAACAGAATTGTATGGGTGCTATAATGACTTCAGCCCAGCCATCATAATATTGACACTGCAGGTAACATCTAACGACGGGGAATCGGTTCGCCCGCCCAAGGTGGTCATGTACCACCGCAAATTTTTCGTGGTTAGAGGCCACTGGGAGGAGTTCGTCGGACACGATGAAACACGTACATCCTGTGTCCCTGACGAGAGTCGATACTCGGCAGCCGTCCACGCTGCCCTCCTCATATTTCAAAGTTCCCGATGGACTTTTATCAAAAATAAAATTTACCTGGTGGCTTGACGGAGGGGGAGAAGTTTCTGCTTGGGTCTGTACCACGGGGGGAGCCGGGGTTCGTATTAGTCTGGTGAACTTGGTGGGCTGGTCCGCTTTTAAGCCTAGAATTTTGGGGGCAATTCCAGCTCATGTGGTTTTCTACACCACAGGTGAAGCATATGATTGGAAGAGAGATGGAGGAGAAATCTTAACGGGAGGTTTGGAGTCCCGTTGTTGGTTTTGGGGAAAGAAGTTTTGGGGTTTTACAGGGCTCAGAAACTTTGTCAGCTTTCCTGGGAAGGGGCGCGAATCCTTCCTTCTTTCTTCTCGTTCGATTTCTCTTTCTCATTTTTCTCGTTGTATTTTTCTTTCTCGTTCTTCTCGTTGTATTTCTCTTTCTCGTTCCTCTCGTCGGATTACTCTTTCCCTTTCTCTTTCTTCTTTTTTTTGTATTTCTGCTTCAATCCGAGCTAATTCAATCTGATGGTGAAGCTCAGCTTGTCTTATCCGTTCCTCTCTTATGTACTTAATTAGTTCTTTTCCGGAAAGTCCCAAGGATTCTCCTTGCGCTTTAAAAATTTCGAACTGAGTCATCTTTGCACTTGGGGGCGCACTAGTCAACCAACTAAAATTCCTTGCAACAAGAATTATGCCTCTATAGAATTAGTCTGCCTAAATATGGGCACTGACCTATTCGTAAATGGTTTCTCGATCTAAATAAACACTGACTAAAATCACAAAAAAACACAAACAAATTATTATAACCGTTCCTTGAGCTACTCCAGCTTCTTAAGTTTCAAAAAAGGGGATAGCAATCGTTAAAACAAAAGGGAACTACTATACTCTATTATTATAACGAATAACACTATGCTTTACTCGACTGAGACCAGTGTTTGCAAAGATAAAGCGTTAAACCTTACACACCTGATACCAAATTTAAATAGTATATATATATATATATATATGTCGTAGAATGACTCCCGACGATATACCATATATCACTATTCGTTGAGGGAACTTCCTTAATAATCTTTAGAGTGCGTAGATGTCTGGCGGCCGATATTATGTATCTTCGGTATGCTTAAGAAGTGGAACTGAGCTCAAGGATAATAATATTAAGATCATTAATAAAATAGAGTTTTACTAATAATAACTATCAACAAACACAAGACGAAAAATATTGACATAAACAGAGAATGGAAAGGGACATGGGGGCTCGGGCTAGTCCGAGGATTTAAAGGATTTAAAAAGGTAAAACAAATATAGAGTTAAAGAGATTAGATGGTTTGGTAAACCATTTAAAGCACAGGATAGAATTGACAAAAGGGTTAAATACTCAAAGGTGAAGTTTGGCTTACGTAACTTTACACTAGTGGTGCAGTAGAAGTTGGCTTGAAGGAATTTTCGGTCCGCTGGCGAGTTCCAGCCCCGAGGGGGGGAATAAAATGATCCTGATGTGGCGTCTTGGGAATGAGAACCGTTTCTCGACGAACGGCTTGAAGAACAATGGCTGTTCTACGTTGTTCTCTTCTGAAAAAGGGGGGGGGTGAGAACCGTCTCTTTTCTACGGGCTCAAGAACAATGGCTGTTCTAATGTTGTTCTCCTCTGAACAACAGGGGGGGGGGTGAGAACCCTCTCTTGTCTAAAGGCTCAAGAACAGTGGCTGTTCTAATGTTGTTTTACTCTGAACAACAAGGGGGAAGGGTAAGAACCGTTTCTTGGCGAAGGGCTCAAAAGAACAATGGCTGTTCTACGTTGTTATTCTCTGAAAAACAGAAGGGGGGGGGGTTAGAACCGTTTCTTGGCGAAGGGCTCAAAAGAACAATGGCTGTTCTACGTTGTTCTCTTTCTGAACAATGAGGGGGAAGCCTTAAGGACTTGGCGTCACAAAAGGCTCGAACCTTTGGCACTTAAGGGATATTGTCCTCCTTCTGGACAAGTGATAGTGAATCTCGATGTCAAGGTCCTTTGGCGCACAAAGGACGAGAGGGTCCCAGTGATGTTTTGCGACGAAAATCTGGATCTCCAATCTGATCTTAGTGGTAAAGTTTCTAAATAAATAGCCACGACATCTCCTTGGCGTGGAGGACAATGGTGTGGGAGCTTCAAGGGAACGCACAGCCGAGCCGGAGAACAATGCCTTATCTGCCCATAAGCCTAACTTAATCTGGCGAGGTCGGCGTATGGGGGAGAACTGGGGGACGTTAACCTCCTTGTTTAAACATTAACATCCGGTGGCTGCGATAAGGCGCCAAGCTTCGAATCGAAGATGCACGTGGGCAACATCGTGGTTTTAAATAATATGTGATAGAAGTTGAAATTAACGCAGCTTCAACTCATTCTATTACATAGTATATTGTCGGGAGCCTATTCTACGACAATATATATATATATATTTATATATATATATATATATATATATATATATATATATATATATATATAGATATATTTATATATATAATTATAATAAATCAAAAGTAATAAAAATGTAATTTGTATATTGAATTTTTTAATGATTCGTAATATTAATAAAATAAATTTTGCTATTAGTTACATCATTCACTTTAGTATTAATGACGTCATTAATTTAGAATTAATTTTCTACCATAAATTTGTCACCTCGTAAGGTTTTTCATGAGTAATTGAATTAAATTTCTTTTTTCTATTATAGACATTTATTTTATAATCGGTGCTCGTTGATCTTCTTGACCAATTGAAAAAACCATTCATTCTGAAATTCGGCCTGTATGCGAAGGACTTTGTTGTGGAATAGCCAAACCCTCTCTCTCTCTCTCTCTCTCTCTCTCTCTCTCTCTCTCTCTCTCTCTCTCTTTCTTTATATATATATATATATATATATATATATATATATATATATATATATATATATATATATATATATATATATATATATATATGTATATATATATATATATATATATATATATATATATATATATATATATATATATATATATATATATATATATATATATATATATGCCTTTTGGGGGTTTCGTCAAAGTTGGTTTGGTTTGAGAGGAGTCGACCTAACGAGTTCGTGCATCGGAAATAGTTAAGAGTTCCGTGGGAAGGTTTACTTTTTTATTTGCGGGGTCTTTTCAAAACAAATAATTTAGAGTGTAACTTGGCCAAAGCTTAACAGGTAGCTGATCCTCGTTTACGGTTGCAAGAAAAAGACGATAACAAAAATATAGCTTTAGTATCAAATAAATACAATTGTATTATATACAGATACATAGATTAGAGGGAATGATCAAACATGTGAAATTAAATTTCGGCACGGGACACAGCAGAGATAAATATGGAATTAGTAGTCGGGTTCAGATCGGTGATTAATTAAAAGGGAATTTAATTCGGTGGTTACACAAAGGATGGAACGTTATGGGTAGACCAGATTATAGAATAATCTGTAGGCGTCAGTGATTGCAGCTGCTTACGTGTTCGTTGGAGAGAAGGGCCAGACGGGATATGATGACTGCGATAGGGAAGCTGGTTTCTCTCACTGGGCGGATGAAGGAGCACACGTAGTTTCGACTTCGGAGATGGAGTTCTTCGTCAGATACTTACCGATTGACTATGACAGAGTTCACAGATGTCGATTTAGCCTTTGTCCTCGAATCGAAATCGCCGATGTCTCCGACCGCGACGGATGAGCACGTCTTTTGCTCCTACGAAGTGTTAGGTGGGATATTGCTAAAGTATTCCACGCCAAACCGAGTCGGGTGATTATATACACGCTTCGTCGGTGGCTGAGATTACCTGGCGAGAGTCTTCACGACTCGCCAACCTTAAGGGAAGGCAGCGCCTCCTTCGAGGAACTGAGATAAAGTTGGTTTAGAATGTTCGAAGACCTTTGTTCTATGCCGGAGGCAGGAGGCTGGCCGAAAGAGCAAGCGAGACCAGGAAAATCTGTTCCTAAGTAAATGCAGCTGGGATGCAATAAAACGGCGTTGACCGCATCCTTGACGTAGACCAGCCTCGCTTACCCCGCTTCATGCGTTGATCTCGAGACCACCAGGATACAGAACGGCACGAGGTCCCCCTTTGACCTTATTCTTCTACAGACTAATATGGCCTTCCATGTATATCGGAAGGGATTAAAATTATTTTGCCTCTGCAAAGTACATAGAGGAATTTAGTGAACCGTTTAAAGAGATCCAACGCGGGTAGACTTAGATACATTAGTTAGCGTGCAGCTCTTTTTTTGTACTTGTAAAAAAAATGTACCTTCACTTCATTTAAAATGCATCTAATTGTTAAAATTTATCTGCCTTTTGGCACGAACCTGCACTGCGCTGAATTTCTGAGAGTAATAAGAAATAAAAGTCCATTAAGGTTAGCTCCCAAGCCTCTGAATTTAATTTACGAGAAGTCGGATTATTTCTCAAAAGGTTTAAAATTTTAACATACTAATAAGAGTACATTAAGTAATATTGTGTAGAAGTATTTTTTCAATATCTCAGGGGGTTACGGAATTACAACCTGTCAGTTATAACGGACGCTCGGCAGATCCCATCCTCAATATCACATGCTTGTAAGAGTGTAAATTGGAATAGTTAGTACCAGTAACAAAATTCATGATCTTTATAGTGACTACATATTTTTTAAATGATTATATTTGATTAATGATGATAATAAAACTAAAACACATTTTTAATAATAATCAAATGTATTATTTCCACTTACAATTTAGATCAGAGATTCCTTTTATAAGTAATACACATGCAAATAACAAAAAATAGTTTTTCATTATAAATTATAAGAATGTTTTATATTTACAAGTATATATACATAAATCAGCTAAATATATCATATTTTATTAGTTTATTGAACATGATATTTTATAAAACATTTGTGATGTAAGCCAAAGTCGCATTTCTCGCACTGAAAATGACTTTTTCTTGAGCATTCCTTACCATGTCTTTCCTTTGGAATGTATAGGATCTAATGCCTGATGTTAACATATCGACACGAATCCTTGACATTATTCGAAACTCTTTTGCATCGAACGCTTTGCACTCCATGAATTTTCAGAAGAGGGATTGACACATTTTCAATAAACTAATATAAAATAATTTCAGTGCCAACTTTGTTCAGCAAAATACAGGTATTGTTAACTGCAAGTGATATCATATATGAAAAATTAGTCCACCACCTGTTAATTTGTCCCATTCTAATACGAGAGCTACCAACGTAATCAAGATGATCTACATACCCCATATATTTGTTATAATTGTGTAGGCTCTCTGGTTGCGGAATATTTATATATTTCTTTTGAACTTTATCACAACGCTGGGTTGAACTCATTGTGTAGGTTTCAAAGTTAATCACAAATATTACATCGTTATCATCTTTCCACTTAACAACGATGAGCTGAAGTCAGCGGTTTCAAGAGACATCTTCCCTTTCTGTTTTCTTTACAAGTAGCTGATTCACATATCCCAATCTTAGTTAGCTCATCCATGAGACCAACACTATTAAATTATTATCAAAAAATACTTTATAGCCCTTCTCATGAGGTAGGCGGGTGTTTGCAAACAAATCTATCACAACATTTCCGCCAACACCAAATTTATTTGAACCTGGTTGTGTTGATGTCATACATTTCTTCTATACAATTTAAAAGAATGCATGTACCCATGCTTAGAGCAAAGTCCCCATATTTTAACCCAAATCTGATTGGCTTACTTCTAACAAATTGCTTTTTATAATGTTTACCATAGTAGGGCATCATACTTTCATGTATGGAAATATGCTCATCCAATCCACAATGCTGTAAATATTTAGTTTGCATATAGTGAATAATTGTCAAAGTTTGAATGCGCGATCATTTTTTGTATTGGTTGTGTTTTTCATTAAATGGATTTTACTTAGAATATTTTCAAACCTGTCTCTCCTAATGTTGTTTAATAAAATCTTCGGTACATTGTCTTCTGATAACCAATACTTTCTCTTATTTGGAATAAAACAATGAGATGGCAATAATAGTCCTCCAAAAAATTTTAATAATTCAGAAGTGTTCATATCAAGACTTTTATTATTTTGAAGAACATATAAATTAGTTTGTTCAACAATCAAGTTTATAAAATCTTTAGTGAAGAAGAGGTTAAAATAATCAATAGGATTAGAGCAAGTTGTAGCTTCTTCGATATATCTTCTGTTGTAGTATAATCTGTATTTATCCTCACTTGTTGTTTTATGATGGGTTTTCCTTACTATAGCATTCATTTTCTGCCTCTTCAACACTACCAATACCACCTGCGTGAGTGATATCTGCAGGAGCTTCCAGATGAAGAACCTGCTTCTTCATCTGAATGGTCACTGTCTCCATCAAATAGTTCATCAATAGGGAGACACGTAAAAATATCGCCAGCTTCGTCTATCTCTTCTAAGTAGGCCAATGCTGCTACCGTTATGAGAGAGCTGTGTAAAAATAATATATAATTACACTATAAAATACTATTTATAGGGCTGAGCCAGAAAGTCCTGACTCACTTAGAAAGCGGAAAGAAAAAAAAATTGGGGGAGCTTCGGTAACATTAGATAGGTTAGCCTTGCTTATTTGACTACCAGCCTACGTTAGTGTTGCTCCATAATATGTTGTTGTTTTCTTTTCGCTTCCTAAGTGAATCAGGACTTTCTTGCTAGCATTATATATATATATATATATATATATATATATATATATATATATATATATATATATATATATATATATATATATATATTTTATATATATATATATATATATATATATATATATATATATATATATATATATATATATATATATATATATATATATATATATATATATAAATTATTTCTAAATAGTTTTTCTACATAATTCCTGAACTACTATATATTTATAATTCTAAATGTAAGAGTTAGTTAACTCTAAACTTATCATAGTATTCTCTAACTATATTTTTTAGCGATAATTCGTGTATATTGTACCGAGCGTCCGTTATAACTGACAGAATTTCAAAACAATAATAATACAGGAAAATTCACATACCATAGTAATATTTTGTAAAATATATGAAGCTTAACTTATATGGTTATGTAATTTATACCATTGACACACTATTTCAAATTCTTATATAATAAAAAACATAAATATATGCTGGCTGTTTAGTCACGCATTTGACACTTTCCGCCATGATGTTTATTATGTTGTTTGGGAAACAGTGGTACGAACTGTAACTGTTTTTTCTCTGGAATGTTCGCAACATATTTCTGCTAAATAATTTTTGAAACTAAAATTATTAAATCAGTTATAATAGATTTTTTTACTATCCGTTTAAACGGACCGTCGGTACGAATGGGTTTTAATAAACTAAGTTGAACTCAAGCATGTTAAGTGTGTACTTTGCTTTTTCTAGTGCCTTTGCGGATGTGGTATTTTACCTTGCTTGATAATAATTCAGTAAGAAAATAATTTATAATATACACTATAATATACACTATTTGCGTTAGTATTTTTAACCCTTAAACACAAACATGGGGTTCTGTCCACCCCACAAAAAAAAAACATTGGCAACTCTGCCATAGTAGCTGCCAGCACTTCACCGGTAACTGTCGGTTTAATCCAGAGATTGCCCTAGTAAGGTAGGTGTGCGAGTGTCCTGTGCTCCTAATGTTGTTGTTGTCATTCTTGTTTTTGGTGCAGCACACCCCACTTTAGTGTTTTAGTAGAAATCTATTTGGGGTGCATACCACCCCAAATATGTGTTTTTAGGTCAGTTTTTGGTGAGTTATGTATTGTTGTACTATATTTTTATTGTCTTTTCTAATTATTTTTATTTCTTTGCAGGCATGAATAAAAGTGTTCCAGGTACTATTGACAGAGATTACATATATTAGAAAAGAAAGTACTATAAAAGCAGCAAAAGTGTCAAATAAAAAGTGTCCTAGATTATATTTACATAAATCATAAATAAATAAAACAAAAAGACAATAAAAGCAAATTATATTTAGAAACAGTGAAAGTGTCAAAGAATAAGTTCTTATTTTCTTTATTGTTTTACAGGGTTATTAAAATTTTTCCAGGTAAAAAATTTGGACACAAAAACAGTGAAAATGTCAAAGAAATTCTTACCTAATGGGGAGCTATCACATATGTTGAATGGGACTGCTGTCTTGTCAAACTTAGGTGAGGATTCTGAGGATGAAAATGAAGACTTCAACGAAGATATTGCTGAAGTATCGGCAAGTGATGGGGAGGAGGAGGATCAAATGAAGGTAGATGTGTTGTAGGATAGTGATGAGGATAAGGATTATGTCCCATCGTGTAGTGAACTAGATGAAGAGCCAGAGGATGTTGAAATTGAGACAGGGAAAGAAGAAAAAACAAAAGCAAACCAGCAACAAAACAATTCGCACATCATCCCCAAAGAAAAAAATGCACTGTTGCTGGACCACACCCTCGCAACTTTATAGATAGTATTCCTTCCACCTCAGCTGATGTAACTTCTCCACCTTCACCTATAGCTGCACCTAATGATGCTGCTTCCAACGTGGACACGACCGCTACAGCCAGCTCTTCTGATGCTACCCCTTCTTCCTCTGCAACCAGTGGTGGTAGGATACGTGAGAGAAAACGGAAACGAGCTCAAGTTGATGGTCCATCTTTAGTACGATTTGAGAGTACTACTCTGGAAAGTAAGAGTGGGTTCAGATGGTCAACCCACCCACAGTCCAATAGCAAACATCATCTAGCCAGGAACATTGTTACTGGTAACTTTGGACCAAGTGCCGAAGCACAAGCTTGTGATTCCCCGGAGAAGTGCTTCAACTTGTTCATGGAGGATTCATTTTTAGATATAGTCTGTCAGTGGACAAATAAGAGGATTGAGAGTAAAGCCAATAAATACGCCACAAAAACAATAACACATAAAAGTCTGGAACCGGAGGAACTTCGGGCACTCATTGGGGTGCTAATTTTTTATGGATGCCAGAAGGATGGCCATATCTCAACCTGCGACATGTGGTCTACTGAGATAGGTGCACTATTGTACCGTGCTGCAATGTCGCAGGCCCGTTTTTAACTTCTAATAAACTGTTTACGCTTTGACGACCTACAGACAAGAGAGACAAGAACAGAGTGACAAATTTGCACCTTGCAGGGAACTGTTTGATAAATTGATGGAAAAGTATCAAACCCACTGCATAGCCCATGAAGATCTCTGTATTGATGAGCAGCTGGTTGCATTTCGTGGAAGATGCCCATTCAAAATGTATATGGTCCTCATAAATGATTGCAAGACCAAATATCTATTAGAATGCATGCCATACCTAGGAAAGGATTCCACATGGCTCACAGCTGGACTAGGATTGGGACATTATTTCACGAGAGAACTTTCAAAGCCATACCACCACACAAACAGAAATGTGACCACTGATAATTGGTTCACTTCTGTAGCTCTAGCCACTGATCTTCTGATTTTTTTTGGTTTAGAACACTTAAGGCAAAAAAGCGAGAACTTCCACCTCAGATGAAGAGTAAAGATGATAGAGACTGTGCTTCAAGTGCCTTTCTCTTCACATAAGACATGACCCTGGTTTCATATGTGCCTGAAGGGAAAGCCACATGTAAAATGAAGTTGGTTCCTTACTCTCATCTATGCATTTCCAGCCAACCCTAAATGAGAAAGGAAAGCCGAAGATAATAGAATATTATAACAGTACCAAAGGTAGGGTTGACGCTTTCAAAGAAATGTGTGCATTGTACTCCTGCCACCGGAGAACTAGAAGATGGCCCCTTTGTATGTTTTTCTGGATGTTGAATGCCGCTACTATCAATGCCATGGTAGTATACAAGTCAAATCTAGAAAAAACAGGAGTTACCAGACCTACAAAACGCCGTCGCTTCGTGCTAGACCTTGCAAGAAAATTTATTCAGCCATGGGCTCAGAAGAGGCTTTCGATTGCCAATCTCCCATGACAACTAAGAACACTGATATCTTCTGTCTGTGATCTCTCGTCAGTTGCTAACACACAGTTCTCACCTGTCCAAGTACCCTCAAGTACGGTGTGCTGAGTGCAGCCGCTCCACAGACCGGAAGACACGCGTCAGATGCGTGAAATGCCAACGACCTGTGAGTCAGTCCCACTTCTACCCTACATGTACCAAGTGTCTTGAGGAGGTGGTAAGTACACACACATATTATATGATATTATATTATATTATATTATTATATATATATTATATTATCATAAATCTGTAACACACACTCTAAGCATCAATTAGGACATATTCAGAGGAGTAATGACTGATAACATAACATAAAGTTAAAGTTGTGTAATTTTTCTGTGTTAAATATTGACCCTTTTTTGTCAATCTTTATTTCAATGAGATGTGGTGCCAAAGAGCTGAGGGCTGGTGAGGGGAAGGCGAGAGGACCCACCTCACCATGACAGGAAGCCTGTTTGTTTATTATGGAAATTTCATTTATGGGAAATTTTTATTTTCGATTTGTCATGAAAAAAAATCAATTTTCAATATTTAGGTTTTATTAATGTTTAGTACCAGAAAAATTCAGTTATTCAAGGATGTTTAATCATTAAAAGAATGAGAAAGGATTGAACTTTTTGTTGATTTTTTTCAGAAATAAAATTTTTTAACGCAAGTGTTTTTTTTCTTGATCCAAAAATGGGGTATGCTACACCCCACTTTTGTGTTTATGTGACAGGATTTCCATCTTTGTGGTTAAGGGTTAAAACGATATTGACCTCATTCGTTCAAAATAGTTTTTCAATTTATTTTATTAAAAAAATAGCATTAACTTAATTGCTAAGGCTTTGGATTTGCCTTCATATCTAACTGTTTTGTTTTTCAGTGAGAACGGACCCGATAATCGGTAGTTTGCCGATTCTGATGCCTACGCTCAGGCAGTTTCAACCATATACTTACCTCACTCCTCTGTATATTGAGCCCTGAATCGCTCATTGAAAACAAAAAGAGTCATCCCATTCTTTATGCCTCTTTATCGATGCAAACGGGCATTTAACTACAATGTGCTTGCCAGCAATTAATTGATTAATAAACTTCAAGTACTGTAAAATACAAAAGATTTGCATATAAATTTCGGTATGAGCATGTATGAGGGCATTAATTAAAGCTCTACCAAAATTTTCTATGCGTTTCCCTAAACTGTAAAAAAGACACAATGAATATTTCCATAATAACTAACCTTTTGCTGAATTGTAACCTGATAAAGAAAAGCCTTAAAGAAAAGGAAAATTGCCAGGCACAAATGTTTTAGGTAAAAATATTAAAATAAATGCCTCGAATAGGCATGAAATGAAACACGATTGCCATCCCATTTTTATCTAAATTCGTGAGGAGAAAATCATCCAAATAAATTGTAGTTAAAAGAGGGAAAGAATAGAAAAGTGGGTGGTGGGGCCCAACATGAACGAGGTGTGATAGTTGACCACGGATGGGAGGAATTTCTACATAACTTTTAATGAAATATTTGACAACTTTTCCCATCCCACAAAGTTGCAATAAGATGGTCGACGAGGAAGGAAAGGGTCCCCTCGAAAAAGAAATGAGAGTGCCTGTGTGAAGGAGATTCCTTCACTGCAGTAAAAGTTCAGAGTGCCGCAGGCAGAAATAAAATTCTTGAAAGAGAATAGAATTTTACAAAGGGTTAAAGGGAAAGGAATTTCAAAAGCGAAAGAATGCATAGCAGTTATATATATAACACGGTAGGTGTATTTTTCACTTTTATCTGACGTACAATATATCAAAATTTTTGGCCTATTCCTCCACTCTTTTCTGCATTTCACGAGTTAATCTTGAATATATATGAATGTTAAGAAATTAAAAGTATTATGAATATGACGCTATGGTCTACTAAAGCCTTATAATTAGAAAAATTAAATTTTCAACCCAGAGGCCAACTCCTGATTTCCTCATTACATTACCATATGAATTGTGGAGAAAAATTTTCAGGCAATTAATTCTACTCAATTATAAGTCATATGTCACCAATTTTCAAAGTTTTCCTATATTATTTCTTATGATCTCTCTCACCTGTAGATGTTCTGGCGCTTTTTTCTTTTGGGCCTTTTTTAGCCTTTTTTTGTCTTTATCTTCCTTGTTTTATGTATTGTTTTTTAGGTTTTCTAATTCATTTCGTTCTTTTATTGTGTTAATTAATCTAACGATAGAATAGTTTACAGAATGGCAGCTATGTCCTTGATCGCGTTTGCCAGATGAGCCCCTAAATAGAAATCTCTTTTGTCCACTTCATTGACTTTCCTCAAATAGTTTTACAAAACCTCTGTGCAAGCATTGTTTTGACATAGATAGTCATCGCCACGTTGTGCTGGCCGTTCCATAATTGGTTTAAGATATAAATCAGTCCATAACATTACAAGCTCTTATTTCTACCATAATTTATCCTATAATTATTTTATAAGTAGACCAAATGCAAATGTTAATAATATTTTTTCATATAATAATGAAATTGTGTTTTATGAACGTCATTATTTGAAGTGTACCATCTATCTTTCTTTTTTTATTTTTGCCAACATATACCATTGCTCCATGACAAAGAATACTATGATAAATATTTTAATTATCCATGGTATTATTTTTGTGGCAAAACATGATTGGAATAATAAAATGACAAAGTCCATACGTGGTGATATAATTGACTCCCTTGGCCATTTTTACGGTATCGAATTAGTATTGGCTAAAATTCAGTATTTATACTCATTAGAAGGCTTGAGGCACGTTTAAGTTTTAATTTTATGCATATACGTTTGTGATGTACATAGATATAATTATAAGTGGTAATATAAGCTCTAAATATCATAGTGTTAAGTTTCTATCTATAGAAATCCTCAATCATAACTTGCCGCCTGATTTACGCCCTCTTTTCTTTGTTGTGCGATAATTATATCCCTAGAGCATCTTAATTTCGCGCTTATTGTGTAGAAAAGTTATCCCAATCAATGAATTATTTCATACAACTGGTGCCCAGACCAGATAAAATATTTCATACTAAATTAAGTGTTGGTCAGGAAAGAGTGGCGTCCGGATTAGTTAAACAAATATGCTGGCATCAAATTGATGAGTATTAGAATTGAGCTTATCTGGCCTTCGATGACTGAGAAGTAGAAGAAATAGATTGCAGGAAGCTGTAGAAAAGTAAATTAAGGATACCTGTGAAATAATAAGAAAATAAAGGGAAACCATAATTGAGTTAGGAAGGTTAATTTACTTTACGGTTAAATGTAAGTTATACAGGAGACTTCCATAGGAGGTAAACTTCACCCAGATAAACCTACCGTTTTGTGACGGGGGTGAATACTCTTATGGGATTTCCATTTTGTCGGGTGTAGATTATAATTTTGAATTCATTACGGAATCTGTCCTAAAATGTGTTACATTTTTAAAATTAAAGGTCGTAATCATGCAATAGATTCTTTTACCTGGCGATAGAATCTATTCTACCGAATTCATGTATAGTAGTGTAACCATCTGTACGGGTAGTGTAAAAGAACTGCATGATTTACAGGGCATCAATCTCATATCGCCTAATAAATACAGTAAAGTCAGATGTGAGATGGATTCATTATTTCGTATACTCCAGCACTTATCCACCGATAATCAAAATGTATTTGCCCATTCTAAATCTACGGTAGAATTAGATCACGTAAGATTTAAAGGTGACTCCAATAGAATCATAACCAACGATTATGCCACTGCTAAAACCAGACTCTACACAATGCGGAATCTTCTAAGACTAAAAGACTCGTCACTATTTCAGAAGTTATGACTAAATTTTAAAGAACGCTTAGAAAGATGTATAAGAGAAGAGATAAATTCGTGCAGACCTCCCATTATGGATGAAGATTCCTATAGTTAGACCACCATGGAATAAATAAGGACTATCACTACTCCTTTGATTGTTGAGGTTGAGTGCTTGTTAGGGAGAAACATGTTAATTTGTTTTATGCCCTGAGTATTATCTCATTAATTTCAAGTTACACTATTACAGACTAACATAGACAATTAGATGTTTATGACATTTGAAACGTCGCAACACACCTCTTGTTCTGTATGTTGTGCAACTGGGCCTAGCAAGTCTAGACCACAGAATAAGCACTACCGAAAATCGTTCGAGTTTTTTAAGAATCTGAAAGCGGTAAATCCCATTTATGAACATGATGTTAGGAAGATAATTAGACTTTGCAAAGGTCATAATAACAGATGCCCAGCAAAGTGACAATCTCCATTTTGTGGATTTCAACGTCGGCTCTTTGACACATCAAGAAAAACTCTCAGCAAATGACTACGTAAATGTTTAAAACAAAGCTTGACACTATATAGTATACAGATATTTAGATATATCTAATATCTATCTTTCGTGAAAATTTCAAATAAATGTATTAAATATTTGGTCAGTAAGACAAAGAGTATTTACATATTTATTATAGAGTTCAACAAAGCTTGACACTATATAGTATACAGATATTTAGATATATCTAATATCTATCTTTCGTGAAAATTTCAAATAAATGTATTAAATATTTCTTAAGTTAAATATTTCAAAAGTTCAGTCACTTATAAAAACAATGTAAAATGGAACAAGAATAAAAAAGAAACCCTTACTATTAATATTTTGTAAACATCCATTTACTAGAAATGATCTCTTGATATATTTTACCACAGTACTGAATTAATTTCTTGCAAAATGATGGGGTAATATTTTTCCATTCGTTATTCAATAATTCCCAGAGTTCATCTTGGTTCTTTGGCTATCTCCTTTACACCAGGTCTCTAATAATCTTCTAAACGTTTTCTATAGAGTTGAGATCGGGAATTTGAGGTAGCCAGTCCATGAGATCAACCCTTTCTTCACTCAAAAAATCGTTGACTCTCTTTGCAGTATGGCAGGGAGCGTTGTCTGACGAGGATCAGAGATGTGGAAGGGAATAGTCTAAGAATCGGCTTCTAGATTTCAGCATGGACTGTCCCTTGTAGGCAAATAAGTGGACCAGCACCAACAGGAGAGTTCACTACCCATAAAATTACACTGCCTCCTCCATATTTCACTGTCTTATTCACACATGTACGTGATAACCTTTTGCCACATCTTCGTCAGACATACACCCCGGCATCGGCACCAATCACATTAAACTTCGATTCATTGCTAAAATGAACCTCCATCCACAGATCTTCTATCCAAATGACATGTTCATAGGCGTAACGAAGATGGGTTCTTTGATTTTTCTTGGAGATCAGAGGTTACATTGTCTGGGACCGAGCAAGCAACCCAGAGCCTCGTAACCTTCGGAAAACTGTTTTGCGCAATACGTTAACATCGGAGGTGGAGCTGAACTCGCGTGATATTTCAGCAACACTCCTAAACCTATCCTTCAGTGACATTCTAACCGTAATACGATCCTTTCTTGAAGACGTTTTACTAATTTTACCGGTTTAGGGTTTAGCATCTGTCGATCTTGATAACTTGAAATGAGCTACTTTCGTGGTACAACAGTTCTAGGCCTCCCTACAGTAGTTACTATCACATAATTTGATTGCCCTCTTGGTGAAGACACAGAATCCTCTGTTTTTCATCATAGGACACCGGTCGTCTTTCACAAGCTGCCATGTTGAGAGTTGAATGTTTCAATAATGCATGATCACAAAAAGTAACTGTTAGCCCACTAACAGTCTTCCAAACAAAATTACCTCGGTTGGTAGTTCCCTTTTACTAACTGACCCTTACTTAACTTTTGCCCACTGCTATCTGGGAGATAGTTTATTTTATCATAATTTACGAAATATTTATTCCACTCTCTTGAAATTTTCTCCAAATATAGATATTAGATATATCTAACTCTGCATATAATATATAGTCTCAATGCTCGGTTAAACCTCTATAATAAATATTTAAATACACTTCTTCTTACTGACCCTTATGTTATGGCCGCTAGTGTATAATTAATCATTACGTAAAATGTTAATCTAATTTTTTTTTACGAATTAAGTGCCTGGTCTGCATTTAATGCGAGGAAATGAATTTTGTGATATATCTGAAATCTTTGTATTGACTATTAATTGTACAATTTCTTGTTAGAAATAGAATTAAACCACTTCAATTTGTTCCTATTTTATCATTTTATCTTGTTTAGATTAAATTTTATAGTACAAATCATCATATTAAAAGGACCGCGAAACTAGTGCTTTTAGCCAAGGTCATGACAGAAAATTTTAAGTTACATATCACAATGCTTTGGAAAATCCTTGGTAAAAATAATTGTGATTTGTGGCTTATTCAGGTCATAAAGCATGGAAATGTGTACACAAGTCTATGAAGATGAGAAAAAGTTGTTTTATTAAACACGCCTAATGGCGTAACCAGATGGCTCCCTTAATAATTTTCTAGCGTTTCCTTCTTTCTATATGTTCATCCTCGTTGCAAGGAGAAAACCTAGAGAAACTTATGAATATTCTAAAAACTTGATCCTGACCTTGCCTAATGTGACAGGTTGTAGGGTTTCTTTCATTATTTCCCTATACTTCCATTACTCTTTTGTTCAATTCGAACTTTCGTTAATTTTTGAAGCACTGCTAACAACCTTGCGTTGAAAAGAAATTTAAGATTCATCGTTGGGCTGAGCAGGTTTCTGATCACTGCACTTTCCAAGATAGTTTCATTCTCAGTAATTATGGGATATTTTAACTATCCACGAAATAACTGTTGCTATGTGCATCTCCCATATATTATGTATAAATCAGCTTTATTCTCTCTCAATCCGTATCATCCCTCACAGACCCAAGTGGAGATATATTTGACTCCGTCACCTCCTAGTATAAAAATATCTGAACACTCCCAGCTAGTTCCCACCTCATTTTTATTCAGATATGTTTCTCTCTCTTGAAGAGAAAGCTCCAAAGAACCATAGCACCGTACCTAGTAATCGGCTTTTATCTTTAATTAACCTAAGATTCAAGACAAAGGATCTCATATATCCCATTGCCGCGTTAGACTCTGCCATCATTTCTGCTAACATTAACATAGAACTCCGAATCTTTCTTCAGATTCTTTTCTGTTGCCCCAAGGGCCATTCACCCCTATCCACAACCATACTCTCCGAGACGAGGTCCATTGTTCCCATTTGCTATTTTGCAATTTAGTAAACACAGACCTGCAAGTTACAGATGGCATCGTGCTCGCCATGTTTGTGGTGCAGAAATAAAATCCGCCTCGGTAGCCTACTCCCCTGCTCTCCACTCAAACATGGCCGTCTGGAGGTCACAGCGTGATTTTTAGCCACGTTGTATGTTTGCAATAATAACCACAAGCAACACTTTGCTCATGCTGCTTGAAAATCTGTCTGCCAATTTGATGTCCCAGTCATTTCCCTTTATCTCCGTTTCTGATTTTTTTTTATTTTCTCTCTGACAATACCACTAATATTTTTTTAGCTCCCAGCCCAAACATATTTCTCCTGCCCCTGTGTCCCATGATGAAGTAATTTTAAATTTTCCATCAGTGATATTTCAAATACTTTACCTTCATCTAAAATATAACCAAATGACTTCAAACAAGCTGTTGTTCATCCACTCCTAATAGCTCCCAAGTTTGTTTTAAATGACCTTGCAAGCTACTACCAAATTCCTTAATTCATGTCCATCTATTTGTTCCTTAAAGTGCAAGTTTTTATCGTGGATTATAGATAAACTGTTCTTAAAATTGACGGAATATTTTATTCTAGTTTCAAAACAGGACATTGCACGTAGTTAAACATACTACATGTAACAGACTACTTTCAAAGTGCAGATGATGGTGACTAATCTTCCATTCTTTCTAACTCAAGTTTTAGCTGGAATTTGATATCATTAATCTCATATTCATCTCCTCAAGATTCGTAAGTACCTTTGCTTCTCTGGCACTGCTCTCAACATTTTAAAGTAGCGTAGATTTCGTACTTAAACTTTCCTCATTGATGATGACGTATTTCAGCCTTGGTTTGAGTTTTGTTGTGCCCCAAATGTTTATCCATGTTTCACTTTCCTTAGGTGTCGTTCTTTTCCATCTTGATATTCATATGCGCAGTCTGTCTTATTGTATCATTCATTTTATATGTTAATGATACGTAAATCTATCTTACCTTTTATTAGTTGGTTGTGCAGCATGGGAATCCTTCTTTTTCTGTATTTGACCCCAAAATGTGAAATTATCCTCCTACTGCGGTGCGTTTATTCAACTCTCTTAATGGCTTTAATTCTGCTCTAAAAACTCAAATCTTCACTCCTGTATCCCTTTCTTTGTTAGACCTGCGTTCGGCTAATGCCCATGGACTTAAGAGAAGTGCCATAAAATTTTCAAAATTAATAATAAGAAGTAAGAAGCCAATTCAACTGTGTTAATTTGGAATTGTCTTAGGTTACGATACTTCCCCAATTCGAATATTACTTTTGTTGTTACAGCCAAAAGGTCAGCATTACGGGTTATAGCCTCCATTTATGGCCTTTTGTAATGTTTATAAAAGTGTCTGACCAAAAACAAACCCTGCAAAGTTTATCAAGAAGTTGTGTAAGGAAGTGAGTCGAAAGCTTTAACAATCTCCGGGTAAAATACGAATTGTTCTTTAAATCATCATAGGTAGTGGTTATAATGTGAAAGAACCCAAGTATGTTTTCCAAGTAAGTGATTCGTATCTTCAAATAGTGAATTAACTAACTATAACAACTTGACTTTACAAATGGTAAACTACTCTATCCCTTAATACAGATTTGCATAGTTTACCAGAAACCGACCGCTGAATAATATACCTAAAGTTTATTGATCATTTTATCCTCCTTTTTTAGATTAACATAATATTTGGAAGTTAAATATTTATGAAAAAAACGCTTCGTTTTGAGTTTTGTTGAAAATAATCGATAGTGTGAACCAGCTATTTTGCTTTTTTTAAGGTTCATCAAGTGTTTAGATGTATGTTATCATGCTCAGTGATTTTGACACCGTCTTTAAAACATAAAGTAGTTCCTTGGTCTAGGACATTATAAGATTATTATCTCTTGTATTTGTGATTATGAAATATATGGCATAAAGCCTAGCGGAAATGAGTTTTTTATTCTAATATTTGAATCACTCTAAAAATCATTTAAAATCTGCGCTATACATTCGGAGTTGTTATAGAATTGATCAGTCTAGATTTTTACTGAGCACATCATATGTTGGCCAATTTTATATTTCATTACATGAAAATGACATATATGGATTTTCTTTAGAGCAGAGAGCGAGATTAATTTTGCAGGGTCGCTTTTCACGCCTAACTCACATTTAATCAAGCACCTACGAGTATATATAATAAATATAGTTGATCTTATTTTCATAATTCTATTTGTGTTTGAGACTACTATAATGCCTATTTCTTTTCCCATTGACTTAGATTATTAAATCCGTTAGCCACGGTAGGCTTATCTTATGACCGCTTGCTCTCAATCTTCCGCACGTACTCTCATAACTTAGACATAGATAAGCAAAAATTCATTATACTTCGCATCTAAATCTTGGTTCGCAAAGCTAATTGTATGTCATCAAATGCATCATAGTATTGTGTCTATTGACCAATATATTTCCAACGAAGTTTTCAATCTTCGTTTTTAGTCTATTCTCTACTTAAAATATTGTTGCACCTCTTTCTTATATTGAGATAATTAATCGAATGATGCAAATTTTACTTATGTATATATGTAGACAAAGTATATCAGAGAGACTGAGAATAGTTTCAGAAATTGAAAATGGTTTATTTAAAAAATCAAGTGGAAGTTGTGATTGGCGATGTTTTGATCTAATGTGACAGAGACATGATTTGGTCGCCAAAGTTCTGATTCATGTGGTATTTTGGTTTGTTACAATGCGTTTAGGTACAACCTTTCAATTTTTTTTATTACTGAAACCTATAAAATGGATATTATTTCTCATCTCCTCTATGAAGTTGAACTCTTAGATACATATTATAGATAGATATAGGTAATACTACATGTTAGTTACATATAAGAAACATGATACAAGAAATAATAATAAGAATAATACTTCAATTCTTTAGTTTGCACGGATATCATGTGAAACAAATTTTGATTTAAAATAACCTTAATATATTCTTACCTTACTATATTCTTACTATACTGTATTCTTTCAATCCGAGTATAGTATGTAAATATCTCTTAAATCTGTGATCGAGTGGTGGTTACTTTACATCCATTTAACAAGAAAGACGTTGCAAGCTACGAAGGAATGCTTTATTCCTTAGTTAATTTATGCTTGCTATTGCCAGCAGTGTGATATTCCATATTCCCTCCTTTTTAACAGAATTACAATGAAGTCAGCCCTTTCGTCACAATGCTTCATTCAAATTGGTAAGAGAAATGAAAACCTCTTTACAAAGTCCAAATCTAAGTTTTTCCTAAAATTAAATGTCTAGCTTTTGAAATCGAGTTACAATATAAAAATGAGTAACAAAGTCGAAAGATTGAAAAATCGACAACCACCATTAAAGAGATAACCTTTAAAAGTTTCCGCCTTGCATTTAAATAGTCTTTTAGATCTGATTTAGAATTCTCCTATTTTTTTATCACATAGCGACGACAGACAAAGGACAGCAATCTTTATGCAAATCTTTCGCCATTGTGATTCTATCTCAACTCTTCAAATTGTACAATCGGAGTAAGCGGGGTTTAAATTTGTCTAGTTTAAAAATATAGCATTATTTTTGAACATATAAATATGATAATAGAGTAAGGTAACAAAGATTAAACGTAGTGAAAAAATTTAGTTTTGACATACATAAAATTAAAGTAACATGAAAAAAAGACCAACTGTGCCTCTTGTTCTTATAATTTTTATGTCAATGAAACATTTTAAAATTTTCGTTCCTAAGAAACACCACCAGTAAAGGCTCACGTCCAGGGGTAAATATGTTGATTATTCAACATTTATTATCGAAAAATATACTGGTTTGGTGATAAAATAGCAAAAACTTAGGTTGGAGTGGCAATATACATTGACAAGAATCGCTAAGCACCTAACAATGAGATAAAGAAAAAGAATCAAACATTTTTAAATATTTAAACGACCTAAAAAATTGTAAAAACATACCATCACATTCTGTATAAAGATATATTAAAGCCCCTTTTATCCATATCTGTTAAAACTATTACACGTATATTTTTAGCTATTGGCATAGGCATACTCTTCCTTTTCTAATTAGGCCAATCCCGAAAGTTTTCCACACATGTTTTTCAGCAAATATGAGCAGAAACTTGCTTATCTTAGTCCCTTAGTTTACAAAGTAAGCATGATATACTTTTTCCACAAAATCTGTTATTTTTGCTTGACGGTCTGAAAGAGTGACATGTCCGCAGATGTAACAAAACCTATTCGGATGATTCTTATACGTACGATCCATTGTAATGCAAATCTACACCTAAAAGGTGAATAAAACAGGTTCTGTATGGTTACTCTTCACTATATGTGACAAAACAAAAGTAATCAAAGGTTATATAATAGCGCTATTTTGAAATATATGTTTGAATATAAATTGAACATATCTTAGAAACTAATTATGTTCTTAAATTCAGTATGCAAAAATGATTATAAATCAGTTGAAAAACCAATGACGTTTAAAAAAAAGTTTTGAAACGCAGAATAACTGTAAGCAAACAGGCGGTCGATAATCAAAACCTTTCCATTTGTGTCCATTCGCTTATTTTTATTAAACAAAAAGGAAGTTTACCATTCAAGATATCATCTCCAATTTGTTCTCTAGGATCCCCACACAAATTGATCCAGTCCTGAATAAGACGGGACATCATTTCAAATATTGAGTGATCGCATCAATTCACTGAATTTATTCATAAAATGGGTTTATGCTCTATTCTTCTTAATATTTTTTCTTCACATTATAATACGAAAATACGAGAAAAGTCAAAGTTTGATCACCTCTATTATTTTTCTTATATGAAAAATATGTGTCTCAAAACTTTCCTCTAATTATGTGAAGAATTGTCATTTTAACAACAATATTATAGGTGATGAGTTTTACCAACCACATTGTTAAAATATTAATGAAAAGTGAGTGATAATTTTTACCGTCGAAGATACAAAACAAGGTCTGCTGAACAAAAGGTCGCGTGCTCTCACTTATTCTAATTTATGACCTCACGACCTTCAAAACTTTCAATAATTCCCAGACTAACCTTGGGAGGACATTGGCTTTCTATCATTCAAAAGATAAGGTAAAACAGCATAAGGGTCTCAAATTTCGTCAGAACCAGGCCTAAAATAGAATAGCCTAGCTGTGCTAGGCCTAACCTAGCCTAGCTTAGTATAATCTAGCTTACATACTCGTATTATAGCCTAGTTTATCCTACCTTAGCTTAGTATAGCCTAGCCTATCGTATCCTATTATAGCCTAGCCCATCGTATCTTAGTATAACCTTGCAAAGCTTAGTAGACGCTAGTCTAACCTAGCATATTATAGTATAGTCTAGCTTACTGTAGCTTAGCAAAGCCTAACCAGGTATGGCTTAGAAATGCATGCGAGAGCCTAGATTATTATAGCCAAACTAGAATAGACTACTATAGTCTCGTCAATATGTATATCCTTGCATACGATAGCCTAGTCTAGCTTAGCCTAGCACTTTCTAGCCTATCTTAGCATAACAACACCTAACATAATAGAGCCAAGTGTATCATATTAAACCTAGCCTAGTATAACATACCATAACCTAGAATAGAATAACCTTGCATAGCTTAGGCTATTATAGCCTTGGTTAGCTAGCCTATCGTACCCTAACATAGTATTCCTAGCATAGCAGAGCATAGTCTTCCCTAGCCTATTATACCTTAGCCTACAACAACATTGCATAGTATAGCCCTGTCTGGCCTAGTATAGCTTAGCCTAGCCTAGAAAAGTATTACCTAACCTAACATTAACTATATTAGAGAAGTATAGCCTATACCATCCTATTATAACCTTGGCAGAAGTAACGTTTTGTGGCCGAAAAACCTTCTCGATTTTCCGCAGACTACTTCAAGGAATTCGCCTAGAGGGTAGTGAGAGTAGCTATAAATTAAAAAGACCCGAAAACATTTTTTAAAAGATGACATTCACACCTTTATAATTCATCAGTGCAACGCAATAAAAAATATTCAGTTAAAGCAAGGATATTGTAAAAGAAATTAAACGCAATTGATGCGAAAGAAACCGCGATAAACGAAGCTTAAATTTCGGATAGTACCTATAATGCCTCGAAATTTAGAGGAAATTAAAAATGCCTTCATTTACAATATTACATTTTCATACCAGAAGAATAATTTCTCCAAATAGTTTGATGTACACAAACAACAAGAAAAACATAAATAAGAGTTGCTACTCAAAAGGTAAGTAGCGGGGGAATACAAATGAACAAATAAAAATTTAGATAATACTTAATTATTCCGAAAGATTCTTTCGTACAAGCATTATTTAAGGAAAGATCGACAACTATTTTTATTCAACGTAATTCTGTGCCAAAAATCTTTTTTTTTACTCTATAGGAATGGGTTTATGCGCTTTAGGCTCGTTTCATTTATTTTGCCCTAGTTTATAAAAAGGGATTGAGAATGATTTCATTCTAGAATTTTCAACGAGTAAGAGAAAATGTAGAACCTCTTTTCATCAAATTTCTCCTTAAATTTTCCAAATGTGAAAATTTAGAAAAAATCCAATAATGATGGTGAAAAAAAAGAGTCGAATTTCAAATGAAATTTATTTTCTTTTCATGAATTTTAGAGAGTTGTACCTGTGAAAGTTTGTTATATAAAAGGTCTTTCAACAAGGACGCTCGAGCTTTGTCAGGCGGTTGTGGCCATGTTGTTAAAGCGACATCTGGCAATCTGACTGTCAAATGTTCAGTAGTACTTGGAGAGGCAGGATGGAAGGTTATAGCGTTAAACAGAGGGTGCAAATCATCAAATGTTATTATCAAAATCAGTGCTCCGTTCGACCAACGTTCCGCCCATTACGTGGTTTCTATCCTCGCCACAGCGACGAGGCGCATTTTTGGATGAATGGATTTGCGAACAAGCCAAATTGTGGGATTTGGGACGAAAACAGTGCACATGAGATACACCAGCACCAATTGCATCCCAACAAAATCACTGTTTGGTGCAGATTTTCGTCTAACGGAATCATCAGTCCGTATTTTTTTGAGAACGAAGATGGGATTGCCATAACCGTCAACAACGAGACCTACAGATCGATGATAACCAACTTCTTGTAGCCTTAACTGGATTATATGCCTAATATGGTACCCAACGTTGCCTGTGAGAAAATGCCGTGTCACAACTAAATACAGATTCATATTCTTTGAAATTCTTATATTGTGACAAAAAATATATTTAATTGCAATATTATAATTATTATTTGTCGGGTGAAGGTATATTCATGAAAATTGCACAGTCGCCTTATCATATAACATCATATAATACATATAATACCTTATAATAACATAATATCATAAAAGTCCGAAAAAAAGCACATAATATATCTACAGTGAGTAAACGTCTCACCGCGTACGCCAGGCAATTTATGAGCATGCGTAAACTGCCTTTAAAATATATATAGCTATTGATATTACATGGTAATTTTATATAATTTAGCCTACGAACGATTTTTTTACATACCCCAAATTGATGGCAGACGTATATGTAATCATCCTCGTATGGGTATTTAAGTACAAGATATCAACAGATATTAAACACATTCTTTTGAGACATGGGCCTTCGGCCATGAAATAATTTACTGTATTAGGGGTGAATACAAATGAGGAAGACGAGTCTGAATTTCTCATTGAATTTATATTTTATATAAGATATAAAAAATATTGCCGAAGTTAAAAAACTATAATGGCGGGATGAGCTAGGCTCCAAAGGTTTTTGAACGCGCCTAGCTTGCGACAGTTTACTGGGGCAAATGGAGCTGTAATTATCTTATACCCTAATGCTAGGCAATCTAAAGAGTGTGAAACTGAAGACAGTCCCAAGCCGAACCCATACTCCTGCTTTAGTGGGGCGGAGAGGGCTCTTCCAGCCGTACGCGCAATCGACGGTTTCGCAAAAATCTCCAAAATAGAAACAGGAATGACCTTCCCTCGCTGCTATCGTGTGGAGAGTATGCATGATGCCGTATTGCCATGCGGATGCCCTCCTAGCCTAACTAGGGAGAGATGTAGGGTCGCCCCTTCGAATAGAAGACCCAAATGGGAAGGGCCATACGCTTCGCAAAGTCATAACACCGGGAACAGTTGGCTGAACAAGGCGCTGAAGAAGCTGTCGCATTCGAAACCTTTCGGGAGAGGTTGGGCTTGATATTCGTCTTTTCCTCCCTCCACCTTGAAATCTTCGGCGGGAGGGACTCCTTCAGAGGCGGAGGTCCCTCCTTTGGAGTATGCGAGACAAGCTGCTCAGCCTTGGGTTGACGCAGGGTGTGGGTTAATAATTAACAAATAAAGTATTTATTATATATTTTTTGTTCGTTTTATTTTAAAATTAATTCGATTGGCATTTAAACAAAGTGTAAAAAAAAACGTAATAAAATGGAGATGAAAAAAACGGTTATAAATGGAAATAGGCTGGAGGCTAACATCCCGAAAGGCTGTTAGCAAGCCCATCGAAGCCATGGCTTATATATATATATATATATATATATATATATATATATATATATATATATATATATATATATATAATATTGAGTATAAATCCCAGAGCCACGAGGAACTGATGCAGCATCTTTTAATTTTTCACAAAGTTTCGAAAACTACAAGTTTTCATCTTCAGGTTAGAATAAGTTTACAAATTTAATACATATGAAGAAAACTTAACTTGGAAGGCCAACAAGACATTATTTTAAAAGGTGACCAATTATAAAATATCAGTAAAATGTACTATAAATTAAAATTTTCTTCATATGTATTAACAATTTTTTTAGTTTGTTTTAAAGCAAATCTAACTGTTGCCAAGTCATATTTCAAGTTTGTTTCATATGTATTAACTTTGTAAACTTATTCTTGCCTGAAGATAAAAACTTGTAGTTTACGAAACATTGTGAAAAATTAAAAGATGCTGCATCCGTTTCTCGTGACTCTGGTATATATCCTCGATAGTAAATGCAGGCTTCACGGCCGAGCTCCATATGGATATATATATATATATATATATATATATATATATATATATATATATATATATATATATATATATATATAGTATTAGATGACAATATTGCAAAAATAACACACACAATATTCCCGGATACGATAATCTATAAATAATTACTAAGTACGTTTAAACAGTACTAATGGTGTTTGTCAGCATTTTAGTCATCCCTTACGGCTTCGTTTTCGCGCGGATAGCAAGTATTTTTAATAAGTGCTTTCTGCGCATAACTGAAGCCGTAAGTGATGATTAGGATGCCAAAGAAAACCATTAGTACTGTTTTTTTATAACAAAAAATACGGCGTAGGTATGATGAAGTTTCACCTATATTTATTTCATTGGGATTATTTTATTTATTAATCACAACTTTTGCGCAGTTATCTTTATATATATGGGTAACTGCAATAATAAATATAAATATTTGATTTTTTACTTTTTATATAACTTCAGTTTTGTTCTATTAATTCTATTTGAAATATTTTTTAGTGCGTTTAATAAGGTTCAGGGATCATAAAAGGCATATGTAGAACTTAATCATTGCTAAACTTAACAAAATTACGTTATACATTATTTGGGACTACTTAATCAAATTAATTTTGAAAGGGAAATAGATTTTATAATGTGTGACAATATTCCCAATCGGTTATAAAACTGTAATGAAGGGTATAGAAACAAGTTTTTCCAAATTGCAGGGATAGTACATACAGCCGCGGCAAACTCTTTCTAACAGCTGGAATCTTCTTTGATCACTTGAGTATTTCCTTGAATATGTTGTCATAGATTTCCTTACATGTCTACCATTCACCTTGAAAGCAAAATAGAGGTACATTCTTTCTTAAAACCTTTTTGAAATAGTCAGAATTGCGCTGTTATTGAAATGAATAAAATCCTATTATCAGTACGTTGTATGATACAGTCAAAATGTCTTCATATAATACAGTAACTTTGTTGATTGATATGATATTCGGTGCCGAGTGGATCCTATAATGATATGATAATGACGAAGACATGTAATCCTCCCGTGGAGAAAAGAAGTCTGCCACCGATGCACGAAAATGGTTTTAACCATCGACAAATCGTCCGGATGTTCAGATTATCACATTCTTGAGTGGCAAAGTGTTAAAGAGGATCAGGAAAAGAGGGACCAACCAAGACTGGCCTCTTTCTGGACGACTCAGGATCAAGACACGAAATTACGAAAGGTGTTTGCGTTGCATGAGTTTTAGAAACCATAAGAAATACTCAGTCCAGCTTCAGTGGAGTCATGGATTATGGTCAAATTTGTTCAGATTCCAGTTGCTCTCGACTTCAGTTAACATTAGAACGCGTACTCGGATAGTGAAGCTGTGCCCCAGTAAAGTCTGGTGGCCACTCTATAATGGTAAGGGGCTACATCTTAAGTTCAAGTGTGGGTCATATCACCGTTTGTAATGGATGCATGAATTCAGAGAGGTACCTAGCTGTCCCGAGAGATTGCATGCTTCCATAAGCCTTATATGTCTCAAGAAATGCCCGCAATGGGATTTTTTACCAGAAAAATGTCAAAACTCTGCATCAACCATATAGTGATTCCAAGACAATGTATCACGTTAATGGAATGGTAACCCAAGTAAATCTTCAAATCTCCTAAAGGCGTCGGCACCTTGGTTTGAATCAATCTACCAGCTGCTTGTCCCCTACTCCTGCTTTGGGACGGGGAAATGCTGCAGGAGATGGGAGGGGAGACATTGGAGAGGGTTGCAATTCTGGCAAATGGTCAAGGATTCGAAAAGTTGCTGGGTACTCCAAGTGCTACTCGAATATTGGAGAAGCTGAAGCCACAGCGTGTCTGGAATTGCTTGAGCCTTGGAAGATTAGCGAAAAGTAATCGCGAATGGCCCGTACATCCGGATCGAGGAAGGTCTTAGAAGGGAGTTGGCGATGTTGGTGAGCCGCCATCATGTGTTGGAATTTGTTCTCTCTGACGTCTTTGGGCACACTTGAGGACCGGAAGTTTTCCTTTTCAAGCGTTTCCAGAAGAAGTCGCCGACCATCAAACAGCAAGAGTACACGGTGGCTGAGGATACCATATTCGAAGTACATTTGTAGCAGCTCCGCTCTTAGATTAAGGATTTTAACACATTGATTGAATTTATTGTATTTACAGTTTTTTAAATTTACTCGTGCAATCAAGCTTCCAATCGTGCAAAACGTTTTGAACCTAACAAAACTACTATGTCGAATAAGAAGATTTAGATTGTTTTAAAATATTCATAAAATATTTTTAGATCTTATATAGAAAGAGGCATGAGCGAAAAAGTGCTAGAATTGTATTGGCGCTACTTACAAATGTAACGTCGTTGCCAATTTGCCACTTCCCTTTATGTGTAGTTGTGCTCCTGCAACATGTCGCATGCTTCTTCCCGCCTCTTCTTATAAACGTATATCTAATTGAGTTCCCTAAGATTCCTTTGGGTTATAGGCCGGTTTTTTCAATAAATATTTATTTTTCTAAAGAAAATATTCTATTTATGAAAAAGGCGTGCTTGCATTGATACTAAAATCCGAAAATTTCTGTCAGTTTTGATTCAAGATTGGCCCCCTGCTATTTCGTTGATACGCAGGATTAGGCATTTCTTGATACTAAAAGTGAATTATTCGTATAAATTCTTTTTAATTTTGGAAACCAATAAAATAGTTTGTTTTGTGATAAATGTAACTTGGGATTAAAGTGAAAGTGGAATACTAGTTTTTTCCGAAACTTATTTTGCTTATATCGTAAACGCTGCTCATAATTTCAGCTTTTTAACACTATCTCAATGATTTCCAATATCTGGCCTTTGATTAGCTGCTAGTTTAGATTTGTATTGTAAGATACTAAATGTCACCAGGCTAAGGAATTTGAGGCACTGGAACAAGCTACATCGTTCTTAATATTTTGACTGCAACCCTATTTCTAATTCATCTTCTGTATGCACTTCTTCCAATTCTATTTTATATCTAGCAAGCTTTTATTACATCAAAATAAATTTTCTTTTATTTAGGGATTATGTAGCCTTGTTGTATGTTTTAGATGACGTAAGAAAAGTCTAATTAATTTTTCTACTAATTCTAATTATTGTATCAAATTAAAAGTACTTCACTTTCATAATATATTTTAATTTAACTTATCAATTCCTAATAAACAAGTCTCATTTTGTGAATATTCACAAAATATTTTCAGTCGCTCTTTTGGCTAATAAATTAAAAGCGATTCTGTTGGAGTAATGAAGGACTAGTCCTCTCTCATGCATTTGATTGATGCAACTCATAGACTGATTTGGTTCAGCCATTTTATACAACATACTGGCCATAGTTCAGTGTGTATTTGTGGCAAACGGCGTTATCTTTAATGGAACCGATTAATTGATCATATACAAAAGCTTTCTTCAAGTATATTAGCAATTACTGAACATTTATAATCTTTTAAAATAATTCTCGAATAATTGTCTTATGGCAAATATTGTTTAAACCACAATAACAGCTTTTATTTATAAAACTAGCAGATGTTATTAGCGTCTATCTTAACCTCCATCCTACAGACTCTCTCAGATAAGTTAAACAAAATTAACCGTCTAATGTCAGTTTGGTACGTTCCTCAAAACGTAGTTCGAAGTATGAAATTTGTAGCCATTCACTGAGAAAACTAATAATTATAATTGGCAATTTTCTACAAGAAGTTCGATCCGCAGGTATCAACGCGAAATTAAGTAGTTAAATGTTTGCAATCTTACACTTTAATTCTTACCTATATCGATCTATCCTTTTATTTAGACTATTTGACCTTATTAGGTCTGCCTGATATTGAGTGCCTTAGCATTTTGATTATCCCAAGTATCTCTCTCTGTAAAAGACAAAAGGCCACCCTACCATAAAGGAAATTAGTGCAAACTAATGATATATGGCAATATTATAAAAATCTATTTCCTCTATTGAAATTTTCCTTGAACGTTATCAGATAATAAATTAAACATTTAAGTCGTGTTTTAACCGGATTGGATTTATTTTCAAATTTCATTCTTCGCTGAGACCATTCTCTCTGTCTTCTACACTGCAATTTAGACGAGTAACTATCAGGAAATTTTAAACCAGATTCACCATTTAAAGACTAAACATTCAGTACCACTCACATGGTGAAAATAAATTTTCCAACATTCATTGCATCGCTTTCTACTTCCTTTGCAATATTATATATATTGTTAGTTACGATACCCCCTTAATACTTAAAACTATATTGTCAATGGCACCTACCATAATTACAGCTTCACTATTAGCACCTAACTCTCTGGCATAAGCGTTCTCCAATATAGAAAGAACCTATAGCTAACCATTCTTTATTATTGACTCAAGTATGTATATCCATTGCCACTAAGTGTATTTCACTAGGTACACCATTTATAAGGTTTAAGAAAATAGCCACTAGAATATCTATACCCTTGCCTCATTCACCATTCTTTGTCAGCACATTTACCTTGCCCATTTTTGTGCATAATTCCCACAACTCTTTACATGCTATAACTATAATATTTAACCTATGAATTCGTAGGACCTATATAGTTCTTTCGTATCGTTGCTATTACGAGAGAAGAAACAGTATACGAATTACACCTCGTACCGGGTTGCCAAAAGTTCTAGTTTTCCAACACATGTCATTAAAACGTGCTTTCCATTGTGGGGAGGTGTGTCGAAATAGAATCGAGATCTCTTCTCTCCTGCGCCCAGCCCACAACGATTCCAACGTCGCCAAGTGGTTCAAGTTCAGCGAAATGACCCTACACAGAGTCCAGAGAGGCTCAATTAAAGAAAAGCCCTCGAAGTTCGAATTCATTCAGGTAGACATCATGTTTTCAACCGTTTGGCTGTTAAAAAGGCCTTCGAAAATCCTCCCTTGCTTAAAATGACTACACTCGCCAAAAAGAACATCTCGGTGGCGATGGTGTCTGGAGCCGTCAAGAAGGAGACCGGCAAGAGTTAGAAGTGTGTGGAAAGGCTACTGATCACCGACCATGTACGAGAATAATGTGGGGTGCGCTGTTATCACATTTCTAACGACTTTAAAATAAATGGCAATCGAATTCTAATTTTTTCATATGAAAAATATTTCACGGTCAATTTCTTTGTCAATAAGCAGAACGACCACGTACTAAGATTTGCAGGATTTTTTCGATGTCAGCTACTTCTCCACGACCCTGAACCCAAACTCAGTGATGTTGCTTGGCCTCGCGGCTTGGAATGGCGAGAAGATGCCGGCGATGTGGTTTACGATCAGGTACAGGCCCACTCGGACTAATTAAAAGGACATCTTGGCCACGAAAGATTTGCCCTTGGTGAGAAACATCACGAACAAGGCGGACTACATCTTTCAGCAAGACGGTTTGCCGGCACAAACGGCTAAGACAGTGCACGAGTAAATGGGGTGGAACATGAAATTTTTTACAAAGGATTATAAGGAGATATATGAAAATAAATTTTCGGACTTCACCATTTGTAATTCTTTGGGTTGTGTCGTAATTCTTTACTCCCGGAAACGAAAGTAGGCATTGTAAATAGACAATCCTTTTAATTTAGTTTCCTTGTTATAGTAAAGTAAGTTGGGAGTAGTAGTAATAATGATTTGGGTTAATTAATTTTTAATAATTGGCCATCGTTGCGTTTTGTGTAAGTTTATTGTTTCGAGTTGCCACCTAGCACAGCTCTGGGTGTACCGAGAAGCAGTTTTTTTTCTTCTTTACTACTACGACTCTGTGTCAAGACGTAAATACAGACCCCGTTAAATATTTATTAAAGATTCCACCAGTTGTCAAGTTTTGGTTCATACAGCGTGCAAAGCGTGATAATAAATTAGCTATTTTGGTTTGAGTCTCTTAAATATTAATGGATAAATAAGCCATTATCTCGCTCCAAGATCAAGAATAATCACCATTTCACAGGCTAAGTATATATTTAGCTATCATTTATTAATAATAGCTACCTATTAGGATCCTTTAGGCATACTATACTTGGACACTGTGAATGGGATATTAAATAACCACCTTATATTTGAGCAAGTAAGTGGAGATTTTTATTCTTTTACTAAGTTTATATTACAGCCATTATTTTTTATTTAGAATTTAATTTGATTAGTCTTTTTGCAGTTTCTTATTCAAATTATTTCCAGTGACCAAGTTCATTTCCTCTTTGTCATGGGAACCCACCCAAACGTCGACATTCCTGCATATGATGCTTCTGTTTGCAGTAATCTGGGGCAGGATTTTGGGCGTTAGTCCTAACTCTTTAGTGTCTCTTTTCCTTCCTGGGACACTAATTTCTCTACCTCTTTTTCATTACTTGCAATTACCACGTAGCCATTTGAGATGTGGATAGTTTGACGAGCGCTTCTTTTATCTATCCAAATAATGTCTCGCAGAGTTTTCCTTTGTCTGGTTTGAGCTCCTGGTCAATTGTCCGTAGAGGTACTCGTAGGCATTCCAGGATGCCTCCTTTTCCTAGAGGGGATGATTCCCCATATTTTTGCTAGCCGAGAGGAGCGCCTAGGCGCTCTTTTCTTCGTTTCTTCCTCCGAAGCCTATGTTTGTTTTCTTCCCCCCTCTTTAAATTTGTAAAAAGGGACTGTGAAAACGTTCCTTATCACCTAACAGCCTATGGTTGCCTATTTATCTACTTATTTTAGCACTTCACGACCACCGTACCTAAATAGACCTAAGCTAAGCAGCGCCTTCACAGAATTTCAGGCTCGTGGTTTTAAGGACGCCCCTTCTTCGCGCCCCCTATTGGGGCTTCCTTCCGGGGTTCAATATACTCTACTTTAAGTGGCTCTGGGCGCAGCGGTTGTCATATTATGTTGCTTTTAGTCGGTGAAGTAAGTGCAAGTCAAAGCGTGGAATAAGGCGGAATTGAGGATGAATTACCTCTTTGGGGTAAGCACTGCGCCCACTGGAAACAGGAGGATTCTACAAACAGTCCAGAGGCCGCATATATTTCTTCTTTCTTGAAGTTAACTTTAACTTTCATGAAAAGTGAACTTTTCTTAAGCGCGTTCACAGTTCTCCTTTCTAAAAAAGAATCCAAATTCAGTCCGTCATAAAATGGAGTAAATATATTTTAAGTAATGTATTAGAATCTATCTCCATTAGCACATTTCCAAATTTGAACCGATGCCATGGTTTGTTCATACTAGAAGACCTCAATATCTCTAACTAGATAAAATCTCAAATATAGTTGTTTCAGAGTTTTTCTACCCCCTAATTAGCATTCAGAGGTGGGTAGTCTAATTCCCCTCTTCCACTATTTAGGGCAATGTATGTCCTGCTGCTTCATCACAGACAGAGATACCCTCTCCCCAGGGACCTAGCTATCTTCCCTATCCCTTATTCATAAATCTTTCACCACTAAACCCTTCTACTAACAAATATTTCTCGATCTATCTAGTTTATCCACTTTTTATGTCCAATGTCATCTTGTTCATTCCTTGAAAAGCTCATTAAGAATAAAGTCTAAATTTCTCGGAATCGTTTTTCTCTTTTCCTTTGTGGGTGTATCTGCATTACTACTAATATAACAGTTTGAATTTCACGATTTTTTCTCTTCCTCAATTGAGATTACGTCACGATGTGGAAATATTTTTGCAAATGATTGGATTACCGACGTCAGATTGATTACATAATTTTGACCTAATATAGTTCGTCACGTTTTCTTTCAGTGAAATAGAATTCGAATAGCTCGTAAAAGAGGTTCAAAGTGACTCTACTGTGCATTGAAATTTTTCTTGAAATCAGTTATCTAAATATACTCTTTATATCTAAAAATCTAAATATCTAAAAAGCCTCTCATTGTTACGTAGGTACAAAAGCGTTTTATAGTTTCACAAACTGGTGATTTAAAAGTTAAAGGTTAGCCTAAATAGGTAAGATTATTTTTTTAACCATTTTTGTACCATGTTCAATATGTTCTTCATTTTGTGGTGTCGTAAATGGGAAACGTGAATTACAATTCGAACGCACACTAAATGCCCATTGAAAATTTTATGATTAAGTAAATAATAACCTTGTTTTCTGCATTTCACCTTCCCAACGACCAAATATAAGAACAAATTTGGACAAGTAAAAAAAAAAAACAGCTACATGACAAGGGTGTTGCGATTTGTTGGGGAAAAATTAGTTTTCTGCCAATTCCTTCACTGCGAGTTTCTAAAAAAAATGTGCTTGTAGGAGATAAATTCAAATCTGCTCTTATTTTTGTTATTGTTCAACATTTAGCTTGGTAAATCTATGTTTGAATAAGACAACTCCTAATTGCTCTTTGAAAACAACATTTATTAATTCTGGCTTCTCAACTTGGTATGTAGCTCTATAGACATTTACTATCTATTCATTAAACATGTCCCAGGGATCATAAAACATATACTTTTACTCATGCATATTAGAAGGTGATGACATCAGTATTAAAGTAATTAAACAAGTTTCACTAAATTCTTGCTTTGATTCGTTCTTGGATATCAGACACCAACTTGCTTTTTAGCCTCTGACATAGCTCTCACGTTTGTTATGTTTATACACTCACGCCTACTGCCTCTCTGACCTTTTTAACACACCTTTCTATTCATCTAGCATGACAGGGGCAGTTTGGAACTTGCATATGTTGTTAAGAAGCTTCTTAACTACCGCTGTATTTAGTTTACATGTCAAAGGAGGATCAAATACCCCGAAAATCCAGCCTGTTAGCTCCAGTAGGAAAAAACACTGGGATTTAGGGTGTCTTCCTGGTACGTGTAGCAAGTTATCTAATTCTGTGATCATCTCCACACCTGATGTCAACAATCGTTTGGACAGCAGCTCTCTTCTCCTCCCGATCGTTCGAGCACAAGAGTTTCTGGATTATATTTCGCTGAATTAATGCATATCATGCTTGATTGTTGGAAAAATAGGATTCACTGTATCCTCCTTTCGCAGCTTAATTAAACGAAGCTGATACAAAATGTGACGCGGATCTTCTATCCAAACGTGTTTTACTTTGATGTTGCCCAACAGGTGCAGTACACACAAACAATGTATTTCCCTATTAGTCTTATGTTCTAGGAGGGTCTGCCTTTAAGTCCATGTTTTGAAACCCATACACGTCTGCTTGTAAGCAGAATCTCTTCTTCTCTCACATTCTTTCCACTCCGACTTTTTGACTTGTCTATTTTTCTTAGGTGAAGTAAATCTGAAGGGCCAATTTGATTTGATCCAATAGAACCAAATATTTGTCTCTGACCTTTAATAGAAAAATGTTCCTCACAGAGATCTTCATTTAACAAGTGCATGTGCAATTAATGAGATTTCGTTTGTGCATCCTAGGCAGCCGAATTCACAGCAAATAACAATTTTAAACTTGCAACTGAGGATATAAAAAAGCTTGTCAAGTTTTGCAATGAAAGCCTCTTTGACATGTAGCTGTTTTCTCCTAAGAGATATGTTTCTGGCGTCTTTCTAGTGCTCTGAAAACTTGCTCAAATTGTGACTTGTGAATATACAACGGTGCTACAAAAAAAGTCTTCGGTAGTTCCCACTTTTCAAGCACTTTAGGGTAAATCTCCTTTGCAAGACTGGCTGATAGGAAATTTAGTAATATCCTCACTACCTTATTCTCTAAGCAATAGTCCATTTTTCAGAATGTCACGCAGAATTGAGAGTTAATAGGGCTACAATTTACTATAATTCCCCATTAAGTTGCTCATATGTGTAAATGTCACCAGCCTTTTTCCTAATTTTTAAAGCCATTGTTTGTCAATTCCCAATGGTAAGGATGGTAGCACTCACAGCCAAATAACCTTTGGCAAACTGCTGAATGTTTGAACCCATGAAAAAAAACAACAATGAATTAGATCTAATATTAATATAATAATTGTCACTTTATTTCCCAAACATTCAAAAAGGTCACAACTTTCAGGTAGCTTATTAAAAGTAGAACTAAATTATGTTAAAAAAATATATATATCTTTAGAATTCATAAGTCGTTCTTCAATTTTTTAGCACCCCTCATTTATGGAATTTGAAAATAGTAAAAATTTATAAGCCCTAATAAAGGAGAAAATAATAAAATTTCCAAATTTAATTTATTACGAAAAGGTTAAAGAATTATCCTAATTTATATTTATATGTTTAGTCGCGGGTGACTCTAAATTTCAATCGGTCGGGCAGTCTGTACTTGTTATGCTTTTGTTATTTTGGCAATAAACTTATGACTATTAGACCTATTTTAACGAAATTTAAAACACCAATGTTGTTTTACATTCTCCTTCGAATGATATAATTTGCCAAAGTCATACCAAGGTGGCCGGGGAATTATTTGCCAATAACTTTATAAATATTTGGCCAATTCTGAGAAATTTGAGATTCTTATGTTGTTTTACATTGCCTTTCGAATGATATAATTGCGAATGTTTTCACAATGTTATTCCGAGAATTATTGAATGTTTTAAAGATAGTAAGGTCATAACCCAGCGCGCGACTTTTAGCAGCAAACCTGGTTTGTCGAACGAAATATACCTTGGGAAAATAATCTATGGTATGTATAAACGATAGGTAAAATGGGAAAGCTGCGAATTTAAATTAGGACAAAACGTTCTGGCAGGACATTTACCTCGTTAAATTAAACTCACCTTAGATGGAATAAATTTATCTTTGCTGGACAAAAGTCGTATCATAGATCAAGGTCCAACGGGTCGAGTTACAACACTTGTTCTATTCTATTTTCTCACCGTATCTCGTTAGTTGTAGAATGATTCGAAGAATTTTCCTTCTTGCAATATTTGATGGCATATCTAAATAACTGGTCCAAACCTCTTTCTATCCCTTTTTTCCCATTCACCATTTGACAGAACTTGCATGTATATAGCAATTTGTTTTGTTAATATGCCTCTCCAATGAATCTGTCGAACGCTAAATTTATTTTCTAAGTTATTTTTAGTTGATTTCGCGAAGTTTTGATGCACTGAATTTCAAAACCACAGGTAACTTTTTGATTTATTGTCCTTTGTGTGTCTTTACGTTTTTTCTATGTACGGGTAGGTTCGACTTATATGATGCAATAATCTTTAGATTTTCCTTAAAATAAACCAATTCTAACCATTTTACATGCGACACTTAAGGGGGCGGCATGCGAATAAAGTAGATGCGGCCAGAAGTTCTTGCAAAAATAATTCTGATTTACATATACTGCTACATTTCTGGCGAATACACATCTGTTTCTAAAATGAACGCAGTTACAAGTTTCAGAAAGCTTGCTTACCATGCTTGTTTCGGTATGAAACTCGGTAACCAGGATTAAGCTTGTGCACCACACATGTTATGCAATATAAAAACTAATTGTCTGCGTCGTTTGACCAAGGGCAAGATAAGTTGTTTGAAGTTTGGAATTTCCATGGTTTGGAAGCAGTTGACAAACCATAGCACTCACTGCTTATTCTGCACTATTGATTTATCTGGGTTCAACGGAATGAACCGTAGCGTCATCAAGTAACATAAGAACATAAGAAAAGAAGGAGACTGCAAAAGACCATTCATGGCCTACACTTGGCAGCTCCTGTACAAGTATTCTGATCTTCAATCAGCAATACGTCTTGTAGCTTATCGTGATGAAATTCCAGTGCTTCACTAGGGAGAACTTTCTGACATAGTTCTTATATTCCTCCAATGTTGAAGAAAAAGAAGTATTTTTTGACGATGGTGATTCACATCATTTTTCTTAAAAGGAGTTATATGATTTTCTTCGCGATCCATGCTTTTCAGAGTCCTCAGTCGAACTTTTGGCATCGAGAGTAAAGGAAAAATACTTCTTGGCTGATACTGTTTCTCTCCTCTTTACCGCAACAGTCAGCTAGAGTACCTTCGTTTTTTCTCTGAAGAGAAATACATGGTGTAATGTACATATATTGCGCAGCCTCTGTGAAATATCTGATAGAAAAAGAGAGGAGACTCTTTCCATAACTACATATCAATTTCGGCTTGATCAAAAATTTCCCCAAAGCTTTCAACAAGGATGTTGACTGCTTCCCTTACTAGTGCCACGCTTTTCCAGGATTGGCCATGGAGAAATTAAAAGCGGGCATCTATGATGGGCCTGAACTCCTTAAGCTCATCAGAGATTAAAAGCTTGTAAAACAAATGAAAAAGTCCAACTTGAAGCGTGGAAGGCTTTTTTCTTGTCATGAAGAACTTTCTCTGCAACAAAAAGCCCAGGAACTATACAGAACTTAGCACTAATATGATTACTACTTTCATAAAATTCTGATGCAACAAAAGCATCAAAATAAATTACTTATTAACACAAATGATTGGTTTCTTGAGAATCTGGGATAAATGAGCCACGGGCAAGTGGAGAGATGCCATCATGACATGAAAAAGATGGAGACCAGGTATAAGGCAGGCAGTCGTGATGGCTGATTACTGCTGGACTCTGAAGACAGGAATGGTTACCCTTGAGCATTTTAGGAGTTTGTAGAGACTAAAGTTACTGGCCTGCATTCTCAACAATGATGTCCTAATATCCAATTTAGCTGTACTTACATTTATCAATCGACTTAGCACAAAAACCTGACCTGATGGGAGCATAAGGATGTCTTTTGCAAAATTGTCATAAATTTTCTGACAAAATTTATACGACTTACAAAGAGTTTTGGAACCAAATATTATGATTCATGAAAAATATAATAAAAATATATATTTATATAATCCAATGTGCATTTTGCCATTTCTTTGAGAATAGCCAATCCCCGGATTCTGCCAGTTTTCCTTTGATTCTTACCCACTGTAAAAGAATTTGGTTCATCTCCATCCTTTTGACAAGACCCAGAGGAACCCTCAAAGAAATATGGAATTGGGCTGATATAGCCAAAAGTATTTGGAAAAAACAACACGGATAAGAGCTGTTACCATACTTTAAATTTGAGGACAAGAAATTAATTTGGCCCCTGCCATCAAATAAATGAAAAAAAGCAAGATTTACATTCTAATATTATTGATATTATTAACTCATCTATTTCCTTAAAGTAATGTCAACATGGCAAACAAAATATATGATTCAAAGAGGACAACAGAACCACCATTAAAAGAATAAGGATAGAGATATAAAAAGAGGGGAATATTAAATGTGTTCAAAAAGAGGAAATATTGAAATTTTAAGCATTTCCAAAACTAATTTGGGGCATGAGTAAGGACTTTATTTTTCACAAGAAACAGGTATTTTAAAATAATAGTTTTTCACAATTTTGCTTGACACTATGTACCATTTGTTTTTACTTACTAGATAGAAAGAGGATAGAAGACAAAATCTAGAATAGAATCTAAAGATATGGGATTTGTCGTATCTCTGATAGAATCCTGCGTGACAAGATGGGTTTGTTGAGCAGAGTGAACTAAAGAATAGACACTAGCTAAGGACTTCTAAAATAAGGCGGGATGTGGTAAAAGGAAATATTTGACCTAAGTTCGGATAACTTTAAAAAAAATTATTAATACTTTAATTGCCTATTAATTTTCATTTACCTATTTAATTTATAGCTCGGGTTTGTCTTTCAATAATAACATAATGAACTTGTATTGTATTTCACTTATAAATCACTAAATTTAAAGATCAAAAGTGAGATGAAGTTTGTGGTAATGAGAGGGATCTGTATGAATTATTTCAAAATTTAAGATCGGGAATGCTCCGCAGATTTTTACTCACGAGCTCCAATTTTTTTTTATTTTCTGCGACTTTCAATTTATTTTGTTAGAAACATTAGACTAAGCAATGCGTCTAATACGTGTGCCATAATTTGTATGCATAATGCGGCATCCTAACGATAGTGAGGGAATGATTTATTGCCGAAATTTAAAGCATTATTACCAACTGTTTAATAATTAACCATGAGATAGCTGGCTATATTGCATTCCATTTATCGTCTGCAGCATTATATAGCCCAGTTCCTTTGATTAATTTTTAATTACTGTCGGAAAGTTGGCCTTCACTTAACGAGGTAATAAATTGTTCATCCAAATTTCTTCTTGAAGGTAATGTATTTCAAGTTATCTGAAGGTAGATAATCCTATAATATAATTAAATATCAATATTATTAGCTTTCTTGTATATGCATTTAAGGCTTGATTTTTTATTAAAAAACACTAATGTTTCACTTTCTATCTCCAAGGTCTTCCTATGGACTGTTAGAATATTTATGGTTAGGTGTTCATTAATGAGTAGAGTTTTTAATTAATTTCTGAAATAAACTTTAAATTCATTAACTACTTTTTGAAGTCGATTTTAAAGCAAATTTAACTATTGCCAAGTCATATTTAAAATTTTAACTTATAGTACATTTTATTGATATTTTATAATTGGTCACCTTTTTAAAATAATTCAATGTCTTGTTAGCCTTTTCATGGTTTCTTCAAATGTATTAACTTTAGTAAACTTATTCTAGCCTGAAGATGAAAACTTGTAGTTTTCGAAACGTAGTGAAAAATTAAAAGATGTTGCATCCGTTTCTGGTGGCTCTGAGATTTATCCTCAATATTAAATGCAGGCTTCACGGCCGAGCTCCATATGAATATATATACATACATATATATATATATATATATATATATATATATATATATATATATATATATATATATATATATATATATATATATATATATATTGGTGATGGAGTCGTTCCTTGGGAATGAACATTTAATTTTCCGGGCGTTTCGGTCATTAACGATGACCATCATCAGCGAATTCTAAATAGAAAGAATTATTTTTATGAGAATAACTAAACACAGCAATAAAAAAACATGACAGGAGTTAAAAATGATAACCGAAAACAAGAAGTTAAAATGAAATATATAATCCTAAACCGTTGAAAGCAAAGGGGTCAAAATCTATTAATAAGGATTTGATTAATATCGTAAAAAGTAACTAAATTAAATAATAATCCCATGAGTTTAAAATATGCATAATAAACATGAATGAAATTCCTATTGAAATAGAAAAATTGCAAACTATTGCAATAAAGTCGAAAGCAAGGGATGAAGAAATCAGCAGCAAATTTGAATAATAAACATGATCAAGCATTAAGTGGAATACACGAAATTCACTATAAACCACAGCAAGAAAGAATTATAAGGGCAAGGCTAACAATCAAAATTAAGTTAGATCAGGGGGTATGTAATCAAAGCGGATATTAATAGATGGTGCGAAGCAAGTAATTCAATAAACTAAATTTTTAGTGATTGAACATTAAATGAATGCGAGTAGACTAAGGCACGAAAGTTTAAATATTAAATAATCAATAATGGAAGGGCCAAAGAGAACGCCTAAAACATTAAATTAAGGAAAAGTCAATCATAAACCAGATCATTTAGGTATTAATGGGACAAACTAAAATAGAAATAAAAATATATATATATATATATTTTATATATATATATATATATATATATATATATATATATATATATATATATATATATATATATATATATATATATAGGTAATACTTCAGATTCGAGGCGCACGGTAGATAGCGCTGTTAGTCGGCTACAATTTTGGGCTACAGCATATCTCTTTTGACGTCAGACGGTAGAGTCAGTTGTGACAATCACTGCGTTATATTTTTTTTTGTTGTTTTGGAGATTTGTAACTTTTAGTCTATTATTTATTAAATATCCGCGCTCTGCTTGTTTATAGTTTTTTTCTAAGTTAGGTAAGGTTTCTTGATGTATTTTATTGTTTTTTTGTTTTGTTTTCGTATTTTTTGTTTACTGCGAACGATAACAACTTCTTCCTGGCAACATCGTAGCTTATAAATAGGACCCGTTTTGCAAATGTTTTTCTTTCGTTATTGTGTTTTCGTGCTTCCATGTGCTTCTTTGTTATTCGAATTCGGCTTTACTTTGTATGATCGCGAAAAGCTTTTAGATTATCTAGAGGCGCATAAACTAATCAAGAAACCTATAAAAGTAAGAATTAGTTGTTATTAGGTTAGGTTTTTCTGCCAGTAAAAAGCTGGTGGGGAGAAAAAACTTCCAGTAAATTCAAGGGGACTGCTCGTGGGGGAGAAATCACTGCAGAGGGACCACCCTGCGATGATTCTGAGTTTCAATCAATTGGGGGGGGTCTGGGGGGCGTAGCCCCACAGTATATACTCATATACAAAAAATATTACGCCGATATTGTTCACATCTGACGCTACCGTCTGACGTCATAAGAGATATGCTGTAGCCCCAAATTGTAGCCGACTAACAGCGCCATCTACCGTGCGCCCCGAATCTAAAGTGTTACCTATATATATATATATATATATTTATATATATATATATATATATATATATATATATATATATATATATATATATATAGTACTATATTGTATATAGTCTGCAATGCAAGGTTTCTGCACCTTTATTTCTGTCTTAAAATTGTTTTGAACGGCAGAAAATAAATATGGCGAAAGCCCTGTGGTGGTTGTTATCACCCGCCTAACTTGCATTTGCTCCTTCTTTTTTATATATATATATATATATATATATATATATATATATATATATATATATATATATATAATATATATATATAATATTTTTATAATATATATATATATATATATATATATATATATATCGTGAGCGCGAGAGAATGATGAAATAAATCCAACACAGAGGAAGAAAGAGAAAACCGAGTAATTTTCTTCGAAAATAGATATTTCTTACTTCGAAAAAATCCGAGCTGGGGTGGGATTCTAACCGTGCACATTGGGGCAGCGAGCAACCGCTTTGATCTCAGAATATAACCACCATGTTATATTCCGTACATTTATACATTCGACAAAAATGTTTACATGTAAAGTCTGCTATGTTCATTTGTTTTGAAGGAGTCATATTAGTACTTTTAATTTCTATTTCAGAGTAAATCTGGTTGTTGTCAGTGATGGTCACGGCTGATGAACGGTTTAATGCCTGACATTTTAAACTTTCAACGACGACAAATTACTGAATATATACGAAGAAATTTTTGTTTATTCTTAATTAAGAACAAAACCTTATGGTTCGGGTACGATATTGAGACGGGAACTTCAGACTTCATTTGAGCAGTTTTAGTGCAAATTACTCGGGCACTAAGGTTTAAAGAATTGTTAAAATTTACGATATCTCTCATCGAAATAATTGAGCTAAAAATACATTTTATATTTCCGTATCAATTTTAGTTAGATTACTCATTGTTTATTTCATGTGGAAATGGGCTAATTATTGGCCAAGTTTTGATCAAATAAGTTTGAGCTTTTGCCTTGGTTACTCTTAGTGATCATAGTAACAAGTGACGATGGATGAAACCCCTACAACCCCAGCAAATCCCACACTTTCTGCCAACTCTTCAAGCGCTGTGTACCCACACACTTTGAACATAACACTTCTAATCTCCTAACCAAATCCAGTTTGCAAAGTAAAAGAAACACTAAATGGCGTATGAGTAGAATCTCACTTAAACACATTGTTTTATTGAGCTGGAAGAGCATTTCCTACAGAAACCCATGTTAGTTTCAACTGACTAGCACAAAATCACAGAGGCAAAACGATTTGTCCAGGCATCAGAGGAAATTCTCATCTGGCTGTTGAATACCAACCTAGTTTAAAAAAATGCCTTGACTGGATTAGCTGCGCTATTCGCTCTGAAGTGGAATAAAGACAAAAAATAAGATATATAGACTTTTACATGCAGGCTACATAAAACAGTCGGGGAAGAACTTAAAGTTATAGAAACGTCATTAAATTTCCGATGTAGTAATATGAAGGAGAGTTGTAAAATAGGGTCAAGTTAACCCTTTCTGCTTTTCTCAGCCGAGGTTAATGAGGGCTATGTGCGTGGGAGATTTATAAGACAAGCAGGGAGCGAATGAACTAAATGTAGGTTGGCCAAACATTCGACTGTCTTGGAGGTTCCAAGACAATAGAAAAACGAGTACAACTATAACTTTATTAATATGCAAATTAATATTCTTTTTACAAGGTTTGAAGGGGTTTTAAACCAACTTTATTCAGATTAGATGTACACGAGTCTCAGCGGCTGAAAAGAAGGGGGGGAGACTTGGTGGCGACGAACAATATTTGACGAAAAAGTTTGAGCTTTTCCCTTGGTTACTCTTAGTGATCATAGTATCAAGTGACGATGGATGAAACCCCTACAACCCCAGCAAATCCCACACTTCCTGCCAACTCCTCAAACGCTGTGTACCCACACACTTTTAACATAACACTTCTAATCTCCTAACCAAATCCAGTTTGCAAAGTAAAAGGAACACTAAATGGCGTATGGGTAGAATCTCACTTAAACACATTGTTTTATTGAGCTGGAAGAGGATTTCCTACAGAAACCCATGTTAGTTTCAACTAACTAGCACAAAATCACAGAGGCAAAACGATTTGTCCAGGCATCAGAGGAAATTCTCATCTGGCTGTTGAATACCAACCTAGTTTAAAAAAATGCCTTGACTGGATTAGCTGCGCTATTCGCTCTGAAGTGGAATAAAGACAAAAAATAAGATATATAGACTTTTACATGCAGGCTACATAAAACAGTCGGGGAAGAACTTAAAGTTATAGAAACGTCATTAAATTTCCGATGTAGTAATATGAAGGAGAGTTGTAAAATAGGGTAAGTTAACCCTTTCTGCTTTTCTCAGCCGAGGTTAATGAGGGCTATGTGCGTGGGAGATTTATAAGACAAGCAGGGAGCGAATGAACTAAATGTAGGTTGGCCAAACATTCGACTGTCTTGGAGGTTCCAAGACAATAGAAAAACGAGTACAACTATAACTTTATTAATATGCAAATTAATATTCTTTTTACAAGGTTTGAAGGGGTTTTAAACCAACTTTATTCAGATTAGATGTACACGAGTCACAGCGGCTGAAAAGAAGGGGGGGAGACTTGGTGGAGACGAACAATATTTGACGAAAAAGTTTGAGCTTTTCCCTTGGTTACTCTTAGTGATCATAGTATCAAGTGACGATGGATGAAACCCCTACAACCCCAGCAAATCCCACACTTCCTGCCAACTCCTCAAACGCTGTGTACCCACACACTTTTAACATAACACTTCTAATCTCCTAACCAAATCCAGTTTGCAAAGTAAAAGGAACACTAAATGGCGTATGGGTAGAATCTCACTTAAACACATTGTTTTATTGAGCTGGAAGAGGATTTCCTACAGAAACCCATGTTAGTTTCAACTAACTAGCACAAAATCACAGAGGCAAAACGATTTGTCCAGGCATCAGAGGAAATTCTCATCTGGCTGTTGAATACCAACCTAGTTTAAAAAAATGCCTTGACTGGATTAGCTGCGCTATTCGCTCTGAAGTGGAATAAAGACAAAAAATAAGATATATAGACTTTTACATGCAGGCTACATAAAACAGTCGGGGAAGAACTTAAAGTTATAGAAACGTCATTAAATTTCCGATGTAGTAATATGAAGGAGAGTTGTAAAATAGGGTCAAGTTAACCCTTTCTGCTTTTCTCAGCCGAGGTTAATGAGGGCTATGTGCGTGGGAGATTTATAAGACAAGCAGGGAGCGAATGAACTAAATGTAGGTTGGCCAAACATTCGACTGTCTTGGAGGTTCCAAGACAATAGAAAAACGAGTACAACTATAACTTTATTAATATGCAAATTAATATTCTTTTTACAAGGTTTGAAGGGGTTTTAAACCAACTTTATTCAGATTAGATGTACACGAGTCTCAGCGGCTGAAAAGAAGGGGGGGAGACTTGGTGGCGACGAACAATATTTGACGAAAAAGTTTGAGCTTTTCCCTTGGTTACTCTTAGTGATCATAGTATCAAGTGACGATGGATGAAACCCCTACAACCCCAGCAAATCCCACACTTCCTGCCAACTCCTCAAACGCTGTGTACCCACACACTTTTAACATAACACTTCTAATCTCCTAACCAAATCCAGTTTGCAAAGTAAAAGGAACACTAAATGGCGTATGGGTAGAATCTCACTTAAACACATTGTTTTATTGAGCTGGAAGAGGATTTCCTACAGAAACCCATGTTAGTTTCAACTAACTAGCACAAAATCACAGAGGCAAAACGATTTGTCCAGGCATCAGAGGAAATTCTCATCTGGCTGTTGAATACCAACCTAGTTTAAAAAAATGCCTTGACTGGATTAGCTGCGCTATTCGCTCTGAAGTGGAATAAAGACAAAAAATAGGATATATAGACTTTTACATGCAGGCTACATAAAACAGTCGGGGAAGAACTTAAAGTTATAGAAACGTCATTAAATTTCCGATGTAGTAATATGAAGGAGAGTTGTAAAATAGGGTCAAGTTAACCCTTTCTGCTTTTCTCAGCCGAGGTTAATGAGGGCTATGTGCGTGGGAGATTTATCAGACAAGCAGGGAGCGAATGAACTAAATGTAGGTTGGCCAAACATTCGACTGTCTTGGAGGTTCCAGGACAATAGAAAAACGAGTACAACTATAACTTTATTAATATGCAAATTAATATTCTTTTTACAAGGTTTGAAGGGGTTTTAAACCAACTTTATTCAGATTAGATGTACACGAGTCTCAGCGGCTGAAAAGAAGGGGGGGAGACTTGGTGGAGACGAACAATATTTGACGAAAAAGTTTGAGCTTTTCCCTTGGTTACTCTTAGTGATCATAGTATCAAGTGACGATGGATGAAACCCCTACAACCCCAGCAAATCCCACACTTCCTGCCAACTCCTCAAACGCTGTGTACCCACACACTTTTAACATAACACTTCTAATCTCCTAACCAAATCCAGTTTGCAAAGTAAAAGGAACACTAAATGGCGTATGGGTAGAATCTCACTTAAACACATTGTTTTATTGAGCTGGAAGAGGATTTCCTACAGAAACCCATGTTAGTTTCAACTAACTAGCACAAAATCACAGAGGCAAAACGATTTGTCCAGGCATCAGAGGAAATTCTCATCTGGCTGTTGAATACCAACCTAGTTTAAAAAAATGCCTTGACTGGATTAGCTGCGCTATTCGCTCTGAAGTGGAATAAAGACAAAAATAAGATATATAGACTTTTACATGCAGGCTACATAAAACAGTCAGGAAGGCACTTAAAGTTATAGAAACGTCATTAAATTTCCGATGTAGTAATATGAAGGAGAGTTGTAAAATAGGGTCAAGTTTAACCCTTTCTGCTTTTCTCAGCCGAGGCCGATGAGGGCTATGCGTGGGAGATTTATAAGACAAGCAAGGAGTGAATTAACTAAATGTAGGTTGGCCAAACATTCGACTATCTTGGAGGTTCCAGGACAATAGAAAAACTGGTACAACTATAACTTTATTAATATGCAAATTAATATTCTTTTTACAAGGTTTGAAGGGGTTTTAAAACAAACTTTATTCAGATTAGAGGTACACGAGTCTCAGCGGCTAAAAAGGGGGGGGGGAGTGAGACTTGGCGGAGACGAACAATATTTAACGGGGGTTGCTCACTCAAATGACCTTGAGCGTATACGAAGCTGACGATGGAGGCTTATACTGGGGGGGGGGGAGTAGTAACGAGAGCACTTGCAGAGGAGAGTTCGCGTTGCTGTTACCTCGGAGATTTTTTCGAGGGAGTAATCCTTGCTTTGGCGAAAAGTTGCAACAATAGGCTCTTGACAATAATTATTACGGGATAAACTTAGATCTTGCTTTCGAGTTAGATACGAATCAAGACTGGGTGCGTTGCGTTCGAGGAGCGACTAGAACGGGTACTGGGTAGACTCACGTGAATTAATCGAGGATACCGGAAGCTTGAAGGGTTTTGCTAGAATTGTGAGAGTCTAACTGGACGCAAATAGCGGCTACTGGCCGAAGAGAAGGGGTTTAGGGCCCGACGCTTCGGCAAGCGAGAGTTGTCTCGCCCTTTTAGTACAATTGCGGGAAGCTTCCTAACCCGGCAAGGCGAACTTTGTCCGACTCCCACTGGGACCTTTTGGACTCTCAAACTTGTCGCGGATTTTAAAGGGCGCAACAGCGCGTATCTTTCTCCCTCTCTGATCTCTTGCACTCCTCAATCCCCCTTCGGGATATCAGGAGGAGAAGTAACATCTGCGAATGATTAATGGGGGAGGAATATAACTTAAAGTCGCTTGACAATAGCGGATAAAGTTGAGAATATCTAGGACAAATTTTCAAAATGGAGCTAAAGTACAAAATAATGGAGTTAGGGGGCGGGGATTTGTTCAATACATATACAATAGGTTATAGAATGCAACGGCATGGTTGCTAAAGGATATTTTTTCTCTATGAAACAATTAAGTGGGGTTCACCCCGCAAGGTTAAGTTTATCCTACGATTATACAAAACAAATCAAAGCCCCAAAATTAAAGATAAAAAAGGAATTTATTATAAACTGATAAACAGACAAAAATAATATATATATATATATATATATATATATATATATATAAAAGGAGACGCGTTTTTTATTATATGGTTGAATACACACACTTAATCTAGGGAAAAGAATTAATACATGGATAAAAAAAATGAAATGGTTCTGAATTAATTTAGAAAGGATCGAACGGGTTTCTACTTAAACTATCAGCCAGACTGTTATTGGTGCCTTTAAATACAAAATGCGGAATTGGAATTCCTGAAGGAACAACCTCCAACGAATCAAACAACCGTTATTATTCTTGAATTTATATAGGTATGATAGGAGTTTGTGGTCCGTTTCCACAACGAATTCCTTGTCAAATAAATACATTCTAAATTCACAGATACATCCAATGATAGCAAATCCGCTCTCTCATTATCGCATAATTTTTCTCAAGCTTAAGTATTTTTTGGCTTGCATAAGCAATAGTTAAACTTTCACCGTTTTTCTCATACTGGAGGAGGCCACATCATATACCGGCATTACTTGCGTCGGTGCGAATGCCAAACAGTTTGTTCGAGTTAGGGAGGCAGAGGAAAGGGGCGGATGCTAATTTTTTCTTGAGTTGGTTGAGCTGTGAGTCGAGAGTGGCGTTTACCTGAGGAATTCGCGGCCCTTCTTCTTTAATGGCTCGCAGAGGGGGCGAAGTTAGTGGCAAAGTCGGGTATGAAGCAACGATAGAACGATGCAGAGCCTATGAAGGATCGTAGCTGCTTTTTGTTAGTGGACAACGGCATGGCCACAAGGGCCCGTATATTTTCTCATTGGGGAGCTAATCGATTATTTCCAATATGGAAGCAGAGGTAATCGATAGTGCCAAAAGCGAAGTGGGACTTGCCGTGGCTAATTTTGTTCCCAGAGTCGATACAGAAGGGTTTTGTTAAAGAACAACCTCTGACCTCATCATGTTATTTGGAGACCACATGCGAATGTATCAAGCCATGGAAAACGTCACTTCCTGTTTGAGATTATTCGAGAAGTTTCGACTCCTAAGCGTATTGGGGAATTATCCCCCAATTCTGCGAGTTTGTCCAGAGCCCTCCCCCCGGCGACGAGGAGAGAACAAGCCGCTTGCTTTTTTCGCGCTAAAAGCTGAATTTTCGTCCACCTCACGGATTAAGATGTCTGGAGTTTCCTCATCACCTGCGTAGGAATCTCCCTTGCCCCCTTTCGGATCACTACTACAAATGCACGGTTTGGTTTGGACTTGAGATCGAGGTCTTCTGCACGCACTTCAAAGTCAACCTTATCGTCTCAAGCCAAAATCCCGTGAGCCATCATCAGACAGCAACACTTTCTCCGCCCTGATTCAACCCTAGTCAATTGGTAGTTTCTTCGGATCGTTTAATCGATCTGAAGAAAATCTCCATCTATTAGCTTTGAGAAAGGGTAATCCCACATTTTCCCGTCGAACGTCATCCTTGAAGATTAGCTATCTTCATCGTTATTCCTCAGAAGGATGAAAGCACCTCAATTATAAGTATTCTTAATTTCCCCCTTTGATCTGAGCATAGTAACGCTAAATAATTAATTTTATTTGAGAATCCATCCTTATCATAATTATCAAGAGAATATTTCATTTTAAATAATTCCTTTTGCATATTATATTCTTATTTTGATATTTTAAAATAAAATTATATTTTTGTTATTTCATCTTTAACTAACCTTAACGATACTCTCGGCCTATTCAAGTAAATCTCGTCAACCATTTTTGCACTCTGCTGGATTTATTAATGATTTGAAAACCAACGCCTCGAGTTTGACCTTCTTTTCGATCTTTAATTCAAGCGAACAGTGCCTAAACGTTTCGCGTGGTAGTAGGTGATTAAGTTACCCCCCACATTATAGAGGAGTAGTGTATGGTATAGAGTGGTGTACCACGACAGACTTGAAGGGTGGTCAAGTGTTGATACAAATCTTGGCTGGCCACATAAACATTATCGAAATAGAAGGTGACGTTGATAAGCCTTCTAACATCCTCCTCACCATCCGGTTATAATTGCTGCAAGCCGCCACCAGATCAAAAGGCAGTCGTCGGAACTGCATACGCCCTTCTCAGTGGAGAAACCAGTAAATTTCTTCACTTTCTCCATACAGGGGATCTGATAATAGGCCTTAGATAAATCCAACTCGGAGATAAGCTTTGCCTTCTCAAAAAGGTTGAGGTTCTGATCTATGGTGGAGATTGGTTTGGCATAGAATACGGTAAACGAATTGAGCTTTCTAAAATCGATGCACATTCTATAAGAACTATCAGCCTTCATTACCTTGCCAACCTGGAAAGAATAGCTCGACTTCGAATGTTTGATGATCTTAAACCTTAGAAGTTTGTCCAAGTTTATTGAATTCTTCCAGGAGGTGTATAGGCAGGAAGTATGGTTTGGAACAGATGGGTTCCACGGTGGTTAGTTGGATATTGTGCTCAAAGTGGATAGCACAACCGGGGATCTCGGTTATGACATCATCAAAAGACACAGGAACGCTTGCAGTTGATCCTTTTGAAGAGATCATAGCTAATGGGATATCTGAATTAGCGCAGGTGGGAAATTACTAGAGGTGGGCTAGACATGCAACGGGTATTCCTTTACTTGCTCCACGCAGGTGACTTGGATTACGCAAGAGGGGGCCATGGAGTAGTCAGATTCCATGGGGGATTCTTCACCGATTGCAACTATTTGTATGATGCTCGCGCGGCGGGGGTACCGCTTGATCATATTAACATGGAAGAGCTTTCTTCCCGAGGAAGTTTCAATAAGGTAATCGACGAGGCCCGTTTCTCGACTTTGTGGTAAGGGCCCTTTCCTTGACTCAACAATTTGGTCTTGTCCGTGGTGAGGGGAGGCGAAACTTCTTCTCCGGGGTTAAATTTACTTTCTTTAGACTAGAAATCGAACTATGTCTTATACTTGTTAAAATCGATATCGGCCTTCTGAGACGCAATTTCGGCGCACTTTTCCAGCCTCCTTCTTAAATACAGTAGATACGAGTAAGAAGTCTGAAGATTCTGATCCACTTTTGATTGGAATACAGTTCTTTAGGATAATTAGGGGGCATCTGACGTTTCTATCATATAAATGTTCAAAAGGGGTGAATAATAATGTACGATGGAGGATTTCAACGTTGGCAAAGTGTACTACTGGAAGGAAGTGGTGCCGTTCAGTGGGATGATCTGGAGACAACTTCGTGAGAATGGCCTTGAGGCTTCCATTTAGCCTCTAGCATATGACATTCTGTCTCGGGTGAAAAGGAGTGGTAAACAGGGGCTTGATCACCAATAATTTTTCAACGTACTCTATTAATTCAGAGGTGAATTGATGACCACGATCCGAGAGGATTTCTTTAGGCAGGCTCACACTGGAAAAAATGAAAACAAGGGCTTCTGCCCAGGAGGTGTTATCGATTTTCTTGAGAAATAGAGTGGCAAAGTCGACCAGCGTTAAAAGGTAACTATGGCCTTCGCTCGCCTTGCGGTGGATCGATCCGATTAGATTGATAGTTACTCGGGAGGAGGGTTCAAAGATTACTGGTCCCTTCTGCAAAGGTGCAGGTCTGACTCGTCCTTTCATGGCCGTCGTTTGGCGAACGACAATATCGCAGAAATTCCGGTGTTTTTTTCTGGCTTTGGACCAAAAGAGACGAAGGGATTTACATTCCCTCGGCTTTTGATAAAGTCATAGTTCATCTCACTCTGGATTTCCGGAGTAGACGAAGTTGCTAGATGTGTAGGTCCTTTCAGTTCCTTCTTCGCACGGGAACGGGTAGTAACGGGTTTGAGCCACGGGAGCGGAAGAAACAGGTGGAGACTGACCAATTTGGACAGAACAAGACTTGATTGGGGCTGCGACAACTTCAGCTGAACCAGTAAAATGCGCGCACTCAATGTAGCAGTGAACAATGGGGAATTTATTAGCACAACCCAAGTAATCATACATTACGGGAAACTTATCGTGGTGTAGATACACTGGCGGCACTAGTTAATTGGATACAACAATGAACCTGCACCCTGTAACACGGACGTGGGTAGAGATCTGGCACCCATTCACATTACCTGGTGACTAGCATTATTCGGCGTGTTTGAAGAAGAGGGGGCTTCATTTAAGGACTGCGGGGGCGTAGAAGTGGCACTGACCTGGTGAGAAGGCGGGGTGCTTTTAAACTGCGTGTTTTAAGTACACTTAGACTTTACATAGCCCGGAAATCCACAGGACTAGCACTCGATGATCTTCCTGGGAAACGATGCAACAGAGGGGTGGAGATAAAAGTGCTTAACATCACGGTGATCCGACGAGAAGAGAGGTTTGGATTTGGCGGGCCCAGTTACCTTAACGAACTTATTCCCATTAATAAGAACAAATATGTTCTTGCTGGTTTTGGATTTAGGATTGGGGGTTCTGATTTATTCCCTTCATTTAGGATATGAGTTATGGCTAGCCGCAGAGTCGCCCACCACCTCGATGCATTCCTTGAGAGTATAGCACTTCCGGTCCTTCACGAAGGATCTGATTTCCAAAGGGAGCGGCACAATAAATTGTTCCTTGTGAACGAAATCGACCAGGACATCGTATTCATGATGCAACGTTGATGCGTCCATCACAAATTAAAATAACGCTGCAGGGAGTAGTTTAAGTGTCAGAAGGTCTGGTTTGGTTAAAGGCGACAGTGCCGAAATTTTGCTCAGTAGATAGATGAGGTCATGTTATGAGTGGCAAGCAACACGCCTTCTAACGAAGAGTAATCAATTGTTGCCTCTTATGGGAAGGAGATAAAAATATCCCTGAGTTAGAGCTCAACAGGGGCAATAATTATGCTACGCCGGCCGTTTCGATGTCACACTGGTTCACCTCGAAAATCTTTTCAAAGTGGCTGAGATGAAACCCGAAGTCTTTGCCTTCTTTAAAGATGGAGAGCTTTATGGTCACAGGCTGGGGTGCGACTTGAAGATGTTATGGAGAGCGTCATGGTCTTCGTTCTGCTCACTTCCAATTCATGAGAACGAACTCTCTCTCTTTCTTTTCGTTCCTTTTCTTTTTCTTCTCATTTCTTTTCTTCTATGTCTCATCTTTTGGATCCTTTTCATCTTTCTTCTTCCTGGATGTAGGCCATCAGATCTTTGCCACTGAGTCCGAGTGAATCTAACTTGAGTCTGAAAAATTTCAAAGGATGACATTATGCTGGTTTTACGTTATGGCCACAAAGACAAGCCTTAAATTAACGTACGATAATAAATATGGCAGAAGTATGGATTCCTTTACGCACGAACGGGAGTGCAGATGGTTAAACTAAACAAACGAAACACGACAAAAAGGTTGATATTTCACTGTGATTAAGAGAAGAGATACAGCGCCCCTAGCAGAGCAATATAAAGAATAATACTATTTTTCTATATCTTTAACTTACGACACAAGATGTGGCCTTGAAGGACAACAATTTAATTCCCGTGGGGAAATAAAATGAATAGTGAAACACTGTCACTCGATAATCAATGGGAACATGTCAAAATAAACTTCGCAAGTAGGTAAGCAATGGTTATTTCTCACATTTGAAAGTCCAGAACCAGGCCAAGATTAGCCAACAACTAACACTTTAACCAAGGTTAATCAATAGATTGATCAGGTTTCAATCAATTGATTGACCAAAATTAGCCCCAATAAACCTGACACCAGTTTAATATCAAATATATATTACTCTATGTCATAGAATAGGGTCAAGTTAACCCTCGTTGCGTTTCTCAGCCGAGTCTGATGAACGCTATGTGCGTGGGTGATTTATATTACAAAGAGAGTGCGAATTAACTAAATGTAGGTTGGCCAAACAGTCGACTATCTTGTAGGTTCCAGGACAATAGAAATACAGTTACAAAAATAACTTTACTAGTATGAAAATTAATATTATTTTTACAGGGTTAATGGGGGGGTTAAAAATAAGCTATATACAGATTAGACGTATACGAGACCTAGCGGCTTAAAGGGAGGGGGAGACTCGGCGGGGACGATCGCCGTTCGAACAAGACGAATGAGGCTTACACTGAGGGGGAAGGGGGGAGGAAGAGCTTTTGCATAGGAGAGTTCATGGTTGCTGTTACCTCGGATATTTGGGCTGAGGGAGTAATCTTTGCCTTGGGGCAAAGTTTAAATAATAGGCTCTAGACACGAATCGAGACAAACTGATACACCCTCTCAACCAACCCAAACTAGATACGAACCGGGCTATGCGAACGATAGAAATGAAAAATGGAAGGATAATCTACCTAAGAATGATAAGCATGCAAACACTACCAGGGTAGAGAAATTTTTTAACAGTGATCGAATTGGACACAAGAAGATAAATTGCAGACATAGCCCTATGTGTCATAACAGTGAGGTCAAAGTACACTAGGCTTCTGATTGTTGAAATCACCCATACTGTGCTGTATGCCGGGAAGACGGGCACCAGAGAAGTGAGGCCCCAAAAGTTAAAAGTTACAGCTGAGCACTCGTAGCACCGAGGAATGCAATGGTGTTTTCATCGAAACCACCACAACGAACCCGTACCGATCGAACAGGAAATAGATTTGTATGGTCAAGTACAAAGAATATTCATGTAACTGGGTCCGAAAGAGACGACATGCCCACTGCTTATGAAGAAGAATTAGGGTATCCTGAGTTTTACCCGGAGGTTGAGAGCCCCTACTATAAGGAACCTTTTAAGGGAGAGACCTTCCGCCAGACGAAGGACCTCCCCAGTATTAAGAAAATCTCTTTCCATTAGGCTAGTACCAATAAAATACTTACAAAAAATAGTAGTAAGAGAGCGAGTATTGCATTTGCCTGCTCCCGCTAAATTAGATAATGGAGCGGCAAGTTCCTTAGGAAAACAAACTTTTATGGAAAAATTGTTTACTGGGTACCCAGGCACGTATTATATTACCAAATATCGTGTTAGATTAATCGACGCGCAAGGAAGAGAAATCTCTTCTTTTGCTGAGCTAGAATTTCATTTATGTGTGGATGACGATGCATACCCAATCCTAGTTCAAATTGTAGATAATTGGGTTGCATTTTTAAATGATATTCTATTGGGGATGGACTTTATGAACCTAATTGCTGAGAAATATAGGCAGCTCGTAAGTGAGTTTGAGATAGAAGAAATATGTACACATGGGTTGACCGACGGCAATGGTCAAGCATAATGTCTACGCGAGTCAAGTGCATTGAACCCCAAGGAAGAGAATGCACCCATAGAGCTATTTGAGGTCGCAGAGTCTCTCGAGTTAAATGATGCCCTTTCAGACAGTTGGCCAGAAAAAAAAGTCCCACAAATGTGTAAAGATGAAACTCATTTTCGTGTGCGACAACTAAACGAAATGAATGTGTTGCGTGATGGGCTACGAGAGCCATAACCTTGTTCTATAAACGATGGGCTACGAGAGCCATCGCCTTGTTATCTAAACGATGAGCTACGAGAGTGTTCGACGAGTCTTATTGAGTCTATGGGACAAATTGGAGTCCATGAGTTGAGTTACAGAGGAAATAAAATGTCGCATTCCTCAGATGTAGGGTTGAATGGAGGGAGTCGTGTGTTGACCCCTGTTAATACGAGTATAGAAAATTATCGTCGCGTGACGAACCGTGACAAAGTAGATTCTGTGTTTAAAGATAATTTAGCTTGTAGGTTGGAGCAAGTATCAATAGAGCTCACCGTGTAAACTAAAAACCGAGTAAAATTGCGGGTCACAGAGAATGTAAAAATTCATCCCCAAGAAAAAGTTCGTTTTATTGTAAAAATAAACAGAGTAAATGGAAGAAATACTGAACCTCATGATGGGTTATATGTTATAAAAAAGGGATGCATATACCGAGGACTATTTATCGCAGAGACTATCGGTCATAGCAAGGATGGGTTAATTCTTGCCTAAGTGTTAAACAGTGGCTCAGGTGTAGTTAAGTTTGTTAAGGGTCAGTTGCTAGGCGCTGCCACCCAAGTGAAAGTCACAGAGGAAGAAAAGGAAACCATAGTAAGACTGGTGCAGTCCTCGGACCAGCAAGGTAGTTAGTATTAAACTGAATTGCGAGAAAAATACAACTCTTGTATAACAAATAACTTCGAATCTTCGTTTGCATTATCAGATACGAGCACGCAGAATAACTACTCGATTTCTAATTATCAAATCAAGATGTTATTTTTTTCGGTCATAGGTTAAGGCGAACTAAACTAGTGCCTTTAAAATCAAATTGAAACCTGGAACAACGCCTATATATACACATCCTTATAGGCTCCTCAATTGACAACGCAAGTCCAAGACATGCTACATCAAGGCATCATTGAGCCTTCGGCTAGTTCGTAGTCTTCCTTCATGATCTTAGTGTCAAAAATGACAGAGGAACGAGAACCTATATAGAATTTAGGCGCTTAAACAGTTCACAATTCTGGCCAGATTTCTTATACCAAATATGACCAAAATGATTCAAGATGTAGGAGACTCGAAGTACTTCTCCTCATTCGACTTGGTCAGTGGTATTGGCAAATGGAAGTCATTCCAGAGTGCAGACCTTATACAGCTTTTACTACAAATTTAGGTCACTACCACTTCAACTTTCTACTCTTTGGTGTCGGAAACGTACCTGCTAATATTTCCAGTTTAATGAACTTAGTCCTTTCTGACCTACTAGGTGTAGATGGTTAGCCTATCTAGACAATATCATAATTTTTAGTAAGGAACTACCAACCTACTTTACCAGGTTCCAGCATCTACTCGATTGATTGCGAAAGGCAAAATTAAGAGTAAAACTAGCCATATATCTTTTTCTCCAAGGATCGCTTGTATACCTTGGATTTTAACTTTCCTCGCAAGGAATCAAACCCAACCCATCGAAGATGGACGGACTCCAAAAGAATCTCCCACCAAAATCGCTCGAAGAAGCCCGAGTCTTTCTTGGCTTTGTAGGGTTCTATCGTAACTTCATCAAAACTCACAGAGCACCCGAAGTACTGACCTCCGACAACGTTGCCAAATTTACTTCAAAATTAATGGAAGAAATCTGTAGATTGTGCAACATAACCAAGGTGCACATAGTCTCCCACCACCCCGCACCCAAATGGGTTAGTGGAATGGCAAAATCGGAAGATTTGGAATCTTCTTCGATCAATAGTAGAAATCTCACCCCATTGGGATGAATGTCTAGCCCTCTCCCAGACTGCCATCAACGGCGCGTATCATGTAGGAATTGGAGATACAACCCACTTTGCATTAGTTCACGATAACAAACGCTTCCCTTACGATATAAGTGACTCGGAGATCACTTTGAACCCTGACTACGGTGCATGATCCTACAACATAGACGTCGCAAGTGAATTAACAGAATGTGCTTTTAAACTTTTTATCTAGTTCGAAGGGAACTAAACCACCAGAATAACGAAATGGAGCAGCAACAACTTCAAAGGACTTCACCCCCACGTGTGCCATCTTCGTCGAAATTCGATGCTTTATTACAAGCATCTTATCCCCAAACACTAATGCGAAACTATTCCCCAGATGGGATGGACCCTATAGAATAATAAAAGACTTCGGTCGAAACATGTTCGAGATCCTCGATCTTAGGGAACTAAAATGCACAATACTAGTGCATGGAGATCGTATAAAAATAGCCCCCGAAGCGTCTATTTCTAAAAGGGTGTGCCCCAATTCTCGATCTGCATATCCCCAATGAGATTTACCTCAATTAAAATTGCCCATGAGGGAACCTTCCCAATCAAAATCGGTCCTACCTGTTGATTCAACCAACATGTCAAAATCTTGGTACCTCAAATCCCCTCAAAACGAAAACATCCCAGTCCCACCATCATTCCGGAATTAGTGAGACCACCTTCAACTATACAGAAACAACTTCTCGGAACAGTAGGCCTACCGCCAACCGAAATACGTCCAAGAACACCAGAAATTCCCGAAGACCGACAGCTTTCTTCCCAATCACCTCTATCCCTGATCAACGACCGAAAAGCCGATCCCACATACAAATCATCATTACCCGCTAAGACTGGTAAAATTCTCTAAAACATGTTTTTCAAAGGCATAAACCCTATTAAGATAACTATCATTTATTTATACTTGATTTTAAATGCTCCACCCTCGCCAAAATACAAATCGACCGCGAATACCACTTCCAAAGGATAAAAACCCTTTAGCGATAATTAAGCTTATGAATCGAAATCAAAGTCCAGTATTAAAATATCATTTAAACAATTATTTTTTAATTGTTTGCCCAAATTATCATTGTGTTCATTTAGTTTGTAGGAAAACTGGTACGTTGAGTTTGTCATTAACTAAGTTGCTTGTAACATATTTCGTAAATCAGAGGATATAGAAATTTCTATTATTACATATGAAAGTGTGACGCGGGGTAAAGAGCCCGAGTTTCCACACTTCTTTTGAAAGGAAGTATTGTTTAGTGCCTTAACAAAGGAAAGTAACTATAGTATAGTTAGATGAAATGGAAAGCATGCCTCTCACTTCATAATTTGAAAACACGTTTGCATATAATTCAATAGATAGAAAGATCGATAAACAATAGAGAGACATATACGAATGAAACTCCTAGCAGTTCATAAAGGTTATCCTTGTTTTAAAATCTTATCTGTTTATCCCAGGCTCTCATGTATAACCCAACTTTGTAATTGATTTTTATATCATAGACGATGCAACAGTAAATTTCGCCCTTTACCGCGCCATAACCCAAATAATAGTAAGAGCTCAGATGTTATCCATATCCTACTCTTTTGGGTTTAATAAATTTTTTATTAACCTTTCCACCTTTTGCGATGGTATTGCTACAAGAATCATGTAAACAAAATTAACGACACACTGCTGGGAAAATGCTTACGGATCTGTATACTATAAAATAATATACTTTTTTCTATTCACGGTGCCACATCCGCTTTTAAGATCTGTTATAAGCCCACCCACTGGTCAAGAAAATTAACAAATAAACAGGCAGAGTTGAATAGCATCGTGCCCTTCTTACTTTAACATTGGTAGATCGCACTTAAAAATCTTGTGAAAACTCCTCCCACGTAATATAGGATTGGAATACTTGCATTAAACTAGCACATAGCTCCTCCTTAAGAAAAATTATATTGGGGAGCCCCTTTGGAGGGGAGCCGACTCCTTTTCCATATAAAAACCCTTGTAAGCTTTAGATTAAGGCGTTCTGAGCATATCCTGTGTTTTGAATAAAGCTAAAGCCATACAGCTCCTTTTGCTCTCCGCCACTGTAATTTTCACATACACTCATCTACTTAACTTTTATATGTTGTTAATGTTATATGTTTTTCTTTTCTTTAATTTTGTTCTTTTTCTATTGTTTGGAATATATATATATAAGTTATTGCTTGCTTTGTCTCAACAATATAATCTGTGTATCTGAGCATACAATTTTTACAATTTATATGAATTCAAATATGTCTGGTGACGGGTTGAATTAATGTTTTCTTGTAAACATATATTATAATTAAGCGTTACAATAGGTAAGGTAAATGATTGTAATCATTGTGATTTGTGATGTGAGATAACTGGGAGAGTTTCGGTTGTCGTTGTAGGTGTTCTTATTTCGAATTTGCAAATATTCCGTTTCGCAGATTTATTGTATTGAATTCTTGTACAGTAATTATCATTAAGTTGTTTTCTAATGGAACTGTAAATATATAATAGCTGTCTCTAAACTAGTGAAGAAGCTATCGTTTGTTTCCGTCAAAACGGTTGATCTCGGGTGAACGTGGATGACTCGGGCAGTCGGTCACTTATGTAGATAAGGTGGTGTAAAGATGTAACCTTCAGAATGGTCACAAAAACATAGATCTTATCTCATCCCTGAAATCTGAACTATGAGAATATTTATTCCATCTAAGCAACCTTCAGAATGGTCACAAAAACATAGATCTTATCTGATCCCTGAAATCTGAACTATGAGAATATTATTCTATCTAAGCAACGTTTTGTCTATCGATAAATATCCTTCTTTACAAGTATATATCTAGGATTAGCATAATATCAGTGTTAGACAGAAGGCCTGATTTGAGGTAATGACAGTTTTCGAGTGATACAAATCAGCAGTCAGACAACATGATGGTTACTTGGAATTTACTCTTATTTTATTTTCATATTAACACAACGCAATTGATCCCAATTTAGAATTTTCTACAGCTTTATTTTGAAGTTATTGTGGTTATCTAGTAGAAAAATTGTTATTTATTCATTAGTTTACTGTTAAATTTACTGTTAATTTCCTTAAATTTACCGCTGTCGACCGAACCTTTGAGCGCGGCTGTATATGACTTTGCACTATTTCAATTTATACCAGAATTGTTTCTTGAGCTGTATGGTTTGTTTAGTTCATATAGATTTATACTTACTAGGATTCTTCTATTATAAATCTGTCTTTTAAGGTAAGTGATTTAAGTTGTTAGAATAATCACAATAAGAACTATAACCAAATATTTTTTTCATTAAAAATCCTAAATACCGATAATTTTTGATAGCGAGTGGAAAGGCATCCTATGATTGTAGCATTAAAATTCTTAGTGTGTGTATTTATAAACTCCTGGCAGCTAATATCTATGATTGAAAATTCTATACTAAATACAAGCCGAAGTTCTCTTCCTTAACAGGAAGAGCTTGGTTACACAGGCACCCCTACGTGGGTGTGGCCTATAGCCTTATTTGCTAGTCTTAACCGCTTTTTTTAATCCCCTTTGTAGACTCTTTATTTTAACACCCTGAACACCCTTTTCTTCTTATTCTTCTTCTTCATCTTTATCTTCTTCTTCATCTATATCTTCTTCTTCTTCATCATCTTCATCCTTATCTTTATCTTCTTCTTCATATTCATCTTCATCTTCTTCTTCCGCATCTTCATCTTCATCTTCATCTATATCTTCTTCTTCTTCTTGATTATAGGAATTTGTTCGAATTGGATAATAGGGCAAACACTCGCCAACACGGATTAAAATTAGTGAACAAGCGATTTAACACTAGTATAGCCCAAAACTATTTTACGTTTAAAATTACTCAAATTTGGAATAGGCTACCCACCCAGGTAGTATATAGTACGCCGGTAAATATGTTTAAAAACCATCTCGACGCGCACTTAAATAGTATAAATATAACGTAGTCTGAGCACAGTAAATAAAAACGTCTTTTGCAAAAGGAGTTTGGAGCGGAGGAACAACGAGTAAAAATGATGCCGGCGATTTCTCTTGCATGTGTAGTTTAGATATCCATTTTCTTTTCCGCCTATCCTATAAATAGTCTTACTATCCTAAAATTAGATTTTCACCACTAGCAATCGAGGGCTGCGGAAGTTGAGAAGAAAAACTTTCTATCCCCCCCCCCCCACACCTAGGTTGAAGTAGTTAATATGCATGACACTGTACACATGTAGATAAGTGTGTACATTAGATTATATATTTAAAAAAATTAATAAATAAATGAAAAATAAATATATGGCATGTTAGAGATACACTCGTATATAAGTCTGTAGCGTATTTATGGATTTAGTGTAGCGGACTAGCCTCGAGCGGGCCTTAGGGTCTCTGCTGGTCCTATATTCTGGGATATAGGGTCGCAGACGACCTAAAATCAATTTAGTCCGTACGCGGAACATGTATGGTATAAAAAATTAGGATTTTCAAATTAAATTAAATTAAATTAAATTAAAAGTTTCCATTAACAATTTAAATGTTATTATAGAAATGCTTACATGTGCATAAGAATACATATGTATGCATCAATATATACAAATCTTCCAAAGATGGACCGAAGATACCTCTTTAGCTGTTGCTAAGGAACCACCAGTTTAACAAAATGAGAGTTAGCGGCTCAGCAAGCCAGTTGGAAAAACCATGGCTAAATGAAATCTCTCTAACTAATCCAGTAGCTGATTGTCCATCAGACTAACAACAAGTTAACATAAAATTATTATCTCTATTCAACAATTGAAGATATTTATCCTCGAGGCCCATGAAGAGGCACCTACTGAAAACGGAGCCCCTAATATTTTGAGAATAAATCTCACTATTAAGGAATCATTTCCTTGAAAAAAAGGCTGACAAACCAATGGAAGGTAAGCTTCTGTATTAATTTTAGTATTCTCCCTTCTCTTAAATTATCTTGCATTTTTCAGAGGTTTATTCAGTTTTGGATTTCGCAGTTCATTTTTCCATAGAGTCTCTGGTAGCATTATGGAATCATCCCCTCAGTGGCCTTAAGTTTTAACGATAAAATTAATCTCTTAATTGACTTTACACAAATATAGAGAGAGAAACAGAAAATTTCTATATATGCAGAAGTTGATCATCACTCCTGAAGTTGGGAAAATTTCAGTTGTTTTAACGGAAATGTACACTGCACTGGTTTACCGAAGGATAGGAAAGGCAATGTTAAGTACTTGGTATTTATCGTAGAGTGACCAATCGATATATACGTCACTTCTATCCTATGTACGTGGACTATCAAGGTCAACGAATGATTTGAATCAACTCTGGTTACGACAGAGATGTTAGATAGAAATGGGGGGAAATTGGGATCCAACTTCCCTGGACGAGTGCGAAGGATTAAAATTCAAAACGATTGAGTGCAGTTGGCCGATATTAAACTACTGAAGGCTCGGGTTATGAGGCTTATGAAAAAGTAGAAACAAAATATACTTTAATATTTACACAGTTATATACAATAAATAGCTTAAATAAAATAATAGCAATAGATACTAGATGTATACAGGGAACCGAACTAACAGAGCTACTCGGTGCGAGCTCTACGGAGAGTTAGAGAGGCGATACGAGCCTCTGTACATACGCACACAGAAATAACTGGACAGGTGGTAACAGATGTTTCGTCTCAGCCTAGCTTGGGTTCGAGGATTTAAGAGATGAAACGGGGATTGGATGGTTATTCCAGGAACTTTAACTCTTTGCGCACGGCATTGTTTTACACCGGCAGTGCGCGTAATACGGTTTTTGCGAATCATTTAAACATATGTTTGAAAATGGAAAAGTTATCAAATTACAACGTATTATTGTTATTAATATATAGTTAACTTAAAATGAATAGCCCTATAGTTACATATTTAAATTTACCTTTAATTAGCTTAATCAGGCTGACAAGGTAATCTAGACAAATATAATTTGATCTCACTATATTTGCATTGGCACGTATAAAAAATAATGCAAGAAATGTATACGTGTCATCATCATTCACATCTTTCCACTTTAGAATATTTACTACTCTCTTTTATCAGGATTCTGTTCCAAGAATTTGTTTGCCCTATAATTTATGCACCTTACTAAATAGGCTCTAACATCATCAGTGATAAACTTTTTGAAACAATCTAACTCACTACTATTATCATTACAATTTAGTGCATGATGTACACTACGGAAGTGACACACTATCTAAAGAAGGGCGTTAGGCTTACAATGAATGAAAATGTCAGCAATTCTTTACCAAGAATCACATAGGATGACACCGTGATCTTTATTCTCAGATATTTTAAAATCATCACTTTCATAACTATCTATTGTTTGATTATCACTTTCCATGGGTTCATAATCACCATCACTGTTATTTGAATCACTAATAGACATTGTAACTATAAATAAACAAACAGGAAATACAGAACTGCAATGCCACAATTGAAACCTACTGATCACAATTCCGCTACTACAGATTAAGTAATCCATTAGGCAATACATTGAGACATTCCAAACTCCACCCACCTTTTTTTTGATTGGTTGATTTCAGTGACGTTAATTTGAGACGCTAAACTCGTCGGAGTTTTATGTAAAATTATATAAACCACAGGGGGTCTTATTTTAACAAGATTGGTGTACTTTCTAAAATGACAAACGCACGTCCGTCATCGGAGTGTGCCATGGCAAACTGATGACTGACGCACGTGTCATCGTAGGGAAGAGGTTAACCACCGGAAGTTTAACCACTAGTAGTAACACTAACTGGAAGGAGTATTCGTGCTAAACGAAACGTATAATTCTAGCCTTCAGCTCGGAAAGGTCTGGAATGCGTTTGAGAATGACGTGTTGCGTTGTTAAAGATAAGCCTATACTGTCGATGCCCTATTTGTACCAACGATATACACAAACCAGCCGGAACCGTTACTGCCTCCACCAAGGATGGGCACGGGGAAATGTTTACACGAACCAACACGGCGCTTGAGGGATGGGAAGAACTCACGAGGAGTTTCTTGATAACGCTCACATGGACTGACCTGGTGCCTGACCTCGTGTTTCGACGGGGCTCGTGATGGAAATGAGCCTTCATTTTCGACAGCTCCTCCATTCCCAAAATGCTATTTTTTTTAAAAAGTGACATCTGACCACCGCTGGATGGGTATTAAAAGTCTGAAATTTTCCTGACCTCAATGGGGAAGGGCAATTGGGAGATACCTGACCTCGAACGGGTCGCGCTTTGGTTGCTCGGATATATTTACGTACAAAGAGTATCGAGGAACACAAGAAATAAATGAATTCGAAAGGAACACAAGGAGTACAAGAACTAACATTAGTTCAAACGTGGGTCGATAACCTAAGGTCGAAAACGACCTAGAGCTTCACAAAAAACAATACACACAAAAGATAAAGATACAAAAGGGAAATATAAAATACAGGGAATTAATTGATCCCTATGATACAAGGGGTTACTGCATTGTTCTTGATTTGTGAACAAAGAAACTTATTGTCCGAATATATACATTTCAAACAAGAGGAACAAAATTATACATAACAGTTACAAGAATAAAATATATCTTACATTATTTTGGTTAGGCTATAAGGAGTTCCTACTCAATTTTTCCGCAACGCAATTCTCAGATCCTTTTATATAATTGATTTTAAATTGATACTCCTGGAAATAGAAACTCCAGCGCATAAGGAGACTATCGTTGTTTGTTACATTTCGAAAATATGCGAGGGGCTTGTTATCGGTCTCTACAAGGAACTCTTTACCTAATAAATACATTCTAACCTCAGTATGAACTATATAATCGCTAAAGCCTCCTTTTCAATGAAGGCATATTTTTCTCGCGCGGGAGAAGCTTACGGCTCGCGTATGCGACGGGTAACTATCGCCATCAGCCATCATCGCTATAATGCAGTAAAACACAACCTAATCCTTCATTTCTGGCATTGGTTCTAATACCAAATCTCTTTCTAGGGATAGGGAGCCGGAGGATAGGGGCGTAAGTTAATATCCTCTTCTGCTGTTAAAAGTGGGAGAGAGCTAATGATGACCAGACAAGGTGTTCCAGAGACTTTTTTTTAGCAAATCACACAAAGGGGACGAGAAAGAAGCGAAATGGGGGACAAAGTGGTTGTAGAAAGAGGCAGATCCCATAAAGGATCTCCGATCCTTCTTATTAGACGGACGGGGCATTCGCACAATGGCGCAAATTTTCCTCCTAGGGGGCTAATCGGTTGTTCCCAATGTGAAAGCCAAGGTTGTCAATTGTACTATAAGCAAATGGCACTCGCTCGGACCGATTGTGACTCCATGGTGGTGCAGGCAACGCAGCAGGGCCTAGAGGGCGATCACGCGTTGGTCCCGCTTGCGAGTTGCAACGTAAATGTTATCGAAAAAAGAAGTCACGTTTGACAACCCGTCTAATATTCTTCGCATCATGCGATTGTAATCACTACAGGCCTTCACCAAGCCGAACGAGAGACGGCGGAACTGCATCAAGCCTTTGTCTCTGGAGAAAGCCGTGTATCTTTTACACTTTCTTTAAGTGGAATTTAATAATAAACTTTACATAGGTCCAATTCGGTAATGGAATTTGCCCCTTCAAAGAGATGGAGTATTGGTCGATCAAGGGGATAGGCTCAGAATCGAACAGGGTCACCGAATTAAGTTTCTAAAAATCGACGCACAGCCTATATGACCATCTGACTTCTTTACAAACACATTGGGGGAGTAGTAATTAGATTAAGAGGGTTCTATAATATTAAATATAACAATTTAACAATATAACATTGGGCAGGGGGTACTGCTTAGAACGAATATGCCTCCGGGTGGTTAAAATAATATCATGAACGAACTAAGCGTCATAGCCGAGAATATCTGAAATCACGTCTCCAAAGTGACTCAATAACTGCTGCAGCTAACTCTTCAAATCGGTGAGCAGCTGGGCGTTAACGTCTAAGTTGAATGAAGGGTATTTGGTAGCGCTGGGCACAGTGGGCAAGAGTTATTTCTTTTCCTGTTCAATGCAAGCTACTTACATCACATTTAGCGGAACTAGGGGTGAAAGGGGCGAATCCAGTCGATTGCCACATGGACCGAGGGTTCAGGTGTGATGGGTCCCTTCTGTAGCTGAGCGGATCTGATGCGTCCTTTTGTGGCTGTCATTTGCCATATATCACACGAGCGGCAATAATTAAGGAAGTTATCTGCCACACCGGGCCAATAAAAATATTTAAAGATTCTCTGAGCCGTTTTAGTATGGCTGAAATGGTCAAACAAAAGAAATCATGAGCCGTCTTTAATATGAGGAGTACCTGCGAACGTAGTATGCATAGTGCCTGGGCCTTGGAGCTATTGCTTTCCAAGCAGGGGCGGTAGAGGAGGTCGTTGTTCACTACGTAGCAAACGACTTTATTACCGCGGGTAGACATCTCAATTTTATTATGAACTTTGGTTCAAAAGTGGCAGAGTAAATCACAGTTCTTTTGCTTCTTAGCGAATTCATTGTTCAGAATGCTGCTAAACTCAAAGTCGCCAGGGGATTAATGGGGAGAAGGTTTCTCTGCTTCCTTTTTAGTCTGGGCAGGCGTGAGGTTGGGTGGAACCAAATAGGTGGAAGTAACCTGTGGTCACTCTCCTACCATAACAACGCAGAGCTTCATTGGGGCCGCTACTACTTCAGCCCAGCCGGTATAATACTGGCATTCAATAAAGCATTTCCCTTTGGAGAATTGATTTGTACACCCCCGGTAGTCATGTACTACCGCAAACTTATCATGTTTCAGAGTGGTCGGGGGAGCCACTCGTCTGACAGCATAATACATGTACACCTTGTGTCCCGAACAAGTGTGAAGACTCGGCAGCCATTTACTGATCCGGTCCAAACTTCATGGTTTTTGGGGATCTCTTCTCGAAAAAGAATTCCACTTGATGGCCAGCGGAGGGCATTTGGTTCTCAAATGTCCTACAACACCGCAGGAAAAACACACGATGTCCTTCCCGGGGAAGTATGACGAAGGGAGGTTCGACGAGAGTGGCTTGACCTCATGGGGTTCCGATGAATAAAAAATTCTGGGCTTGGAGGGGCCAGTTATTTTACCAACTTACTAGGCTCACGGGGTGTAATTTTTTTTGCACTTTTACCTTTGGGCGACGATGGATCAGACATTCTTCCTTCCTTAGGGTAGCTATTGTGGCTCGCTTCGAATATATCGACTTCTTGGATGCATTTCTTGAACGTGGAACACACCCGGTCCTTTACAAAAGATTGAATCTCCGAAGAAAGCGAAGCCATAAGCTGGTCCTTCAGAATGAAGTCGACTAACGCTTCATACTAGTAGGGAACTTTCGAAGAATCTAGCCTTAAGTCTAAAAGTCTCTGAAGCGTATACCAAAGCTGTCGAAAAGTTTTGTTGCGCCCTATAGGGGCGTGACGAAACTTAACTCGGTAGAAATCGAACCTCATTTTATACGCGGCTAAAGGTTCCGATTTTAACGTCGAATAATGGATAGTTGCCTCCTGGGGAGGAGATTTAAAAATATCTCGGAGCTTAGAACTTATCACAGGCAGGAGTTTAGTGACACCATCCGCTTCAATATCCGAGTTTTTTAGATCGAAGATCTTTTCAAAATGCGTCAAATAGGAGCTGAAAACTCCTCCTTCTTTGTAAATGGGAGGCTTCACTAAAGCAGTTTGAGGAACGTCCATCCGAGAGTTGGTGGAGAGCGTATTGAACCTCGCTTTACTCATTTCCAGTTCGTGTCATCGGATGTTTTCTTCTTTCTCTATCTTTACCTCTTTTTTGTTTTTCTCTTTCTTTCTTTCTCTCTCGTTCTTCTCTTTCTTTTTCTCTCTCTCGTTTTTTTCTTTCTCTATTTCTCATTCTTCGCTTTCTTTTCTCTCTCTCGTTCTTCTCTTTCCTTTCTTTCCGCTCTCTCTCGTTCTTCTTTGTCTCTTCCTTCCGCTCTCTTGGCTCTTTTTTCGGCAAAATTACATAGATTCTCGTAGGGAAGTTAAACGTGCGGTCAGAGATGCGAAGAGGAAGTATGAAATAAACCTCGCAAAGGATTCGAAGAATGAACCGAAACGGTTTTATGGGTACGTAAATAATAGGAAACCCGTAAAAGGATCGATAGGGCCGATCAAAGATAAGGATGGTCGGTTGACTGAAATTCCGACAGAAATGTCCAAAATTTTAAATGAGCATTTTACGAGCGTGTTTACTGTGGAAGATTCTTCCGAATTGGAATCGTTAATTGGGGAAGTTCGTAGTGCTGATAATTGCATATCCGATGTAACTATAAATGACGAGGAAATCCTTAAATTTATTAAGCTAATGAAAAAGTCGAAATCTCCGGGCCCCGATGGGGTATATCCAATTCATTTAAAGGAGCTTCAAAATGAACTCGTTAAGCCATTGCGTGAAATTTTCAATCGCTCATTAGAGGATGGCGTAGTTCCGTTGGATTTCAAGCGAGCAAACGTTACACCTATATTTAAGAAGGGGAATAGATTTGAAGCAACGAGTTTTCGGCCTATTAGTCTAACTTCGGTAGTTGGGAAGCTTTTAGAATCTGTAATTAAAGATAGAATAGTGACCCACCTCGAGGCAAATAAGCTGATTAACGATACCCAACATGGATTTAGGCGTGCGAGATCGTGCTTGACTAACTTGCTCGAATTCTTCCACAAAATAATTTGCGTGTACGATGAAAGCAAAGCTGTAGACGTAATATATTTAGACTTTAAAAAGGCGTTCGACACCGTCCCCCAACAAAGGTTATTAATGAAAGTTAAAGCGATTGGGGTGACTGGTAAGATTTTAAACTGGATTAGAAATTGGCTGAAAGATCGCTCGCAGCGGGTGGTAATAAATGGGGAATGTTCAGATTGGGCCAGCGTTAGTAGTGGGGTACCGCAGGGCTCTGTTTTAGGCCCTTTATTGTTTTTAATTTATATTAACGATTTAGATAAAGGCTTACTTAGTCGGATTTCGAAATTTGCGGACGACACGAAGCTGGGCAATCGTGCCTAGAACGCAGAAGATTACGTGGCCAGCTAATAGAAGTATTTAAAATACTAAAGGGTTTCTCAAACGTTGACTTTTGCAATCTGTTCGAACTGGATCATAGGGGAAATACTCGTCAGCACGGGTTAAAATTAGTGAACAAGCGTTTTAACACTAGTATAGCCCAAAACTATTTTACATTTAAAGTTACTCAAAATTGGAATCGGCTGCACACCCCCGTAGTAGATAGCACTTCGGTTAATATGTTCAAAAATCGTCTCGACGTGCATTTGAATAGTTTAAATATAACGTAGTTGAGCACTGTGAATTTAAACGTCCTTGCAGAGAGAGAGTTTGGAGCGGAGGTTTAAGGATATGAAATTATGATGACTAAAAATGATGCCGGCGATTCTCTGCATGTGTAGCTTAGATGTCCAATTTCTTTTCCGCCTATCCTATAAGTAGTCTCTATCCCTAAATTAGCTTTTCACCACTAGCAGTCGAGTGGCTGCGGAAGATGAGAAGAAAAACTTTCTATCTCCCCTGACCCCTAGTTTGATTAGTTAAAATTGCACGATAATGTACACATGTAGATAAGTGTGTACAGTAGATAGTATAAAAAAAGAAAAAGAAAAAAAAGAAGCATGTTAGAGATACACTCGTAGATAAGGGTGTATCGTAGTTTTTGATTTAGTGTAGCGGACTAGCCTCGAGCGGACCTTAGGGTCTTTGCTGGTCCTAGATTCTGTAGTTCTGTAGAAGCCACTGCCTGGTGTTTATATAAAAAAATAAAATAATTTGAAACAGATTTAAGAAACTTCTAGGAGGTAGAAGGTTTGTGTAAACTATCTGGGGAAGGAAGTTTGTGCGATTCATCCGATAAAGTAGACTATTAAATTAAATTGTACTACCAAAAATATAGTTGTTAAAGCCGAAGAATAAAAACTATAAATAGTACCAGATAATGGCTTCATTACTCCTGCCTACGGGAGAAGCTTATCCTTCGCTACTAAATTAAAATTTAAAATCTAAAAAAAAGCACCCATGGTGTAATTTTTATATATTTTACGAACTTCGACAATTATATTAATTTTTAAAAGGAGCTCTAAACTAAATTTCCCACTTTTCAAAATAACACTTTGCTAAAATATAGAGTTATACAAGATATTTAAAAATAAATTTTTTGAACTTCACCATTTGTAATTCTTTGAGTTTTAAAATATTCACAAAATTTCGATACTTATATTTATTTCTGAACTTCACCATTTTGTTTTTTGATATTATAAAAGAATGATTAAAAATAACTTTGCTAAAAAAATAACTCATACCTAAACTAAGATGAAATTATTATTCTTATAGTAAAAAAAAACCTTAAATTATAGAGTTAGTGATGATGATGATGATGATATATTAATGTCGAAGACAAGTTTTCGCTACGGATGCTATAAATAAAGAAATAAAAACAAACAATTATTAGAGGTAATGCTAGAGGCTTTGAAATACCAAAAAAAATCGACAAAGACCAAATTTTTGAGTGAAGGTCGAAAATATCATTGTAAAAGAGTAGAAGTAAAATTTTGGCTTAGGATAAAAAGTGAATAATATCCATCCTAAAATTCTAAATTTTAAGAAAATGAACGAGATTGATCAGAATAGAAGGTGTCAAGGTCAATAAAATGCTGAATCGAGAAAAATAGCTGCCATTGACAACAAACAGAGCGGACTAAATGAAATGGTCTAATTTTTAATATTCTGAATGTAATTAAAAGTTTATATCTAAAGTATAAAGAAAAGATGATTTTAAAAGTGGTAGAAACTGAATGAATGCTAAATGATATGGGAATGTGACAGGGATACATGATTTCTCCATATCTTTTTAGAATTTTCATTGATCAACAAATAAAAAAAATAAAGTATAGCATAGGAATAATAGGGATAGTTGATGGAAATATCAACCCTCTAGGATTAAAGATATCATCATGATAATGATGAAAATAAGAAATATCTGCAATAAATAGTAAAGGGCGCGACAGATTAGAGGAATTAAAATTTAGCGGGAAGATATATATATTGTAAATGAGTCTAATAAATTAAGTCATAAACATTTGAAACAGAGTAGATGTGATGTATTTGACAAGCAAAAAAATAAGCGAGTTAGAGCTGCTAAGCATGATTTGAACGTTAAGAGATATTAGTGAATAGGCGTAAATCATAAATCATGCGGAGAAGAAGAATTATGTTCACAGAAAGCAGAACCACTGCTTGCTTGCACTATCTTTCAGGAAATCGTTAACAATGGTCTCAGGGCATCCCGTCTTAAAACAAAAAAAAGATTCTTTATCATAACCGGGATAAAGAAAAATAAACATTTGGGAAGGGCACCGCATTCAGTGGTCCCTACCATATCGAAATTTCTTGGAGCAGCCTTGATCTCATATTTTTAGCTAAGGACCTTTGGAGCAGCACCTTCTTGGTCCTCCATTTCTACACTAAGTTTCCATAAGCCTACACTGTCCGGACTTTCTGTTAAATAAATATCCTTCTGAGCTAATCCCTCTTGGCTCTCTTTTTGTAAACAAAAATAACTTGGTGCTGCAAGTATCGGGCTCTCCTCCTTCAAACTATAATTAATTGGAGCAACCTGCATCTGGCTGTCCACCTTTAAACTAAAATCCCGTAGATCAAACAGCGTCGAGCTCTCTACCATCAAACAATAATTTCTTGAAACAACCTGCGTCATCTCCAATTTTTGGCAAGCATCCGTGTAAAGGCTAGGCCTTCGTATTCCCATGCCTTCCCTTTCTCATCATAGTTTACGGTGTTTTTCGCAGGTCAACCCGCTTCGAGGCTACCATTTTTATCCTAAACTTCTGTAACTTACCAGACTAATTTGCGTATGGGAAGCGACTCATTACCCCTTTCCTTCTCGTGCCCTACTTCTCTTTTCCTCTTTTAGACTGAAGGATATAAATGGGGTTGTGAGGCCTTTTATTTTATTCTGTTGCGAGGATTAAGTCTTGATTGCTCCGCTGAATCATTTTTCGTCACTTACCTTTGAAGTTGTTTATTTTTGGAGACCCATACTGTGATTCCTGCCAGCGTTTTCGCTGCCCCTTTCTTGACTGCATCGAATTGTGCTCTTCCAGATACGTTTGCAAGTGTTCTCCTTTGGGAAGCCGTTCACATTGGGCACGTGAAAGCTCTTCCTCAGTCACCTCGCCATCTCCTCTTTATGGAATTCTGTTATCTCGAACTCCTTCTCTCGGATCGTTGGGCCTTCGAGTAATCATTCCTCGTGGTCTCGACGCCTTTCGCCCAGATATCTCAGTCTGTGGGTTTCTCCTTGCCGAAGACCGTCATCGCATTCACCCCTGTGGAATTGGGTCGAATTTACTCATCGTCGCCGAGCCTCTTTAGCCTAGGATTCCGACGTGGGTTATTGCTTCACTGTTCTAGTATCAGGTATTTTCGAGTATTTCTTTCTTCTTACGTCCAATTTAAATTAGTCAAGTTTTATTCATGTTATTTTGGGCTTTCGGGTAAGGGAAGTAAGACAGAGAGGTTATTCCGGGAACACCTGTCACTAGAGTAGCGTAACCTATTTCATCTTCAACGGCGCGTGTCGTTTCGGCTTTAAGCAAATTATTCAAAGAACCCAATTTTGTATGCGCGAATATCTATTTTGGTTAGAACGACTTGTGGTCATTAGATGGTGATAAGCATTTGTGACTTTTAATATTATTTGATGTACCCTCGGATAATTTGTTAGCAGTCAATTTATTTTATTTTGATTTTGATGTAAATAATACTGTTAATACTTTTATGTGTGTATTCATTTAACCCATTGCGGATACTTCGTAATTTAGCAACGTCTTGATAAATTCTGATGAATTTCTAAAGGCCTTTAGATCCCTAGTCTTCTATCAATTTCTTGTATTTGTTTCATTTGGGCTGTTGAACCAGGTTCCGCGATAGCCTTTACAATCTGTAATACGAAACACTTTGTTTGCTTTCTTCATCTCGGACCAGGCTGTGTATTATCCATAGGGTTTAGAAGAATGTGTGCAATGCACCTACAGTGAGCTATAATTTCTGTTTAGTTAATTATTCATATATTTCTTTTAAATAAATATAAACTGAAAAGCAAATTAGTCGAAAACTTCATGTTGTTTCCGAGAATGGAACAGTTTGCGAGATATACCGCACTACTCAATCCCCAATAAAATTCTATCTCTTCAAAAGACAAACTTTTAACTGATAGGTTCTGTAACTGAATTCAGAGCGGCATAACTCGGAAGCTGATTTGTGAGGCGTTGCAAATCTTCCACGAATTCCCGTCTCACTAAAGTCGTACACGCTCTGGTGTCTAACAAGATTGAGTAGTTTACAATATTCACTTTTCTAATTATTACAAAACCCCTTGCTTTTTCTAGCCTTAAATCAATTTGTGGGGTGGGCAAATAACTCATGCACTCAACGGATACGAGGGTAACCTTAATACCTTGACTGGATACTTGGCAAAAACGTATCCAAGAAACAGTAGCATGACAGCAATTCATCATACGAGCGAGGTTGAGCCATACAATCAATATAGACCAATCGAGGTTCTTCACACAATACACACTGCGCATTTATCTCATGATAGGAGCTTATATATATCTAAAGGAGTTATTCTGTCGGTTACCTTGTATTAGCGAGCTAAGTGTATTTATTTAGGGTAGTGGGTTTGCCATTCGGTACCTAAGTAGGTATTGCCTACTTTGGAGTTGATGAGGAGCATGTCTTTGTTTACGGCAGATTTAACAATATGAATGGTTGTCACACTACTTCTAAGCATAAAGTAGCTCAAGGCTATTACAGCTGATTCGTATAAAATAGTTTGTGAGACTAAACTTTTTCGCAGATAGGTCATTTGGGACTGGGACTGTAGCTGCCGTCGGGGTAAAATGTTCAGCGCCGGTTCTGCGGGAAAAAGATGATGCTGACCCCTGCTCCCCTTAGAGCTTATTTTTATCGAGCCCTCCGACCATAGGTTAAGTCTAGGCATCTCTCTTTAAATTTATTCATTGCTTCGCTAAGGTAGACGTCGAGTGCAACAATATACTGCAACGTTTAGGGGCTTGTTGTGAGAAAGTGGCATACATAAAAGCATTCGTCAACAAATTAGCCACATGTCTCTATGTGTACTAAAGGTTTAGGTTTTCTCAATAGCCTGAACGCCCGTGTACCATAATTGGTACGAACGGGCAAAATAATCATAAAAATCCTCTTTGCCATTATTCATTCCTTTCTGGTGAAACGCATTACTGATAGACAACAAAGGCTGGGCCAATTTTATATCTTTGTCCATGACCTTTTGTTCCTTTTAAATTCATCCCAAGTGGTAACAGACAATAAAATATTGTTTGTGTTTTTCTTTCCTGAGACAATAATTTCACTCAAAAAATATGGTTTCAAAATTCACAACCAGTTTCCGATACTTTGTTTTGAGGGCTAAACTTCCTAAGTGCCTTTATAAAAGAGAACAGTGTGAGAGATTATTTACTATTCCACTTAAAATAAACTGATTGATTTTGGTTAGTAGAAGGTAGATGGGTTCGATCGATCATGTTTGTTTTATTGTAGGTGGGATTCTCAAAAAGGTCTAGGGTAAGAGTCAAGTCAAATTCTAATCGAACGGTGAAATTAAAATCTCAATAAACCAGGCAATGTCTTCGACACTCCCCCGTCCCTACGTAGGGAAGCTTACGCTTCGCTACTATGATTAAAATTTAAAATCTAAAGAGAGAAGCCATGGTTAAATTTTTATATAGATTCTGAACTTCACATATTCTAATAATTTAAAAAAGTAACTCTAAACTAAATTTTCTTCCTTTAAAAATATCACGTTGCTAAATTATAGTTATAGAAGATAGAAGAAGTTATATATATATAAAAAAGGAACTTCACCATCTGTAATTCTTTGGGATTTAAAAAAATCACAAAATTCCAGTACTTATATTTTTTTCTGCACTTCACCATTTTTTTATATTATAAAAGAATTATTAGAGATAACTTAGATCAAAGAATAAGTCTGTCGTAGAATGGACTCTCGACGATATACCATATATAACTATTCGTTGAGGGAACTTATTTAATTATCTTTAGAATGCGTGGATGTCTGGCTGGCCGATATTATGTATCTTCGATATGCTTACAAAGTGGAACTGAGCTCAAGGATAATAATATTGCTATCATTAATAAAATAGAGATTTATTAATAATAACTATCAACAACACACAAAACGGAAAATATTGACATAAACAGAGAATTGGAAAGGGTCGTGAGAAATTGAGTTAATCCGAGGATTAAAAGATTTAAAAAGGTAAAACAAATATAAAGTTAAAGGGAAGTGATGGTTTGCTAAACCCTTTAAAGCACAGGATAGAATTGACAAAAGGGTTAAATACTCAAAGGTAACGTTCGGCTTACGTAATTTATACTTGTTGTGCAGGGGAAGGCGACGTGAAGGAATTTTCGGTCTGCTGGCGAGTTCCAGCCGAAGGGGGGGGAATAAAATGATCCTGAGGTGGCATCTTGGAAATGAGAACCGTTTCTCGACGAACGGCTTGAAGAACAATGGCTGTTCTACGTTGTTTTCTTCTGAACAACAGGGGGGGGTGAGAATGGTCTCTTGTCTACGGGCTCAAGATCAATCGCTGTTGTAATGTTGTTCTCTTCTGAACAACAAGGAGGAAGGGTGAGAACCGTGTCTTGGCGAACGAGATCAAACGAACAATGGCTGTTCTACGTTGTTCTCTTCTGAACAACAGATGGGGGGTGTGAGAACCGTTTTTTGTCAACGGGGCTAGAACGAACAATGGCTGTTCTAACGTTGTTCTCTTTCTGAACAACGAGGGGGAAGCCTTGATGACTTGGCGTCACGAAAGGCTCGAACCTTAGCATTCAAGGGATATTGTTCTCCTTCTGGACAAGTGATGGTGAATCTCGAGGTCGAGGTCCCCTGGCGCACAAGGTGAGAGAGGGTCGTAGTGATGTTTCGCGACGAAAATATGGATCTCCAATCTGATCTTAGTGGTAAAGTTTCCATCTAAATAGTCGAGACACTCCCTTGGCGTGGGGAGACAATGGAGTAGGGGCTTCGAGGGAATGCACAGCCGAGCCTGAGAACAAGCCTTATCTCCCCATAAGCCTAACTCAATCTGGCGTGATTGGCGGATGGGGCGAACGGGGGGGGGGCATGATAAACCTCCTTGTTTAAACATTGAATCAGGTGGCTGCGATAAGGTGCCCAGCTTCAAAGCGAAGATGCACGTGGGGAGCATCGTGGTTTTAAATAACATGTGATAGGGGTTGAAATTAACGCGGCCTCAACCCATTCTATCACACCCCTCCATTCCGGGGAAAGTTGTCACTTCGAAAAAAAAGAGAGAAGGGACAACGATAGAGCTCCGTTGTGGGAAACTCGTTTTCTTGTACCAACCGTACCTTCCTGCACCTAACTAGTATTACCTCAATACATATGATTATTTTGATCTTTAGATTACAGGGGAAAATAACCTTTAATACAAAATACAAACTTAATAAAAAAAAGGGGCATAGAACAATGAAATGATATAAAATTAGTACATACGGGACAAAATAATTTATACGTAAATTAATGGGTACAAATATATATACATACAAAAAAAAATAGACATTGAGCGTTACAAAATTCAGACATATACATTAACTAATTATATTACAAGAGAATCTAATTTAAGTCATACATGACGGTATATACCTACATGGAGATACTAATCCTATGAATACAATTACTTTACGCTATTCGGTACCGCATTCCTATGATTGCGCCAACGACCTGGTTATCGGAACCTTTTATATAATTGATTTTAAATTGATACTCTTGCAAGAGTAAACTCTAGCGCATGATTCGGCCGTTGGAGTGTCGCACATTCCTAATATACGCTAACGGACAGTGGTCGGTTCCTATCTGAAATTTGTCTATAACCCAAATAATTGATTTAGCTTCCTTCTCTATAGTGGCATATCTCTTTTCGCGTGGTAATAATTGACGACTAGCATATGCAACTGGATGACTCGTTTCGTCATCCTCGTATTGAAGGAGTACACCTCCAATGCCCTCGTTGGACGCGTCGGTCTTAATCCCAAAGGATTTTTGGGGGTTGGGCAACTTTAAAATAGGGGCAGAAATGAGCTTACTCTTGAGCTGATTAAAATGGGAAATTTCGACATCATTCCAACGTAGACGATCGGGTGAATTCTTTTTCAAAAGGAAGCTAAGGGGCGCCGAAATTGCAGCGAAATTCGGAACGAATCGCCGATAGTACGAAGCTGATCCTAGGAACGATCTTAATTGCTTCTTTGTAATCGAGAGGGGCATGTCGGCAATTGCCTTAATCTTTTTCTCTTGGGAACCCAACTGGCTCTGTCCTATTTTGAAACTCAAATATTTTATGGTTTCGTGGGCAAAATGGCATTTGCTGGGGCCAATGGTGAGGCCATTTTCGCGCAGTCGCTCGAAAAGAACTAATAGGGTGGTTAAATGGTGACTCCATTCAAATAGTTCTTGTAGCTGACTCTTTTGATGTGGTGTCAGCTGCGCGTCAATATCCAGGTCAGAGGGTTCAAAAAGCTCGCCTGGTAGGCAAAGAAGAGGGTAATCGGCATCAGGTTGGATGCACACTGTCTGGATTACATTAAGGGACTCCGCGGGGTAATCCTCTTCAAGCGCCGATGTTTCGTCTAGTGCTACGAAGGTATCTCCATGGGCGCGTTGGGGGTACTTTTTGTCTTTGGGTCCACAGACAGTCTCCGTGTCCTTGTCTTGGGCCTTATCACCTATGGGTGTTAGTGATTCACACTCCTTTTGTGCCGTCCTAAATTCCTGGTTAAGGGTCTCCTAGAAATCGGACGGTATCGGGGTTCTGATGGGGACGGGCTCCTGGGCTTCTTTCTTAGCTCAGCCTCGAGGAAGGGCGGCCTGAGACACAGGGTCGGAACTTACTTGGGGGCTCTGTCCTATAAGTACGGAACAGAATTGTATGGGTGCTGAAATGACTTCAGCCCAGCCATCATAATATTGACACTGCAGGTAACATCTAACGACGGGGAATTGGTTCGCCCGCCCTAGGTAGTCATGTACCACCGCAAATTTTTCGTGGTTAGGGTCGACTGGGGGGAGGAGTTGGGCGGACACGATGAAACACGTACATCCTGTGTCCCTGACTAGAGTCGACACTCGGGAGCCGTTCACGCTGCCCTCCTCAAATTTCAAAGTTCCCGATGAACTTTTATCGAAAATAAAATTTACCTGGTGGCCTGACGGAGGGGGAGAAGTTGCTGCTTGGGTCTGCATCACCGGGGGAGGCGGGGTTGCATTAATCTGGTGAACTTGGTGGGCTGGTCCGCTTTTAAGCCTAGAATTTTGGGGGCAATTCCAGCTCATGTGGTTTTCTACACCACAGGTGAAGCATATGATTGGTCGCTTCGGGAAGAGAGATGGAGAAGAAATCTTAACGGGAGGTTTGGAGTCCCGTTATGGTTTTGGGGGGAGAAGTTTTGGGGTTTTACTGGGCTCGGAAACTTCGTCGACTTTCCTGTGAAGCGGCGCGAATCCTTCCTTCTTTCCTTGTAGGGAGATTGGAGAGAAGTTCGATTCTCCTTTAGGTATAAATTATGGCTGGCAGCATAGACATCCGCTTCTTCGGTACATTCTTTAAAGATCTGGCACCGACGATCCTTGACGAACGCGCGGATCACCGTCGGGAGAGACGCCAAAAATTGATCTCGCAACACGAAGTCTGTTAAGGACTCGTAGTTCGGATCAACCTTTAAGGATTCTAACCAAAATTTAAAATTCCTCTGAAAAATGTATCCGAATTGGCGGAACGTCTGTCCGGGTTTAATACGACCTCCTCGAAATTCTTGGCGGTAGAAATCGGGAGTCATATTATGAGCGGCCAATAACTCAGCTTTTAAGGTGCTGTAGTTAATTGTACACTCAGATGGTAAAGATATAAAAATTTCGCGCAATTCACAATTTAACAAGGGAAGTAATCTGGCTACACCTTTAGCCTCCAGATCCATGTTATTGATTTCGAGGATCTTCTCGAAGTGGGCTAAAAATGCTCCGAAATCCTCTCCGTCTTTGAAATTTGGGAGCTTTAATGGGAGATTGGGGGGTGCTTCAGAACGTGAACTGGATGACTGTATTTCTGCTTCAACACGAGCTATTTCAATCTGATGGTGAAGGTCAGCTTGTCTTTTCCGTTCCTCTCTTTCTTTTTCTTTTTCTTCTCGTTAGATTTCTCTTTCTTCTCGTTGGATTTCTCTTTCTCTTTCTGTTCTTTGCTCCTCTCTAACGTACTCAATTAGTTCTTTTCTGGAAAGTCCCAAGGATTCTCCTTGCGCTTTAAAGATTTCGAACTGAGTCATCTTTGCACTTGGGGGCGTACTAGTCAACCAAAGAAAATTCCTTGCATAGAATTATGCCTTCTAGAGAAATTAGCCTACCTAAATATGGGCACTGACCTATTCGTACTTGGTTACTCGATCTAAATAACCACTGACTAAAATCACCAAAAAAACACAAACAAATTATTATAACAGTTCTTAGAGCTACTCCAGCTTCTTAAGTTTCAAAAAAAGGGATAGCAATCGATAAAACAAAAGGGAACTACTATACTCTATTATTATAACGAAAAACACTATGCTTTACTCGACTGAGACCAGTGTTTGCAAAGATATAGCGTTAAACCTTACACACTTGATACCAAATTTAAATAGTATATATATATATATATATATATATATATATATATATATATATATATATATATATATATATATATAAATATGTCGTAGAATGGACTCTCGACGATATACCATATATAACTATTCATTGAGGGAACTTATTTAATTATCTTTAGAGTGCGTGGATGTCTGGCTGGCCGATATTATGTATCTTCGATATGCTCAAGAAGAGTAACTGAGGTCAAGGATAATAATATTGCTATCATTAATAAAATAGAGATTTATTAATAATAACTATCAACAACACACAAAACGGAAAATATTGACATAAACAGAGAATTGGAAAGGTTCGTGAGAAATCCAGTTAATCCGAGGATTAAAAGATTTAAAAAGGTAAAACAAATATAAAGTTAAAGGGAGGTGATGGTTCGCTAAACCATTTAAAGCACAGGATAGAATTGACAAAAGGGTTAAATACTCAAAGGTAACGTTCGGCTTACGTAATTTATACTTGTTGTGCAGGGGAAGGCGACGTGAAGGAATTATTGGTCCGCTGGCGAGTTCCAGCCGAAGGGGGGGGGGGGGAAATAAGATCACCCTGACGTGGCGTCTTGGGAATGAGAACCGTTTCTCGACGAACGGCTTGAAGAACAATGGCTGTTCTACGTTGTTCTCTTCTGAACAACAGGGGGGGGGGTGAGAACCGTCTTTTGTCTACGGGCTCAAGAACAATGGCTTTTCTAATGTTGTTCTCTTCTGAACAAAGAGGGAGAAGGGTGAGAACCGTTTCTTGGCGAACGGGCTCAAACGAACAATGGCTGTTCTACGTTGTTCTCTTCTGAACAACAATGGTTGGGGTGGGTGAGAACCGTTTCTTGTCAACGGGCTCGAACGAACAATGGCTGTTCTAATGTTGTTCTCTTTCTGAACAACACAGGGGGTGAAAACTATTTCTTGGCGAACGCGCTCGAACGAACAATGGCTGTTCTACGTTGTTCCCTTCTGAACAACAGGGGGGGGGGTGAGAAACGTTTCTTGTCAACGGGCTCAAAAGAACAATGGCTGTTCTACGTTGTTCTCTTTCTGAACAACAAGGGGGAAGCCTTGTGGACTCGGCGTCACGAAGGCTCGAGCCTTGGCACTCAAGGGATATTGTCCTTCTTCTGGACAAGTGATGGTGAATCTCGAGGTCGAGGTCCCTTGGTGCATAAGGTGAGAGAGGGTCGTGGTGATGTTTCTCGACGAAAATCTGGATCTCCAATCTGATCTTAGTGGTAAAGTTTCCATCTAAATAGTCGAGACAATCCATTGGCGTGGGGGGACAATGGAGTGGGAGCTTCGAGGGAATGCACAGCCGAGCCTGAGAACAAGCCTTATCTCCCCATAAGCCTAACTCAATCTGGCGTGATCGTCGGTTGGGGCGAATGGAGGGGGTGATGATAAACCTCCTTGTTTATACATTGACTAAGGTGGCTGCGATAAGGTGCCCAGCTTCAAAGCGAAGATGCACGTGGGGAACATCGTGGTTTTAAATAACATGTGATAGTGGTTGAAATTAACGCAGCCTCAACCCGTTCTGCCACAAAGTCATAACCAAACTAATATGAAATTATCATTCAAATACTCAAAAAACTCCCCTTCTAAAATTATAGAGTTAGTGATGGTGATGGTGATGATGATGATGATCAAATTTATTGTCTATGAAGGACATGTCACTAATGTGTTTTAGAATCAAAACATATGAGTGGCAAAGAATCTGATTCGTTAGCTTCACTCAAATAAATCCTGAATAACTATAATAAAATTGTTGAAACGCAGGAAAATAATACGTGAGGTTATTCAATATTCCTAACCAAACGTTATTAGAAGCGCCACCTATCAAAACACATTCCTAACCGAAAAGTGAAGCTGACCAATATTAATTAATATAAAATAACAATTTCCGCATTGTTTGAATTTTTAAGTGAACATAGATTATATACGTCTATCATTTTAATTTATCGCTCTGCGTCCTATTACTTTTAAATATAAAACTAAGCGTACTTCTCGTTTGTTTAAAGAAAATAAACAACTTTAAATTTACACGAGCATGTGTGCGTGTTTACATTGGGTGAACTCTGTCGACAAGGCTTCTTCGGATTCTATAAGGCTTCCAAGTTATATGCAATGGTTTCTTGAAAATACCTCAACCCCTTGTGCCCAGGATTCGGAGTTCTGTATCTTCTAATTTTTTTTCGAGACGAGATCAAACACTGCTACAGTTAACAGAACTGAAGAAAAGGATGACGACAGCTAACGGTGATTAATGGATCCTGGCAAGAACATAGGTCACCACACTGGTTGGCACAATTCAGTTTTGTGAAGACAAAGGAATGAAGTCGTACTTCCCGGGACAATTTCTCATTGGTACGGGTGTGCCGGTATCCTGTCTTCTTTTTGTAATCGCAGCTTGTAGTGATGGAGGGGGAAACACCGTTCTGATTAGTGTTTTCATTTAAAGTATGAAAGGAATCGAAACGGAATGAAGTTTTGGGTGGTCTTTAAGTTATTGACCAAAATTCTAAAACATGTATTCGCAAAGTATGATCTCAAGAATTATATTGTACAATTGGTTAGCTTCTGAAGGCCTCCGAGCAATAGCTATCTTGACAAAGAAATTTAGAGCATATTTAGTAGATTCACGGAAACAGGGGGCTTAAACGTGATTTTGAGTTCAATCAATTAGGCACATAATGGTGCAGATGTTGAGGTAATCCAGATCTTAAGCCCCACACTCAATTTTGCCGGAGTATTTTATGAAGGTATTCGATCGTCCTGTTTCTGAGGCGTGCCTAACGTACAACAGACAAGATCCTTATTTGAGAGATGCAGTGACAGTTGATCCGGCTGAAGAATAGGTGATACTGGGTGGGGATATGTTGATGATAATTTAGTAAAGAATGCTTTAAAATCAAACATTAAAAAATGCTGATTGAGAGGGATACTAGGATTCGTAACGGTAAGCATCGAATTTCGGGGAATGGGTAAGTTAACATCATCTTCATTCCTCTGTTAGAAGATTATTTTACTAAGTGAACTGAATTAATAAACCAAAAGACTGTCTTCTCTGATGTTATAAATATTTGCCTTTTTTCTGATATTATACTATTTTTGGTACATATTATCAACGTATTACTTAATAACTGCTCAATTTTTCAGTGTGAAATGCTTAAAAGATTTTGTGCTTTTAATTTTATTCGTAACTTTCATAATATGACTAGAAAATATGCCTGTCGATCAAACTGATTAGCATAAACAAATCCTCCTTTTATGTTTTGTTAAAGAACAATCGGAAATCATAAAAATGGTAGAACACCTGATCATTATAGTACCATTAATATCTTGTTTTCAAATGGCAAATAATCCTTTCGAGCTGGAAGTTAAATTTTGGAAGGATTGTAAAATATTTTTACAATTGAGTTTGTAATGATACAAAAATAGTATAAAAAGAATTTGATTTAAAAAATGTAATTAGTATATGAATCACTGGTGATAATTTTAAATACCTTTTCTGAACTATGACTCAACAAATTTAATTCCAATGTCAAAGCTATATTATCTTTGTTTTTTTTATTATTTAGTATATATATAAATATATAAGTATATATATATATATATATATATATATATATATATATATATATATATATATATATATATATATATATATATATATATATATAATGCCTTAATATTTCAGTAAACTAAAAAGTACATGAAATTGAAATATGGAAAGAAATATTAGCATTGTTTAAAATAACATGGAATTGTAAAAATTTGGAAGTATTCCCTTAGAATAATATTATTTCCCCACCTTATACTTTGGGAGAGAACGCGAAAGGTTACTCACCCCCACACTTCCGACTTTACCCTCTTTTGACTCGCCGCCAGGTTTCCGTGAAATTCACACCGAGGATACCTCCTGACCGTCTCTGTCACTTCCCCTTCCCATCCCTCGGGTCGGGAGGTTAATTCGTAGATTCGCCGTGAACTGCGTTTATGGCTCCCACCGCTCTCGCCTGTCTGACCCGCTGAACACTACTTCTGACACCTCCCCCCAAGGAGATGCTCGGTTTGTCGCACCCGATAACGAAAGTTAAGAAGGTCTCAATCTCTCTCCCTTTTTTGAAGAACTCTGGCTATATATGAACCCGCTCCAGGCTGACAGACAGATTTGGTTTGACGCGACTTCCTCGAAAGGAGGGCAATTCAACGAGCTCTCTCCCAAGAAGTGTCAGTGACGGTCGCAAGCCACGGAAGAGCTGGACATCACACCCATGTCTTCGGGTCACGAAGAAGAATCTTTTGAGGCAACATCAGCCTTCCTCACCCGCCTTCAGATCAAGGATTGGAGAAACTGTCCTCCAAAGTTCTTCTGGTGACCTCTTAAGGACAAGAGGCCCGTTAGCAAGCGGAGTGAGGAGAAATCATCGCCCCCGCGCCCATTCGAAGTTCGTTCGGTGACTCCTGAGTACAGGAGGCCTGCATCTCGCCAAAACGAGTTCGCGAAAAGTAGCTCCAACCTGCTGTGTGGTTTGTGGATACCACGCGTAAGTAATGAAGGTGACAAAGACGTCCCCTTCTTCCCCCTCCCCAGTTGCTCTACTTTACCTTTGAGTTTCAAACGATCTAAATAATTCATTACCCTCAATCTTCCATTATAACCATTCCCTGACGACGGTTATCTAATTAATATTCGAAGCTTGAGTCTTTCTCAGTAATTTACTATTTATATACCTATATTCATTGTTATCCCCTTATATTTCGTTTTTATTAAAATCTATTTTTGTTTGTTATGTTTGTTATATTCCTTGGTTACGCAGCTGCCGCTATCCACTTAAATCGCACTCTTAGAAACAATAACAGTTGTCGCCTTCTTGGCGCCCATTCGAAGTTCGTACGGTGACTCCTGAGTACAGGAGGCCTTCTTGGCCTAACTTGGCCTGAGTGCGCATATTCATATGTACACTTGGCTATACCTCGACAAAAACTGTAATTTGAAATCTCACAAAAAAATTCAAATTTTGCTTTCTCCCGTAACCTTAAAAATACTTTTTCAGCAAATCAAAATTGCTGCTGCTGCAGAGAACTATAAGGTATTTGACTAGTGTAAAATTTAAATGCATATATATATCCTTTTCTTGAAGAAAATATACGAACCTCATGGATTTTCCACGGATGTATTTTTTGTTATAGTGTTATGCTCTGGTCAATAAACATGTATTGGTAAAGTTCTCTATACAGAAGTAATTTTTCTTGGCAGTGCTCAAATAATAGACGAATTTTTTCTTTGAATCGTTTATCTCTATTTCTTGTACCTATTGTCAAAGAGAAGCATGGTTAAGTAAAATTGCTAGAAACCGATCATTAAGGATGTTTTAAGCCTTCTTTTTGGGGACGTGGTCACCGTTATTCAAATTTCCATTTTTTATTTGGTGAGTTTATGGTTAAAGATCAGAGAGCAAAATTCGCTTAAAAAACATAATTTTATTTTGTAATAAAATTTAAAGTTGAATTATTCTTTGGGTATACAAATTCGATGCTTCAATTATACATTTGGAAAGATTATCCTGAAATTCAATTCAAAATAATCTCTTGGTTCTTTGCACTATACAAGTATAGTGCAAATAACTAAAGAGGGTATGGTATCTTCATACCAAAACAAGTCTCTTAAATATAATTCTATGTTCCTTCCTATACATTGGTTTACTATCATATAACATAACTCTTTATTGAGAGAGAGAGAGAGAAATAGGTTGATTAGCCTATTGTATTTATCTATTATAACGAAATTTTTAATAGTGATTTTTTAAAAGTTAAATAAAAATACGTTTGTTAACAAAATATTCCTAAGATAACTTGCCTAATTTTAACCTGAAGGACTAAGAGGTGTTTAAAGACGTTACAAAAAAATATCAAAGTTGTACAATATAATTACTAATATGTTTGCACTAGAAATATTATTAATTATTATCTTAAGCAATACCATTACCCAAAATATTAATAAAAATATAAAATTTACTCCCAACTTAAATCAATTTACGTTTAAGAAAATAATAAGTAAAATATTTTCACTGCTAAATATTTGATCTTGATAAAATATCAATCTTTATTGTTATTTTGTCCTTCTCTCCCAACTGTCTTTCCTATCTAGATATATTTAATTTATCTTTCAGTTTTAAATAGTGCTATTTACCGATTCTCCTTTCACTTTCACATATGTCAGCGTTTGTTTTATTTTTTTTATAGATGTATGAATAAAAAACACACTCGTACACTTTGTTGTTTCGTACAGCTTTCCTGTGATTTATTACTCCATATAATCCCTAACGTAAATATAAATCTTAACCATCATCAGACCGCTTTATTTTATCATTGTGCAATTTCTACTCAAGTTGCTTCCAGTGATGAGGGTCCAAAGCCAGAATCTGGCACGTTACTCATGAGAATCATCAATGTTTATCCTCGCCCTTTCAACGAGGTCGACTCTGGATTCCGTAATATACGAGTATGTACAATATATAAAGGTCCAGTTTATGATTTCGCTTTTCCATCTTCTATCACTTCTAGCAATGTATCCTTTCCACTTTTATATTGGATTATATCATTTATTAGTTCTATATCTCCCACTTCTGTATGTGTGCTGGGTTATATCGCGCGTAATTTCACGTTCAAATCCAAAGATGTAATTTTAACGTTATATAAATCACTTGTCCATCCACTGCTCAAATATACGGTTCAATTTTGGGCTCCATACTTAAACAAAGATATCGCGCAATTAGAAAGAGTGTAGCGTAGGGCTACAAAATTAATTCCCGAGCTGAGAAACAAGCCGTACGAGAAAAGACTCAGGGCATTAGATTTGCCATCTCTCGAAGGCAGAAGATTACGTGGCCAGCTAATAGAAGTATTTAAAATATTGAAAGGATTTTCAAACGTTGATTATAGGAATTTGTTCGAATTGGATCATAGGGGAAACACTCGCCAACACGGATTGAAATTAGTGAACAAGCGAATTAACACTAGTATAGCCCTTAACTATTTTACGTTTAAAATTACTCAAATTTGGAATAGGCTACCCACCCACGTAGTAGATAGTACGTCGGTAAATATGTTTAAAAACCGTCTCGACGCGCACTTAAATAGTATAAATATAACGTAGTCTGAGCACAGTAAATAAAAATGTCTTTGCAAAGGGAGTTCGGAGCGGAGGAACAGCGAGAGTAAAAATGATGCCAGCGATTTCTCTTGCATGTGTAGTTTAGATATCCATTTTCTTTTCCGCCTATCCTATAAATAGTCTTACTATCCTAAAATTAGATTTTCACGACTAGCAGTCGAGGGCTGCGGAAGTTGAGAAGAAAAACCTTCTAGCACCCCCCCACCCCTAAGTTAAAGTAGTTAATATGCATGACAATGTACACATGTAGATAAGTGTATACAGTAGATTATATATAAAAAAATAAAATAAAATAATAAAATTAATATAAAAAAAATAAATAAATATATAGCATGTTAGAGATACACTCGTAGATAAGTGTGTATCGTAATTATGGATTTAGTGTAACGGACTAGCCTCGAGTGGATTTAGGGTCTTTGCTGGTCCTGGATTTTGTAGTTCATCGATATATTTCTTTTAAGGCTCCGGTATTATTTTCAAATTCAACTTTATATGTCTTTTTGGGTGACGTCAGTTTGAGTTTTTGTTTCTTTGGTGTTTATTGTGGAAAATAAACTGTCTTGGTCAGATATAAAGTTGGATAGATATTATAGAAATAACTATAATGTATATACAGTATCTATGTTCAGTATGTACACTACGAGTAACTTGTTCTCCTCCTCAAAATTGTGCCATGACTTTAATTCAAAGGGTTAAAACAATCAAGTTTCAATGATCTAATACTTGGCGTTTTAAGCATATAGTCAAGTCGCCCAAATAGATTATCAAGCACTTTTACCGCTTCTCAACTGTACTCTATTTTACCCTATGTTTTCATTACGATTCGTAAGCTGTTATAAATTTAGTGGTCAAATCTCGGAAAATGCGTGCCGTCAAATTTTGTGGGCTGTTTCTTATAAATATATCTATTTTTCCCAAAATATGCGCAAATGATATATAGTGCATATCGAAGATTTACGCTATATCGAAGATATACACTATATCAAAGCTATACACTATATACAAATTATCCTAACAATTATATATAATACAATATGATACGATTGAAATAGCCTAACAAAAAAAAAGACACTTGGGGTGGGGGAATTTGCTTAAGAAAAAACTGTCTACAATAAAAACAATTGTTTTTAGACACATTTAGAAATGAATTATCAGAAAATTCGAGGGCAGTAATTTTCCAAAATTTCACCATTTATATATATACCTTGTGAAGAATTTAGTTTCCGATCCTAAATTCTCTTCTTTGCCAAACCAATAATTCGCATTTTGATTTTTGAACGCTCATTTTAAGTCCAAATCTGAGAGAACCTTGATATAGGTATTTCTCCTATCATTGTTTATAATATTTTTGGAATCATGTAAAAAAAACACACTAAATAATGAGCAAATTGATAGTTCTTTTAATATCTACAATTAATATTCATTTCCCTCTGCTCCAATTTCGTCATTCCGATAATATTGTGATTTCTGCTATCAACAGATTTGGGGGAACGCAAATTCTTTTCTCACTTATTTGTTATTCTTATTTTTAGGAACTACAGAGTGTATCCTGAATAACTATTTTTCTTCGCTGTATATTTAGGACAGTATTAATCAAGATTTTGTTAGGAGTGTTTTCTGTAAATCTCTTAGAGCGTGAGGAATTTATCATCATCTAAATTGTGTGCAGAATATATTTCTTTCAACTAATATTAGTGGAAAATCCACCAAATTTATTCAGAATGTGTTAACTGGTGTATGGTGGCCATTTCTTTCATATTTTTTGTGATATTATTATAAAATATAAAAATTATTTTCTTCTGTCATTTTCTTTCTCTGTTTAGATTTTTTTTATTTGTTCCATTACGAATGGAAGTTGTTTCATCCTTTCTCAGGATTATTTGTTATCAATTACTTTTTCCTTTGTTCTATGTTCTACATATTCTCCTTATTTTTAATAAGCTTGACGGAATCAGTATATTAAAACCGTCTCCAATATTTACAAGCGGCTTCATGTTTGCCATTCGCTAAAAGTATTTTCCTAGCCTCATTTATATTTCTAAACTCATTATCATTTGCTAAATTTGCATAAACTTTCTAAATTAATTGGATTACATATAGCGTGTTGTACTTTTCAAATAAATTATTCTATTACTTGATCATTTGTAATTTGAAAGAAATTATTTGTTTTATATCTATATCAATTTTTAGTCTGTTTCTTACCTTTATCATGAGTTTAACTCTTCCTTTCCCATTAGTGGATAGCGTCCATAAAAATAGACGCTAGATAAATATTTACCATAAACAGGTTTGGTAATAATTACTTATTTTTTGTTTCAGTTTACCTTTAATACAATTCTTAATCCCGTTTTCTATGAAAAAGGTAAATAAATATAAGTTACTTTGAAATATATCAGTTTACTTCAAAATGTGGACTAGTAAGCGTATTGCCTCTCAATCTGGGTAAGTAAATTACTATTATTCTACACGTAAATTTATTATTATCGATTTTTATTTTATATATTTAAATGAAATGCTAATTGTCGTGGTAAATTTATAGATTTATATAGTTATTGATAAACATACATTCCACAGAGAATAATATTATGGTGTCCAGAAAAACGAACGCTATATATGCAGTCAAACTACATTTTTGTTCTCATGCTCCATATTTGTATAATATAAATCACTATTGTCATAGAAATAGCCAGTTAGATATAGTGGTTCATTATAACTATTCCCATATAAATAGCCCTTTGGATAAACTGATTAATATGTATTTTTATTTATTTTTTATTTAGTTATTTATATTTGATATCTTGTTTTTTGTGTACTGTTAAATTTTTATTTATATGCTTTTCAATGATTTTGTTTATATTATAGGAAATTGAACACCCACAAAATATTGTCATTGCTTGAAGACGAGGATGAAAATAATATAGAATCTGGTGACATTATTTTTTATGTTCCTGAACCGGAATTAAATTGTCTAACTGATGGAGATTTAGATTTGTCTAATGATGAAGCTACTGGAGATATAAAACACCTTAGCCAAACCTTATTGAATAGGAAGTGTGATTTCATACCCCATAAACATTGTGAAACTAAGGCGGAAAATATATCTGGTAGTTCAAGTGAAGGGAGGAAAAAAATGAAAGTAAGTCAAATAAACTGGAGTATAGAGGTTCCTGTTTTTTTATAAATTCTTCTAAACCTTCACCTGAGAGTTTACTAGGGACATATTTTCAGCAAATAATGAATTAGTACTACTAAAATTGTTTTACAGTTATGGTGGAGCGAATGTGATTCTGTGTGTGAAGGGCCATTCCCCCACCCTTTTCCCAATACCCTCTCCCTCCCTCTGTAAGAATGTGTGTGTGAATGGGAATGGGTTTGTTTTTTGTTGATTGTTTTTTTTGTACAGTAATATAAATTGATTTTTATGTTTGTCTAAAATCTTTTTTTTTCTCCCCCAGCTATTTAAATTTCATATTAAAATTTGCAGGGCCACTCTGAGAGGTAGTTTCGATATATCATTATATTTAAAACAAACTATTTAAATTTGAAATTGTTTTTCCGAAAGATCACTCTAGTAAATTATAAATACTATTACCTGCCAAATTTGTACAGAGTGGCAGAGACAGTAGGGCTTGAGGTACCCAAAAGTTGTACGTCCTGTTGGGACAGAAGAGCTGTTTGTTTGTAGGCCCGAAGGTACCACCAGATCCCTATATATATTGTAACAACCTCGGAGGCACCAGCTTTCTTTTTTTTGTAAGACGTGACCAGATTGTGAAGTGAATTGAGCTTGGAGGCAACAGGCGCCTAAGACGCGCGCACCCAATTTTGGTCACAAGAGTGACTGCCGGAAAGATTTTCCCCCGGGGGGCCCGCAAATCGTAAACCGTGGTACCACGTAAGCAAACTCATTCTTTTGTTGTCTCTTCTTAGTATTTGTAAATATTTTCGACTGGTAGGATTCCAAAAAGGGATTGTTTTTTTTTGTATTTGTAAATATTCTCGATTGGTAGTATTCGCAAGATAGGTTTGTTTTTATTATTATATATATATATATATATATATATATATATATATATAGGCTCGTTGTGACTATATTTATCCCACATTTTGTAAATATTATTGTATTTTTTGGTTTGTAAAGGACTATATATACAATCCGTTTCATTCTCCTTCGATTTCTCACGTCTGAATTAGTCTAGGAAGCGGGTGAGATCGATTGGGGTTAGTCTAAATTTTCAGCCCGCTACACAGTGATCATTTTATTGACAAAATAGTTGAACAAACAAAGATTTATGCTCAGCAAAGAAATGTCAAATTGGATATAAACCCATTATGAACTATGGGTAGTATTTCGGGGGTTACTTCTCTTGTGCTATGCAAAATATCCAAATAAAAGACTATTGGTCTAGGGAATCTGATAGTCCTAGCTTTGGGTCAGACGTTATTTGATGTAACAGATTTGAAATTATATTGCATCACATTCATTTCAATCACAATCATAAAATGGATGCAACTGACCGTTTATATAAGATAAGATCATTGATTGATCACCAAAGCAGTTGATTTCTTGAATTAGAAGTTTTAGAAGAACAATTTTCTAGCGATGAATCAATAATCCCATAATTTGGAAGGCATTATGCCAAACAATTCATAAAGGGAAAGCCAATAAGTTTTGGCTTTAAAAACTGGGCACTCTGCTCATCTACGGGATATATGCATTCATTTGATAACTACATGGGAAAACAACTAAATGAAAATCCGAGTGCCGATTTTAAATTAGAACATGGGGGAGACGTAATTGATAGGTTGATAAATAAAACGAATATTCCTGAAAATTCTGGTTACAACCTATATTTTGATAAATATTTTACATCCTATAAGTTATTAAAACATTTATCAAATTCAGGCATATGTGCATCTGGTACTGCTAGGGAAAATCAATTGATGAGCTGTCCTCTTCCTAGTAAAGCTGTATTTACAAAGAAACCAAAGGGTACTGTAGAAATTAATGCATCTGATTCTGTAGTGGAAATAAAATATAGGGATAATACGGTTCTGACACGTGCTCCAAAAGAGCTCCTAAATTTAAGAGTAGAGTTAGATATGATGGTTTGGGCACTTCTTGCAAAGCTCGAATACAAGGAAATGTGCCAATTGTCCGGGAAAAGCCCCATTAAGTGTGATGTAGGACCACATCCCAAGTGCCATTTTAGTTATCACACAAAAGACCAAATAAACATATGTTTAAAATTAATAAAATTGACTTCTTTTCAATGTTATATTCTGTTGAGTATTAATTTGTTTGTAAGAAAATTGAAATTTTACAATTTTCTTTTTTTTCCTTAAATTGCATAGGGTCCCGTTTTCTGGACACCTTATATCTCAACATATAAAAATAAGAGAATCATAAAATTTTGCACAAATACTTCCCTTAAGGTATCTATAAACATGTAAATATATTAAACTTTTATCTCAAAAATTGTAATTTATGCACTAATTGGTTAATAGGATTTATTTTAATCTTACCTCACCAAAATAATTGGTCATTGCCCGTTTTAAAAACATCTCACAACCTAAGTTACCTTACATTATTTTCCTGTCGTATATTGTGTAATCGATCGCAAATTTTATGCATCTTCTCCTATCAATTTACGACTTAGTTTTATCTTTTGAACAAAATCATGGAATTTTTATATAATATTATAATTATTACTTTGATAATTGAATCAGATACGCCTAGAATATTTTTAGGAAGGCCGCTATGTCAAAGTGTATAAGAATTTCTAATTGACTAGTGTATAGAAATGTCATTTCTACTTTTTCAAGTCATGATCTAACCTTTTTCAAAATTCATAGTTCTTTTTCAATTCCCTCTTACTTTGGCGATGCGAAAGATATTCCCCTTTGCCATCATTCTTTCTTCTACGTTAAAAGGAAAGGTGGGAGCGCTAAATTTATCCACATTAACTAATAAGAAAATATCAAGAATTGCTCTAATAAATATATGAGCAAATTAATGTTAGAGATTCACATTTTTGGCGTTGAATTTTCAAAAGATAATGGAAAATTGTGTTGGTTAATTTTTTTAGTATTTTAGAGTTTTACATTTCACAACGAAAGTTGCGAAAATAGAAGTGCCTCCATTTTGTAATATCTTTTATTTTAGATTCACTAATTGCTGTTAGTATTGGACTATCTAGAAGTCAATAAGATTTTTCCTTTCATTCAGTGTTTCCTTGCCATTACACGAAAAAGAGCTATTATGTTTGGAATTTTATGGGTCACATTGCCGTTGAACTTATAGGTGAAATTTTCCCTATATTTTTCCCCGATGCCGAATCTTTTGTCTTGACACGACTTCACCTGCATTCTCTTTTGTTCTACTTCTCTACTGCTAAAGCCGAGAAAACAATTTTAAAAAATCTTAACAAGTTTTCATCAACTTTAAATTGAAAAATTTTTAATAAACTTTTATTATATTCATTTGAAATATGTTCACTGCTGTGAGTTTGCTTTCTTTCCAAAAATAAGTTAATCAGTATTATAGGGTCATTTGTTTTCTCTCCCTTTTATTCACTCATTTTTCTTCTGCCTCATTCACATCCTTTTATTTCTCAATAACTTAAAAGGATTTCACTGCTTTCTTAAAAATAAAAATCTAAAAGGAAAAGAATTATTGCAGAGAAGTATAGTTCCTTCACTTAGCAATTCATATCATATATTCAATTTCTTTATTTAGTATCATCCAATTATATATAAAAATCCTTGTCACATAAAATTTGATGATAAATCATTTTATTTTTGACACATTTTCACCTGAAAGAGAAGAGGCACGTTTGGGAATGGGAGATTCGAGAGGCCGCAGCGTCAAGTAGATGGCAAAATCGTGGGAGACGTAATTTTCTATATTTATTTAACGTGAATTTCTCTCTAGTGAACTCTGATTCAAATATTCGCTAGAACGGAGTATTTTAGCTATTCTTTCTTGATTTTTATCAAAATTCAATTCTTTAATTTTATTTTGGTTGTCACTCTAATATCGTAAATAACGAAGGTTGAAGTTACTTTAAATTTTAGAAAAAGTCGCCGCTCATAGAGAAAAAAAGAAATATGAATACTTTAGCTCTAATTCAATTATTTGGGGAGTGGTCTTAAAAGAGAAACTTCAGTATAATTAATTTCATTTGAATTCCCATTTTGAGTTAGGACTTGAATAGATCACAATATTAAAGGGCATTAAATATTTGGCACACCTAGTCTGGTCCATAATTTATTCCTCTTATAGGATAAAGAAGATTAGAATATTGCTGCCAAGGGCTCTTTCAATCAATATATGGTAAATGTTTCTATGGGATTATCGATTTGATTACTTTTTCATTAGAAACATTCAAGTCCGCTTAATCAGTGAGGTATTTTATCAATTTTGTTTAATAAAAATATTAAGATATTTAGTACACTAGTTCTACGAGCATACAGACACAAATGACCTTTTTAATGGATCAGCTTCCAGCCTCATCGCCCCACACTCTCGCCACCTCCCTCCCTACCCTCAAAGAACATCCCAGAGTCTCTGAACGCAGTTTGAATTTTCATGTATTGTCACGTATTGGAATATCAGCGAAGTGGCCACTTAACACTATACTTTTCACTCCCCCTCTGCAGTTGTTTTTACTTATTTTTCACTAAACCTCTTTGTGTGTCACACTTTATAAGATGATCCTCCATCCACACTGTGTCAAACACAGCTTTAGTAACTATTTTGCAACCGAAGATGTCTGTGGAGCTGATTATCAATATAGCCCAAACTATTCATCTACGATTGATTTCTTCGAGCGTCTTCATCGACTTATTCATGAACACCCAATTGATCAGATTGAATTTCTGTATAGTAAGTCTTTACAACCAACTTTCAACTACAATAACTGAAAAGAAGTAATTGAAAATTAACAGTTTATTGATTTAAAAGATTTAATCATTGGTGAAAAATTATTAAACAAGCTTATGGATCAGATTTCTTTGTAGGATAACTCCCTGGACGTTATACTCATTTACGAAATGGCTTTCTGAAAACCTTTTCTCCTCTCACCTCTTGCACTCTACCGTGGTCCTCGGCTCTGAAGCCCATAAAGGTTACAATGATATCAATATCAGTTTTCTCTCCACCCTCATTAGCTCCAACGAGGCGTTTCATAGTGTCGTTAGTGATTATATCCTTATTTTGATAGGGAATTGTTAATGTTTTAGCACGAAGTATATACTAAACCCCACTTGTTATTTGGATACGTACTGAATAGGATTTTGGACCCATATATCACAAAGAATATCCACACACAACGGCACAGTACACATCTTTAATCTCATCGGTGTGATCACCTACGAATTTCCAAATTGAGGTTGTGGTAATCTTTCCTAGCAATGAAGATGGCATTCTCTGTATCACAGTACAACAACCGTCTATGAGGCCATAAAGCTAAAGTCGAGCTTAGGCGGATGTGAATGCTGCAATTGGAAGATTCGTTACGTGACAGTCAACTTTTATATGTTCAGGATTCTCCAATTTTGCTTGATGTGCATTGAAACAACATCTAATGAGTTCACAATGTAATCATCGTAAATGATTAGCTGTATAACATAGTGGTCCGAAACACAGATGACCGTTTTCAAACCGCAAATCCTCTGAGCGAACTTTCCCTAGAGACTATAAAGGAAGAAAATATGATCAGGATTGATGGGCTTTTTTGTTTTATTATTATTATAATTAATTTTATTTTCATAATAATAATAATAATCATTATTATAATCGCTTTCAAGGTTAAGAAATGTAATGACTTCATATTCGTTTAAATGCGTTAATACTTATAAAGTCACATTTTGAATGTAATATATCAACTAAATAAGCTTAATGGAGAAAACTAATCACAGGAAAAATCATTACCTGTTTAGACAGAGCTTTGCTTTAATAGCTTTCCAGGATTTCTTTCCATGTTGTGTATTTGTATGTTTATCCTCTTGGCTCATTCACCCTCTTACCAGATTTATGTACTCTGCAAACAACCTATCTGTCTTTCCAACTCCAAAAACCCGTGAATTGTCTTAATCTTATAGATCTTTTCCAGTGCAAGTTTCAGTTCCCTGGTTGTGTACACTCAGCGAATCATACGTTACTTTTCAGAGCAATCGCACTCGAGTAGGTTTTGCTGGGCGCATGTGGTGCAGAGCTTGAAAGTAAGTTTACCACGTACGGATTAAGGGAGAACTAAAATATACATATCCTTAGGATAGAGAACATCAACTTTCATGATACCGAAATATGTCTTATTCACACCCTCGGTAAATTCTTGAATAGACGGAATTTCTTGCACAGATACGCAACGTCGAGGTGATCCTACCAAATTATTATTTTTTTCATGCAGTAAAAGTCAAGGTAATGTATTTTCACACCTTCGGTTGTTTCGTAGAAAAATATAAATGGGTTGAATCTGCCGCCAAAATGCACTTCCCAAATTCAATACACCATTCAATACATCGGCGCAGGTCCTATTAACTGTCTTGCTTCGTCCTGGAATAGTTTGCATCATGGTTTCAAATTCACACTGCCAGTGAATGATAAACCTGTATTTGCTACCGAGCATTCGATTACTCTATGTTGTGTAGTATTAGCGGTCCAACGACCCACGTCCCCAATATAAATATCTTGTTTAAGACTACAGTCCTCTTTTTGACACTCATGCCGATAGATTTGTGAAAAAGAAACACGGTTCCTCATCATAAAAAACCACCAGGGAAAAATTATCTCCTACCAACAGAAAGGTTTCGCTCACTACGGTTTCTTACATCGAAAATCGGGATTTCTCTAACATGTTCTTCAAACATAAGCCAACGTATAACCTTAGAAGAATTCTCTTTTGATATTTTTCTCTCGATAATTGCAATGGAATTTCTTAAAGGAAGACATATTTATACACAATATAACACAATGAGTCTATTGTGATGAAAAACTGCATAGAATCAATGTTAAATTTTCAAATAAATGAACACCTAAACTTCTCAAAACACAGGCGAAGGATAGAAACATCTTGTATGCACTATTTAATATACTATGTAGGAATAATTTATTCTTCTTCCTTAAACTTCGCGTAAAAATACTGTTAAAGTAGACTTTTTCCTTATTGCTCATTTTCTCTTAGTTAAAATACCTTTTTTTAGGAATCAGACCTATATAATTCAAGGTTTCCTCAGGAAGAAAATCGGCGCAAAAATGACGTTTTTCAATTTCGAGAACCCCATTGTTTTTGGTAGTTTCTTTTACCCACCAAGGCATGAATAAGAGTGTAACCTAAAAGATTATGTCCTGAACGAGCGCTTTCTTAAAGATTTTTTGCCCCCGCTACATTGGATTCGAAGTAAAGAGATTAAGATGAAAATATTTAATCAACTCGTCATAGATGATTGGCCATTAAATTTGGCATTTTTATTTGCCATCACATATGTTTTCACATTTTCTCTCGATCATCTTATTCGTATTAACTGTTTTATAAAGAGTTTACAAGGGAAGTTTTCACTATCTTTAAAAAATCTTTGTTCGTGAACCACAGTTCTTGAATTTGTCATATGTTTCATCTGCATTATCAGAACAGAGTTTACAGATACCACATAACCAATATATACGGAAAGATTATGAACGATCCCACTTTTTCATAGGTTTCAATGTCTTAATACACTTCATTCCATTTCTTCACCATCGACTTCCTCGACCTCTTCATGTAGCACGTATACTATACTCCATCCGCTTTATAGTATGTTTAACATTTAGAGCAGAACAACATCTGACACTCGTGTCGTCTCATTTCATTTGCACTCTTCCTGATTATATGATAACATCTACGACGCATACAAATCTTCACAGAAGTATGAAGCTTCTTGTGCGTGTTTAAACACGATTGGTTGTAGAATGAATGATTGCACGTAGCACATAAAATTCCTCGATTTCCTTCTCCATCACAGTGCCCTAGACACTGACTGCACACTAATTCCCAATCTAATATAGGGGCCGTTAAGTTTTCATGCAACGTAGAGCAATAACCCCCCCCCCCCCTGTTGTTAAAAGGAAGCATCTACTTTTTAATATACGTATCACTATTGTTTCTAATTAGATAGTAGGTTTCACCTTCAAGACCAATGAATAGGAGTAGTACTGATTTTTCAGGAAATGTTGGTCAATGGAGTAGTTGGAATTTGCGTTCCTCTCCTATAGCTTCAAATACAAGGATTATGCATCTCTGCTCGCGTTTTATCAACGATAACTGATATGGAGTGATAAAACCATCATAGAAAAGATTATACTCCGTTGCCAACTTCTGACATACTTTAATTTTTGTTGTAACCCACAGGTTTTTGAAGGAACATTATCCTTCATTTTTTTCTGTAGGCTGCGCCGGAAGAATTTATATGTCTTTTGTATATTTTATTTCGATCAAATCGATCCTTAGATGGTATTATTACATGGCCTCTTGGAAACCTATATATAAGAACTACGAGATTTAAGGTTCTAAACTCAATTGTATCCGCAGACTGGAATTCTGTCTAGAATCGTCCCAAGATATAAGAATATTGTCTTTCACGCAGTTAAACGAATCTAATGTGTAAATAGATCGTATCACCGGTTGTATCCAAAGTTTTATGGGGGGGTATATGGTAGCAGGTGAATGTTATCAATTTATGGGTAATATAGGTTATCGGTTTGTCGGTGTGTGACGATAATTATAAGGGCGTGTATTTAAAAGTCCTCTTTACTATTGCGCTCGATGGGTGAGGAGAATTTTAGGCACTGGGCCTACTTTACGCCTTTGTTGAATTGGTTCTGATCCCTTATAATTTCTCACGAGGTTTATGTATTTGGCTGGATTTACCGAAGGTGGCTCAGTAATCGGGGTAAATAAAGGACTTTGAAAGGGCGCGGCTAAGAAAATGTAACTTTATTCTTAAATTGGCCTACTAAAGGACCAAGCGGAAATGTCTTGAGTTCTTTACAGTCAATGTGTAGGCTTTCTGTTTTACGTGAATTATCGAGTATAAAGGTTGCAGGATTTAGGCAAGTAAACGGAATTCCGTAACGCTACTCGGGGAATGAACTGAGTTAATGAATAAGGATTCTAAATAATGAGAGTTTCTCTCTCTCTCTTTCTATATATATATATATATATATATTTATATATATATATATATATATATATATATATATATATATATATATATATATATTGGTTTTGTCTCCAATGGGAGTGACCTTGACTTGTCCCTGGGGCGGACCCAGGGGTCTAGTTCTTTCGTTATTTTCACCCCTTGGGCGGAGTTTCCGACAGTTCTGTGTACCTGTTGTGCCTACATATTTCCCATAGATTTAACTTTATTATAGGAATCCTTCGTTGCAGGTCTCTATGAATTTTGTCTGGTCAGAGCCAATATTTGTTCAGCTGATGATAAATTTTCCTAACACACGTATGTTTGTTTAAGTGCGATCACCATATTTGTTTAGATGGTCATCTTTGATATCTTCGTATTTTCTTGGATTTCCGCGCGACTCTAACGACTGCTTGCCTCAGACCTATTTATGCCGTTTGACATATACATAGATTCATTCACTTATTCTCTTTGGTTCTTTATTTATTAGACTTGGCATATTATTTTCTTAATTTATACAGATAGCAATTTTTAGGATTTTATCAATCCACCGAGCGTCGATTTGTGGAGTTCATCGCTGGGCCTATTAAATCCTGTTAGTTGGTGTTAGAGGACTCTTTATTTTATACAACGGGCCCTGCAATTTTAAAACTTATATTTCACGATAATCGCCCTCCTGAAGCTATTGCAGATTCAATATATGTCGTGAAATCTCACGCTCTAATCCGCTAAGACCAGCTTCTTCCGTTTTCTCTTCGATTACATGGTATAAAATAATGATAAGGTTTCTATGCTTGTTTTCACTTGAGGGGAAATTTTTTTTTCTTTTTGATGTAAATGATGTTATTACGTATGAGAGTACGAAGTTCTATACGATTCATTTGCTACTTCATCCGTAAAAAGAGTAGTGTTGTTACATGACCTATCTTGTATGTTTGAATGTTCACCTTCTATTGCAAATTCTACATCTTCATCATTTGAGCTCAGGGTAATGAAATCGTAAGTAATGTTCAGGATGTCGAGTATTCTTTGACGAAGAAATTCTTTATCCTCATCTTGATTTTAAATAGGCACACGAGTTGGAAGAGTATTAACTGTGTGTAAGATTTCATCGACGATACCTTCACTCGATGAGGGTTGGATAAAGAGGAAGAGGTGGGCTTGTTTCGGTGAATCCGCTTTCGTTTTGCAGGAGGAGTAAACAGCACTCTGTTTCTCGATTATCTAAAAACAGATATAAAAGATAATGTATATACTTACCTGCAAGAAGATACCTCATTCCTTGCAGGAGTGGAGGAAGTATGAAAATTTTCTATATGTCTCCCCATATACTTTATCAACATTGGCCGACGTCTAAGCCGAAAGATCAACTTCTTCATTCGTATACTGCGTAATAGATATAAAATGTTTACTCAACGCGTTGCTAGAATCATATGGTTTTAAACTGCATTGCAGAAAGACTATAAAGAATTTAAAAATGAAGTAATTCTTTAAGAAGGTGTGTATGATGTGTCATCTTTGGACTGAAGATGCCATACTCTCCTTATTTTAGATGACTAGTGCAAAATATAGATGCAAATTTATCAGAGATATTCACAGTGTCCTCCTACTATAGGAATATGTCCATATTACAAGTGGCCCCTAAATCTTCTTAATTAAAGATCTTATATGCGCGATATTACCTTAAACTGTCACAATCTAGTCTTATTTAACCAGAGGAGAGACATCTCCCAGAAAAATATATTCGCTAGACAAATAACACCCAGAGGACATAACAGCATCATGGAGATATATAGAGAAGCAGTCTCAAAACCCTAAGGTTATTTGCTTTGCGCCTTTAGTCCGAGAAACACTATATTATTTACCTTACGGACAGGCATATTTCAAAACGAAATCGAAAGCTTATATCTTGTAGAATGAGGCCTAAAATTAAAAGATACGCTTATCTATTTCATAATATTGCCTACTTTCTCTAAGAAGATGAAAAAATCAATCATAGGAAGCATGCATAATGATTTTGTCATATGTGTATGTGAAATGTCATAATCTAATTAAAGGTAATATTCCGATGACATCATCGCAAAAACAAAAGATTTCACGATTTAAACGGTTGATGCGTATGTTAGGTCGGAAGCCAAGTAATATACTTCTACAGAAACAAAACAAATAAGTCAGCGTTTAGGATCGTTTCTACCAAATCTATTCTCAATTATAACACCTATCCTCTCCAACCTTCTAAGATCAGAAAAATATTGTTTAGCCACCAAAAGAAAAAGAAGTACGTTCTATATTAATGCTACAGAAGAAAACTTTTATCTTTTGAGAGAGAGTTGACTACTATACTAAATAAGTAACAGATCACACCAGAGAGATGTATTATACTTTACCAGAACACTTTGGAACACTATTTGAAACAGTAGGTGGCTGAGGAGCTTATTCGTCTCCATGTGCAAAAGAAGGAAAATTAATCCCCAGGCTTAAATCGTCTTTCTTTTGACTTGACTTTAGATAGGCGTTCGGGTTGGCTATGTCGGCATACTATTCTAGACGATTGTGGGGGTCCAATAAATAGGAGTAGGATGATAGCTCGTTAAGGATGCTCATGGGGCCTCTTACATTTCGGCCATACAGGAGCTCAAATGGCGCAAATCCTAGAGTACGATTAAATATTTTTATGCAAACGAATAGGGCAACGGGTAGGTATCCATGATATACTCGGGACTAAACATGACACACCTTCTTTAAAACGGCTTTTAAGCTACCGTTCATTTTTTTACAAATCAAATTTGCTGAGGGGAGAAATGTGGTTGTAAATAGTGGCTTATCATGAGGAGCTTCCCGATGTATTCCATTAATTTTGCAGGGAATTGCCCACCTCTGTTGGACAAGATGTTCGGGATACCCACGCGGGAGGAAATAGAGATTAGGGCCTCTACACAGGTAACGCTATTTATTTTCTTGAGGGGGACCGCTTCGGGGAATCGCGTTGCAAAATCTACTAGGGTTAAGGCATAAGAGTCTCTTTCGCTGGCTGAAGAGTGAATCGGGCCGATTAAATCAATGGTGACTCTCAAAAAGGGCTCCGAAATTATTGTAGTCGTCTGGAGGGGGACAGGTCGTATACGCCTTTTGCCGCAGTCTTCTGTCAGATGTCACAATACTTGTAAAAGTCGGCAATTTCTTTAGCGGCGCCGGGCCAAAAGAAATATCTAAATATTCTTTAAGCAGTTTTGTTATGGCTGAAATGACCAGCCAACACAGCATCATGGGCGAGATTGAGAACTTGGTGGAAGTAAGATTGGCGGATACACAAAGTATGAATAGCGTGGCTGATCCCATCCAAGCAGGCGCGGTAAAGTAGGGTTTCCTTAATGAGATAGGAGACCTCATTTGTCTGCGCGCGGACCCTAGCTCGTGACTCCTTGCTTTTTCACAAATGGGCAGCAGAGTTAGGCACTCCTTATTTGCTTGCACAAAGGCTTCGTTACGAAGGTCAGCGAATTGCGGGTCAGATGGGGGCATCTAGGGGAACGGGAAGCGTGAAATTCTTCAGAGCCTGGGCTCGGGTAATAACTGTCTGGGCCACCGGATTGGAGGTGTTTTGGATGATCTGGCAATCTACACAGCACAGAATTTGATCTGAGCAACGACTACCTCAGCCCATCCAGCAAAGTAAGAGCATTTTTAGGTAGCATCGGACGACGAGGAATCGGATCGCTTGTCCAAGGTAGTCGTGGACCGCAACACACTTAGTATTGTCAGGGCCTATTGGGGAAAGTAATTCCTCGGACACTATTATACAAGTACAGCCAGTGTCCCTCACGAGGTTGGATACCTGGCATCCATTTACAGATCCATATTCGAACTGTAGTCCACCAGGTGAGTTCTTATTGAAAAGAAAGTTCACCTTGTGTCCCGATGGACTATTCGTTGATAGAGTTGCAGGAGATTGGGGATAGAAGGCGGGAGACTTGGAGCAATGTTGATTTGATGAACTTGGTGGTTGGGAGGAGATCTGAATTGGGAATTTTGGGGGCAGTAATATTTCATGTGGCCCTCTACGCCACACGTAAAACAGACAACGGTCCTTCTGGGGTACGTCGAAAAAGGAGGAGTCGAAATGAAGGGTTTGATATCCCTCGACTCAGTCAGGGGATGATTCGGCGGTTTGGGTGGACCGGGAATCTTTACCAAATTGCGAGGGTTCTTCGGGAGGGATGGGAATTATTATTTTTACTTTGGAGGAAGGAGAATGGGATTTCTTGGGGTCCTTCCGGTACATATTATGGCTGGCAGCGTGCACATCCGCCTCTTCGATACATTTTATGAAATTAGTGCATCGCCTATCTCACACGAATGCGCAGATTTCCGGGGGCACCGCTGCCATCAACTGGTCCCTAAGGAAGAAATCTACGAGCGACTCATATCCATGGCTAATCTGGGCGAAATCTAGCCAGAAATTGAAAGTTCGTTGGAGAGTGAACCCAAACTGACGGAATGTTTGTCCGGACTGGATTCTAGCTTGAGGGAATTTTGAGCGGTAGAATTTGGGGTTCATGTTGACTGCCGATAGAAGTTCTGATTTAAGGGTGGAGTAGCCTAGTTGTTTCGGTGGGAAGAGAAATATAAATCTCTCTGAGTTTCGTATTGAGGAGTGGGAGCAACGCAGGGACACCATCTGCTTAGATATCCCAGTGGTTGATTTCAAATATCTTCTAGAAATGTGTGAGGTATGCACCGAAGTCCTCACCATCTTTGAATACTAACAATTGAAGGAGTGAGACTGAGGAGCTTCAGTTCTAGAAATGACGGAAAGGGTTTCATTATGGTTGCGATTAAGTTCGCGATAATGTTCATAAATCATTTCTCTCTCTCTTTGATTTCGCTCTCTCAGTTTCGTTCTTCCATTTCTCTCTTCCTATCTTCCGAATTTCTCTCTCTTTTTTCTGTTCTTTCGTTTCTGTCTCTTCCTCGATATAGGATATTAAATCCTTGCCGGATAGTATTAAAGCCTCTCCCTGACTCTTGAAACGTTCAAAGGATGACATCTTATTTTGTGTGAAAGCTCATTTTAGCTGCTTGACGCGAAAAGAACCTGATTTAAAGTCATGGGCCTCTTCTGAAAATGAAAATAAAATTCCCTAACGATATCCTATCCTTTACTGCACAAAAAAATGTAACTTAATCCCTATATGCACACACGAGATTCAAAATTTATAATCCTGGCCTCGATTAATTTGATTTCAGGAGATGCTCGTCTCCGAAATGGATATCAACTTCCGGTCACAAAGAAACACACAATTACAATAACCAAAAATTTGATCCACTATCTTAAAATTACTTGACTGTACCTGGCACTCAGAAAGTCAACAATGACTGGGAGAGAGGGAAGGGACTTTCAAAGACAGTTTCTTTAAGTGTGCTTTAAAAAATGAAACACAAAAACTTAAATTTACCTGTCACCTGATTTTTAATATATATACATATATATATATATATATATATATATATATATATATATATATAGATAGATAGATAGATAGATAGATATAGTTACATATATTTATAAATGTCGTGGTTTTCGTGAGCGGATACCTTCGCAGCAGAGAATGCAGTCTACTTGCGTTGCAGACGGCCAGATAGATAGACCAGCTGCACAAGGTTAATAAGAGGCGAGTGCGTGAAGAGATTAATGGTTGTGCAAAGAGAAAATTTAAATCCCAGGTTTCATTCAAGGTTATTGAAACATTAGAAACAAAAATAAACTTTAATTGCACTAATATTGCTAATTATTGAGGATATCTACAAAGGCAATGGAATGGGAGAATAATGTCGCTCTCAATGAAATAATAAATCAAATACTAATCAGTTTAACGGGGATCAAAATATGGGAATTGGTCAGACAGTAAAAATTTTGGTAAACACTAGGGAGTCCAATTAAAGCATCGTGAGGAGGATATCAGGTGGCGAGGACAAAAGAAGTAACTATCCTCGAAAAGGGGTAAAAGTGTTTTAACTTGACGGCTTGACTCTCGGTGAGAGGAGCGATTCTTACGAAGCGAGTTAGTTTGCGGCTCTAGGATGTTGTACTCTCGAAGGATGGGTTGAAAGTACCTGGGGCACGAGTAAGGCAATTTCCAGGCTAAGTGAGACACTTTCTAATTGGGATGAGTAATCTCAGACGAGGGGCGAGGTTTCCTTGATGGGATGAGAAGAGTTGTTCGCGCAATTCTCCAAAGAGGAGGTCGTTTTACGATTTTGTCGATTGACTGTGGTCAAACTCACAAGAATTTGACTAGCCAAAGACACCTAACTCCGCGATTCGTCTCTAGACAAGGAGTCGCTTCTTCGCGAAAGCGCGGGTGCTATTCTCTGACGAGTAACGGTTGACCTTAGGTGAGATACCATCCTGGCTTCCTCGCTAGAAAGCTTCCAGGAATGGGAGTCTCTTGGAAGTAACCATTAGTGCCAGTCTCTTCAGGCCCAGACAAGATAATACAGCCAACTAACCTTCTTTTTGGGTTGATCATGGTCTCAAGGCAGGGAAGGATCGCAAAAATGCGTATCGCGGGGAATAGGCCAACTGATTCCCACCGGTGTTACCAGCTGCTTTGAAGTTTTCCGCCGCGAAAATTGTTCTCTATTCTTGCGATTAGAGTTCTAGCTTAGTCCCACGTGATCGCTGCTTGAAAGAGGGGGCTCAAAGTAGTACTTAGAGTTCGTTCCTTCATACTCCTCCCTTCCAAAAGATGACCTTTACATGGAGCGAAGCGGGGGAGAAATGGGCATCCCTAAACTTTGGAAGGGGTGTCGCGCTCGTAGGGTATCATGAGTGAGGAGAGGGAATTCCTTACCTGCACATGTTCGAGACGGCTAAATTCATAACCGAATTGGATCAGTGTAAAGCCTATTACCCAATTTCCTTAAGGAAAGAGGTAGAAAGGTACACGGCCTTCGCCACCGACAAAGAGTTGATGCAGTTCTGGCAGTTCTCTTTTGGTTTGGTGAGGCGTGCATCAGCTACAACTGAATAATGAGGTGGATATTGGACTGGCTGCACCGCGTCAGCTTCTACTTTAATAACATCTACGTGGCAACACAGAAATAGAACTTCCATTTGGCTGCCCTTCACGCCCTTTCTCTGCCGGCTGCGTGGACACAACCTCACGATAGCTAAAATAAGTGCCAATTTGCCTTTGACACCATTGACTCTTCGGATTTCAATCTTGGGAACGTTCACTTAGCTGTCCCAGCCGATCAAATCTCGCCGATTGTAGAGATGCCCATGCAGTGAACCAAGAAGCAAATGAGGTCGTTCATGGGTTCTTCTTCCTTTTAACGGCGATTTATTAGGAACTTTGTCTCTATTGCCACGCCCTTATACGAGTTACTTAATAAAAAGGCCCCTGAGTGCCTCATCTGGACGCCACGGTCGACTGCTAGCTTTGATCAATTCAAAGGGTAGTTAGCTTCAGCACCAATCTTCCGTTTACCCGACGCCATAAACCTTTTGGTATGCGGACCGACGCGAGTAACAAAGGGATAAGGTTGCATCCTTATCCAATATACTGACAAGGGGAAAGTTTCCGCATCGCGTTTGATAGCCGTAAACTTCTCTTCCGCGAAAAAAACTACGAGTTAATTGAGAAAGAAGCGCTCGCTATTATCTGGGGAGTCCAAAAATTTAAGATTTTTTTCTGAGGGAAAGAATTTGTTATCAAGACTGATCATAAGCCCCTCTCCAATTTATGAAACACCAAAGGTAAAAACAGCTGCCTTAGAAGGTGAAGTTATTTTTCCAAGAATTTAAATATAAGGTTGTTCATATTAAGTGCTTTAAGAACTCTCTAGTGGTCAGCTTCAGTATAAATCCCTTAGATACGTCCCCGGAGTAATTCTATATTAATTACTTTAATATTTAGTACCTGTTTTTTATATATTATTATTTTTTGTGACAATTCATTTAGTTTTGTTTCATTATAAGAATATGTTTCTTATTTTTGTATATATATCCAGATAATTTCTTTTTTTTTGTATGTATCCTTTTATTATTAATTGTGTCGGACATTTCTTTTCTTTGCATATCAATTGCATGTTTAAGCTCCGGGTTACCGACACAATAATAACTATAACTATAGCGGAATTAGTCCTGTTTGTCCTCCTTTAATATTATTATTATTGTTTCCTTTAGCTTGTTTTGATGTTGTGAGAATACGATTTTATTCACTGAGTCCCATTTAATTTGATGTAATTTTGTATAGAGTCCTTGGTATTACCTTTATTTTTATCGGGACATTATTGTGAAATTAAGCTAAGTAATCCCCTTACATTAGTCAGATGTCACTTCCCTCGAAAGTTCCATCTTGGGAAGGAAGGAGTCTCAGAAAGAGACGGATAACTCCACGTGGGATGCCCTGGAACAGCCATGAGCCCCACGGGTACATACAGCGCTGAAACTGGTGCACTTCCCGCGCAGATAACGAGAGCGTTCGAAGCAGGGTGAGCTCAAAACATATCGGAAACTCCGCGTGACCGCGAGAATCCATACAGGAAACGCCTCGTCTGATAAAACTCGCTCCTTTCCGGCGCCTCAGGCGATGCACTACCGTTGAGGCCACATAAATACTCAGAAAAGGGCCACCAAAATTCAGTACTATTGTCAGTACAGTTGCAAATACAGGTGCGAATAGCAGTACCGTAAGATCACGTGCGTAGCACCCACGATCCCGTGACCGCCAACTCCGGACGTGTCTAGCCACCCTCGACTCTGTCTCATTCGCAGCTGGAGACAAGTGTTCTCGCCAGATAGATTCCAGTCAAAGATAAACCTTTATCAACCTCGGTTCAGCTCTGTTCTCGCCTCGCGCACTCTTTCCTTTATCTTTAGCGAGGTTAAACAAAGTATTTGCAATCAGACATTGCAACTCCTGTCGTCACCAGTCCCCAGCCAATTTGATTTACATGAGCCTCCCTCGTAACTCAGCTTACCTGTTTTCGTTCAAGAGTTCCTTCGTAAGTCAGTGAGCAAGCCTTATTGAGTCCCGTTATACCGCGAGTAGCCGTGACCTTGATTTTGTATTCCCATATTCTCCCATTAATTCGTTTTGTTTATCCATTTTAGAATTACTTAAATTCCTTATTTTTGTATAGAGTAAAGCATTTTTCTATAACCAATTTCTCTCAATCCAGAACTCCTAGGAGTTAGGCTAGCGATCGCACTTAGTTTGTCATTGTTTATGTCACGCTCTCAGGAACTCAGATTTTCCTTATTATCTTGACTGCCCCCCGTTCCATCTGATAAGAGTCAGTACAAGTTCAGTCAACGACCTTGACGCTACGAGAAATATCAATGAACAGTGTGTATAATAACTTCATGGAGAGAATACCTACGCAGATGTCGATTGATATGGCTGACGATTCAGAATTTTCTGGTTGCTATGGTGCATCACCTTTGGAATTTAAACCTTATAATATGAATCGCATCACTATATAATTAATCGTAAATGAAGTTAAAAGACAATTTGAATTAGACTAGTTGGACAATACAGGCAAAGTGGCTTCGAGGGCTTTTTACTCGTTATATAACAGTATAGTGTGTATTGGAAGTGAAAAATCTATTAGCCTTACGTATAACCAATTTCTAACAAGTAAAACTATATATTGTATTAAGCTAAATCATGCCACATTATCAATACAGTTACAGTGTAGATCTCCATCAATAGAGCCAGTCTCTTTTAAAATATTTCTGTTGTTTTAGGCTGTTATTGATATAGATATGTCTCAGGACGTATTAGTTTATTTTTAATAAAATGAATACAATAGAAATAGAAGAACTGTTGTATCAAATTAAAATTACGAAATGTGTTTTCCTGGATGTTTTACAAGAGACACTCATATATGTTTGCCTTCAATACTGCCAGCAGCCTATAGGATTAATCTGGACAGCAACTATCGACCTGGATCGCATTGGGTAGCTGTGTTTGTAGACAAATTTTGTGTATTATTTTGATACCCTTTGTCCAGGGTTGCAGAACGATGTTTATATTCGTAAAAACTTAGAAAAACGAATAAAATTAATATCGTCAATCCATTCAGAGTTCATGGTTACTTTTCAGACTGTTGCGGTTTTTTTGTGTCTATTTCGTTCAGTAGATGGCAATAAGTAAATCATATCGCGCTTTTTTTTAACAATTGGATCCTTATAATGATCAAAGAAACGAATAGATCATTGTAAGGAATACTTGTATAGTGTTATGAAAATTTATATCATACACTAAATAAATAATTATTGTTAGTTGAAAATCTGTAATTATGTAAACTATTTACCAAATTTAATGTCTTATGCCATTATGTAATCTGTTTAGTATCAATTAATTAATATAGATAAATAAAAGAATACAGATTATAGGTTTTGTCTTTTAAAATTTATTAATCTGTAGAAATTGTATGCATATTTAAATTTAAATGTAAAATAAATCATTAAAACAACCTTGATTTTAAAAATAAAAGTTACAGAAAAAAATTACTTTGTCAATAAAGCTATAACTGAGAAACGGTGATATATGTTTATGCTCGTGTATGTTATGCGTGTGTGTGAGAATGTGTTTCACTATTTTTCCTCACTAAAAATTTTTAGATGCCAGACCTCTTTAATTTGTCTAGACATTATATCTTTGATTAATTTTGGGATAGTTACTGATGTGACCATTGCTCGAAAAAGGTCACTGTGCTCGTCAAACACAAACTCGAGTATGTTCTTTGAAGGGAGGGGGAAGGGGCGAGAGAGGCGGAGCGGACTAGCGGGAAATCAGGGGAGAGGAGAAAAGCGATTGGGGTGAGTAGGGCCAGGTCCATTAAAAAGGTCATGTGTGTGTATGCTCGTGGATGTGTGCGCGGCTGTATTTGTGCATGTGTGTGTTTATGTGACAGATTGTGTTTCTGTGTATGCTCGTGGATGTGTGCGCAGCTGTGTTTGTGCATGTGAGAGTGTGTTTGTGTGTGTGTAGATTCTTGGGGCAACCTTCACTAATACTCTATTTTCTATGGATCCTTTACTAAATTCCACGGAACATATATTCTGCTTAAGTTCATTTTAAAAAGTTCTCCCATAGTTAATGTACGAAATTTAATAAAAACATTTGGCACCCATCGTATCTCCTTCACCTAATGTTATGAAGGATATATAGATTGGCATATCGGTGGGTATGTGTAGTTACAATATTCACCAAGTCTAAAGTTAATAACTTTTCCTTTATTATTTTCCCCTAAACAACTCTAGTTTCAGTTGCTCGAAAAGATACTTATCTCACATTTAAAAGACAATTTCTTTGACATTTTGTTTAGACCACCTTATCAGAAATAGTTTCGCCATTCTTTTATTATTAGTAGTAAAAAATAACTAGGAAAAGGGTTGGATGAAAAATTAATTTGTCAAATATTATTAAACTATTTCAATAACAATTTAATCAATAACACTAGGCAACAAATTTTAACTTTTTGTTTGATTACTACATGTGAATAAGAGTATATAATTAGTTTGAGGGCGCTGAATCCGTATTTAAAAACCAAAATTCTCTATCACGTCTAGATTTTGTGTAATGACCCCCTCCCCTTTTCGCTATTTGTTCCGATTAATAAATAAAAAATCTTTTTATTTTGTAATTTTGTAATTTTTAAGCACAAATATTTTAAAAGTGGGAGACCTTTTTTCTTTCTTCTGGCTTAGGAGAGAGAGTGTACATCGCTAGCCAAGTTATCCCCACCTCCCTCCCAAGTTATGAAGATTTTATTGTATTGATTAAGTTTGTTATGCACTTAAATTTAAAGAAACTTTGCTGTAGCCTTCTCGTTTTTTCTTTTGTAAGAAATTAAAGTTTGTTTTTGTAAAACCCAGCAATAATCCTCCATCATATTTGAATTAAATCTTCCTTGCTACCTCATCTCCATAACCAAAATTTGTCGATGAAAACGTTCACCATGTTCATCACTAACCGCTTCCAAATTTTCAGGAAAAGAATTGAGATGAAAATGCAGAAAACGCATTTTAAGTGACTTTCTACATCTCATCTTTTCATAGACTTCCAGCATATTGTTTACTATTTCTCGGTAATTTGGAGATTTGAAATTTCCGAGAAGTTTTCACTGACTTCCACAAGGAATGTCCATGCTTTGCGTTCCTTTTCATTAAAACACAAAGTGAAGTAATCATCAGAAACAACTCTGCGAATTCGTGGTCCAGTGAAAACTCTAGCTGCTATTTTTGCATCAGCTAATGATCCTTCGAATTTGTTTTTCAAATATTGAAAGCCTTCACTTCTTTGATCCACACCCTTTACAAAGTTTTCATTAACCGTAATTTAATGTAAAGAGGTGGAAGATGAAATTTTATCTGATCTACTAGAGCATCATGCTTAACATTATGCTTGCCAACAATGTGTCTTCTCTGACTGCTATTCTCGCTTTTTATAGTAATTTTTATCATCTCTGCTATCCCATAGAGATAAAAAACACATGTACTTTGTGTATCCCAACTGTAAACCAAGAAGAAGTGATGGGCAATTTAAATAAACCATTTTAGATTTGTTTTTCCTTTAAAATTCAGCCAAATTTGTTGGGCAGAAATAACAATCATCAAGGTAATTTGAGGGCTCACACCATATCATGGGAACAGCAAATGGCATTTCCTTCCTCTTCCCATTTAACCAAGCTGTCAACATTGTGTTACGTTGTGCGCAGCAAATATAAGGGGCCCAATCTTTATTCTGGGCCCCTATTTTGCATCCAAAATAAGCATGTATTAATCTGAAAATCTGAAAAAATCTATAAAAAAAACCCCAATAATTAGAATTCAATGATATTTGAGCTTCAATATAGTCTACTTTATATATATTAATATTTTTAATATATATATATTATTTATTAATATATTATATATATATATATATTAATTATATATATATTAGATATATTAAAAATTGCATATTGGTACACTATTAAGCAAAAGTGTGGAATGGCTTTAAAAGGAAAATTCAAATTACACAAAAACTAGACATGCTATGCAAATTCTAAAGACAATTTTGTAATCAGAGCCATATATAAATATCATCTCGTATCACCTATTTTATGCTCCGTAACAATAATCGTGTTACACAGTGTAATTTATCTCACTTTGGACTATAGTTTTGTTTGGCCCTATATCATATTATTGCCTAGAATATTTCATTTAAAAACCAGATTCTTCTAGGGGGTTTTCAGTTTACTCCGGTCAAAGATATTTTATTCCTAAGGTCATAAATTTACAAAAAGCCAGACAAAGATTTGTGAGGCATTTCCTTTAATATATGCATGAAGTTTAATCTCTGTGCTCTCATTTATTTCCTGTTAAATTCGTATTATAACTCACAAATAACCTTTGATTAGTACCATCAATATAAATTCCCCCCATCCCGCCTTCGCCTCCTAGGAAAATAACTTCCCTTTTGCATTTGGATTAATTATCTTTTCACGTCCTTTTGAATGATTAATATGCATCGCCTTAGCTTGAATTACTTACCTCTCCCCGTCCTCCTTTTTTTGATTGTATGGTTTTATTAGAATCTAGAAAATATCATCTGTAGCCTCAACAGTAAAGAGCTAAGCTATGCACTTCGTGTTTTCTCTTATGTTTTGCATCATTATTCCCCAAATTATCATTTTCCCTTTGCTTTCTAGTTTATCACATTAATATAAATATTTGAAAAATCAATAATTAATTTTAAGTTGTCATAAATATGTTTCCATATTTTTCCTGAGTCCACTAAATTCCTATTTTTTGCTCCGAAATAAATTGACATTTACTCCTCAATCTCATTTAATCCTTAATCAAGAGAACTTTCAAATTTTATTTTACCTTCTCTCTGATTTCTCATGTTTTCTCACCCATAAACCAACTAATTTATCCTTCCACATCACTATTATCAGGAAAGTTTGGGCCATACACACCTATATATGTTTTACCAAAAAGCCACCGTCAGCATATACTTTTACACCATAAACTGCTTAAATATCTATACCATTAAAGTTAATTTCTCTCTTTTTCAGGCAAAATATCTACTTGTGTGCAGCATTAAGATAAACTTGCAGTATTATAGGAGTTTAAGTGTGACACTCGTGAATACACTAATGTCTTCTGAGGAAGTTTGTAGTGGTTCCTAGATTAGATTAGTTTGTTTGCTTGTGTAGTTTTATATTACGATTGTGATCTGGTGGAAGAGAAACAAAGTTTAGGATAGATTGTTAGAGTGTGTCGTAGAATGACTCCCGACGATACCATACATATATTACACTATTCGTTGAGGGAACTTCCTTAATTATCTTAAGAGTGCGTTTACTGTCTGGCGGCCGATATTATGTATCTTCGATATGCTTAAGAAGTGGAACTGAGCTCAAGGATAATAATATTGCTATCATTAATAAAATAGAGTTTTATTAATAATAACTATAAACAATACACAAAAACGGAAAATATTGACATAAACAGAATGGAAAGGGTCGTGGAGACTCGGGCTAATCCAAGGAATTAAGGGATTAAAAAAAGGTAAAACAAATATAGAGTTAAAGAGATGGGATGGTTCGATAAACAATTTAAAGCACAGGATAGAATTGACAAAAGGGATCAATACTCAAAGGTGAAGTTTGGCTTACGTAACCTTGGCACTAGTGGTGCAGTGGAAGGTGGCGCAAAGGAGTTTCGGTCCGCTGGCGAGTTCCAGCCGAAGGGGGGGGGGGATAAAAGGATCCTGACGAGGCGTCTTGGGAAGGAGAACCGTTTCTCGAGGAACGGCTTGAAGAACAATGGCTGTTCTACTTTGTTCTCTTCTGAACAAAGGGGGGAATGAGAACCGTCTCTTGTCTACGGGCTCAAGAACAATGGCTGTTCTAATGTTGTTCTCCTTTGAACAACAGGGGGGGATGAGAACCGTTTCTTGGCGAAGGGCTCAAAACGAACAATGGCTGTTCTAATGCTGTTCTCCTTGAACAACAGGGGGGATGAGAACCGTTTCTTGGAGAAGGGCTCAAAACGAACAATGGCTGTTCTAATGCTGTTCTCCTTGAACAACAGGGGGGGGATGAGAACCGTTTCTTGGCGAAGGGCTCAAAACGAACAATGGCTGTTCTAATGCTGTTCTCCTTGAACAACAGGGAGGGATGAGAACCGTTTCTTGGCGAAGGGCTCAAAACGAACAATGGCTGTTCTAATGCTGTTCTCCTTGAACAACAGGGGGGGATGACAACCGTTTCTTGGCGAAGGGCTCAAAACGAACAATGGCTGTTCTAATGCTGTTCTCCTTGAACAACAGGGGGGGGGAAAGCCTTGGGGACTTGTCGTCGGAAAGGCTCGAACCTTTGGCACTCAAGTAATATTGTCCTCCTTCTGGACAAGTGATGGTGAATCTCGAGGTCGAGGTCCCTTGGCGCACAAAGGGAGAGAGGGTCGTGGTGATGTTTCGCGACGAAAATCGGGATCTCCAATCTTATCTTAGTGGTAAAGTTTCCACATAAATAGCCAGGACATCTCCTTGGCGTGGGGGAAAATGGAGTGGAAGCTTGGAGGGAACGCACAGCCGGGCCGGGGAACAATGCCTTATCTGTTCATAAGCCTAACTCGATCTGGCGAGGTCGGCGTATTGGGGCGAACGGGGGGACGATAACCTCCTTGTTTAAACATTGGCATCCGGTAGCTGAGATAAGACTCCAAGCCTCGAATCGAAGATGCACGTGGGCAGCATCGTGGTTTTAAATAATACGGGGTAGGAGTTGAAATTAAACGCAGCTTCAACACGTTCTATCACACCCCTCCATTCCAGGGGAAGTTGTCACTTCGAAAAAAAAAGAGAGAAGGGACAACGATAGAGCTCCGTTGTGGGGAACTCGTTTTCTTGTACCAACCGTACCTTCCTGCACCTAACTAGTATTACCTCAATACATATGATTATTTTGATCTTTAGATTACAGGGGAAAATAACCTTTAATACAACTTAATCAAAGAAAAAAAAAGGGCCTGGAACAATGAAATGATATAAACTTAGTACATACGGGACAAAATAATTTATACGTAAATTAATAAGAACAAATATATATACATACAAAAATTAGACATTGAGCGTTACAAAATTCAGACATATGCATTAATTAATTATATTACAAAAGAATCTTAAATTAAGTCGTACAAGACGGTATATACCTACATGGAGATACTAATCCTTTGAATACAATTATTCTACACTATTCGGTAACGCATTTCTACTGAGGGCGTCAGCGACCTGGTTATCGGAACCTTTTATCTAATTTATTTTAAACTGATACGCTTGCAAGAGTAAACTCCAGCGCATGATGCGGCCGTTTGAGTGTCTCAAATTCCTAATATAGGCTAACGGACGGTGGTCGGTTCCTATTTGAAATTCTTTACATATCAAGTACAGCTTGAATTTGTCTATGACCCAGATAATTGATAGAGCTATCTTTTCTCTAGTGGCATATCTCTTTCCGCGTGGTAATAATTGACGACTAGCATATGCAACTCGATGACTCGTTCTGTCATCCACGTATTGAAGGAGTACACCTCCAATGCCGTCGTTGATCACGTCGGTCTTAACCCCAAAGGATTTTTCCGGGTTGGGCAACTTAAAAATGGGGGCAGAAATAAACTTACTTTTGAGCTGATTAAAATGGGAAACAGCGACATCATTCAGACGTAAACGATCGGAGAAATTCTTTTCCTGAAGGGGGCATAGGGGGGCCGAAATTGCAGCGAAATTCGGAACAAATCGCTGATAGGGAGAAGCTGATCCTAGGATCGATCTTAATGGCTTCTTTGTAATCGGGAGGAGCATGTCGGCGATTGCCTTAATCTTGTTCTGGTGGGGACCTAACTTGTTTTGTCCTATTTTGAAATCCAAATATTTGATGGTTTCGTGTGCAAACTGGCATTTGCTGGGGCCAATGGTGAGGCCATTTTCACGCAGTTGCTTGAAAAGAGCTAATAGGGTGGGTAAATGGTGATTCCATTTAATTAGTTCTTGTAGCTGACTCTTCTGACGTGGTGTCAGCTGCGCGTCACTATCCAGGTCAGAGGGTTCCAAAGACTCGCTCTGTAGGGAAGGAGGAGGGTAATCGGCATCAGGTTGGATGCACACTGTCTGGATTACATTAAGGGACTCCGCGGGGTAATCCTCTTCAAGCGCCGATGCTTCGTCCAGTTCTACGAAGGTATCTCCATGGGCGCGTTGGGGTTTTTTTTTTCTTGGGGTCCACGGACAGTCTCCGTGTCCTTGTCTGGGGCCTTATCACCTAAGGGGGGTAGTGATTCACACTCCTCTTTTGCCGTCCTAAAGTCCTGGTTAGGGGTCTTCGAGAAATCGGACGGTATCGGGGTTCTGATGGGGACGGGCTCCTGGGCTTCTTTCTTATCTCGGCCTTGAGGAAGGGCGGCCTGAAACACAGGGTCGAAACTTACTTGGGGGCTCTGTCCTATAAGTACGGAACAGAATTGTATGGGTGCTACAATGACTTCAGCCCAGCCATTATAATATTGACACTACAGGTAACATCTAGCGACGGGGAATCGGTTCGCCCGCCCAAGTTGGTCATGTACCACCGCAAATTTTTCGTGGTTAGAGGCCACTGGGAGGAGTTCGTCGGACACGATGAAACACGTACATCCTGTGTCCCTGACGAGAGTCGATACTCGGCAGCTGTCCACGCTGCCCTCCTCATATTTCAAAGTTCCCGATGAACTTTTACCAAAAACAAAATTTACCTGGTGGCCTGACGGAGGGGGAGAAGTTTCTGCTTGGGTCTGCACCACCGGGGGAGCCGGGGTTGCATTAATCTGGTGAACTTGGTGGGCTGGTCCGCTTTTAAGCCTAGAATTTTGGGGGCAATTCCAGCTCATGTGGTTTTCTACACCATAGGTAAATCATATGGTTGGTCGCTTCGGGAAGAGAGATGGAGGAGAAGTCTTAACGGGAGGTTTGGAGTCCCGTTGTTGGTTTTGGGGAAAGAAGTTTGGGGGTTTTACGGGGCTCGGAAACTTTGTCAGCTTTCCTGGGAAGGAGCGCGAGTCCGTCCTTCTTTCTTCTCGTTGGATTTCTTTTTCTCGTTCTTCTCGTTGTATTTTTCCTTCTCGTTCTTCTCGTTGGATTACTCTTTCCCGTCCCTCTCTTTCTCTTTCTTTTTCTACCTTTTTTCTTTGAACTTCTGCTTTAATCCGAGCTAATTCAATCTGAAGCTCAGCTTGTCTTATCCGTTCCTCTCTTTCTCTTTCTTCTCGTTGTATTTCTCTTTCTTCCTTTTTTCTGTGTTTTTTTCTTTCTTCCTCTTTTCTTTGCTCCTCTTGAGTGTACTCAATTAGTTCTTTTCCGGAGAGTCCCAAGGATTCTCCTTGCGCTTTAAAGATTTCAAACTGAGTCATCTTTGCACTTGAGGCGCACTAGTCAACCAACTAAAATTCCTTGCAACAGCAATTATGCCTATATAGAATTAGCCTACCTAAATATGGGCACTGAACTATTCGTACTTGGTTTCTAAATCTAAATAACCACTGACTAAAATCACCAAAAAAAACACAAACAAATTATTATAAGCGTTCCTTGAGCTACTCCAGCTTCTTAAGTTTAAAAAAAAAGGGGATAGCAATCGTTAAAACAAAAGGGAACTACTCTATTCTATTATTATAACGAATAACACTATGCTTTACTCGACTGAGACCAGTGTTTGCAAAGATATAGCGTTAAACCTTACACACCTGATACCAAATTTAAATATTATATATATATATGTCGTGAAATGACTCCCGACGATACCATATATTACACTATTCGTTGAGGGAACTTCCTTAATTATCTTTAGAGTGCGTTTACTGTCTGGCGGCCGATATTATGTATCTTCGATATGCTTAAGAAGTGGAACTGAGCTCAAGGATAATAATATTGCTATCATTAATAAAATAGAGTTTTATTAATAATAACTATAAACAATACACAAAAACGGAAAATATTGACATAAACAGAATGGAAAGGGTCGTGGAGACTCGGGCTAATCCAAGGAATTAAGGGATTAAAAAAAGGTAAAACAAATATAGAGTTAAAGAGATGGGATGGTTCGATAAACAATTTAAAGCACAGGATAGAATTGACAAAAGGGATCAATACTCAAAGGTGAAGTTTGGCTTACGTAACTTTGGCACTAGTGGTGCAGTGGAAGGTGGCGCAAAGGAGTTTCGGTCCGCTGGCGAGTTCCAGCCGAAGGGGGGGGGGATAAAAGGATCCTGACGAGGCGTCTTGGGAAGGAGAACCGTTTCTCGAGGAACGGCTTGAAGAACAATGGCTGTTCTACTTTGTTCTCTTCTGAACAAAGGGGGGAATGAGAACCGTCTCTTGTCTACGGGCTCAAGAACAATGGCTGTTCTAATGTTGTTCTCCTTTGAACAACAGGGGGGGATGAGAACCGTTTCTTGGCGAAGGGCTCAAAACGAACAATGGCTGTTCTAATGCTGTTCTCCTTGAACAACAGAAGGGGGGATGAGAACCGTTTCTTGGCGAAGGGCTCAAAACGAACAATGGCTGTTCTAATGCTGTTCTTCTTGAACAACAGGGGGGGGGGATGAGAACCGTTTCTTAGGCGAAGGGCTCAAAACGAACAATGGCTGTTCTAATGCTGTTCTCCTTGAACAACAGGGGGGGATGAGAACCGTTTCTTGGCGAAGGGCTCAAAACGAACAATGGCTGTTCTAATGCTGTTCTCCTTGAACAACAGGGGGGATGAGAACCGTTTCTTGGCGAAGGGCTCAAAACGAACAATGGCTGTTCTAATGCTGTTCTCCTTGAACAACAGGGGGGATGAGAACCGTTTCTTGGCGAAGGGCTCAAAACGAACAATGGCTGTTCTAATGCTGTTCTCCTTGAACAACAGGGGGGGGGAAGCCTTGGGGACTTGTCGTGGAATGACTCCCGACGATACCATATATTACACTATTCGTTGAGGGAACTTCCTTAATTATCTTTAGAGTGCGTTTACTGTCTGGCGGCCGATATTATGTATCTTCGATATGCTTAAGAAGTGGAACTGAGCTCAAGGATAATAATATTGCTATCATTAATAAAATAGAGTTTTATTAATAATAACTATAAACAATACACAAAAACGGAAAATATTGACATAAACAGAATGGAAAGGGTCGTGGAGACTCGGGCTAATCCAAGGAATTAAGGGATTAAAAAAAGGTAAAACAAATATAGAGTTAAAGAGATGGGATGGTTCGATAAACAATTTAAAGCACAGGATAGAATTGACAAAAGGGATCAATACTCAAAGGTGAAGTTTGGCTTACGTAACTTTGGCACTAGTGGTGCAGTGGAAGGTGGCGCAAAGGAGTTTCGGTCCGCTGGCGAGTTCCAGCCGAAGGGGGGGGGGGATAAAAGGATCCTGACGAGGCGTCTTGGGAAGGAGAACCGTTTCTCGACGAACGGCTTGAAGAACAATGGCTGTTCTACTTTGTTCTCTTCTGAACAAAGGGGGGAATGAGAGCCGTCTCTTGTCTACGGGCTCAAGAGCAATGGCTGTTCTAATGTTGTTCTCCTTTGAACAACAGGGGGGGATGAGAACCGTTTCTTGGCGAAGGGCTCAAAACGAACAATGGCTGTTCTAATGCTGTTCTCCTTGAACAACAGGGGGGGATGAGAACCGTTTCTTGGCGAAGAGCTCAAAACGAACAATGGCTGTTCTAATGCTGTTCTCCTTGAACAACAGGGGGGGGATGAGAACCGTTTCTTGGCGAAGGGCTCAAAACGAACAATGGCTGTTCTAATGCTGTTCTCCTTGAACAACAGGGGGGGATGAGAACCGTTTCTTGGCGAAGGGCTCAAAACGAACAATGGCTGTTCTAATGCTGTTCTCCTTGAACAACAGGGGGGATGAGAACCGTTTCTTGGCGAAGGGCTCAAAACGAACAATGGCTGTTCTAATGCTGTTTTCCTTGAACAACAGGGGGGGGGGGAAGCCTTGGGGACTTGTCGTCGGAAAGGCTCGAACCTTTGGCACTCAAGGAATATTGTCCTCCTTCTGGACAAGTGATGGTGAATCTCGAGCTCGAGGTCCCTTGGCGCACAAAGGGAGAGAGGGTCGTGGTGATGTTTCGCGACGAAAATCTGGATCTCCAATCTGATCTTAGTGGTAAAGTTTCCATATAAATAGCCAGGACATCTCCTTGGCCTGGGGGAAAATGGAGTGGAAGCTTGGAGGGAACTCACAGCCGGGCCGGGGAACAATGCCTTATCTGTTCATAAGCCTAACTTGATCTGGCGAGGTCGGCGTATGGGGGCGAACGGGGGGACGATAACCTCCTTTTTTAAACATTGGCATCCGGTAGCTGAGATAAGACTCCAAGCCTCGAATCGAAGATGCACGTGGGCAGCATCGTGGTTTTAAATAATACGGGGTAGGAGTTGAAATTAAACGCAGCTTTAACACGTTCTATCACAGAGTGGATTCAATTTATTTTTGATTTTTAAATAGCTAAATATGAGAGAGAGAAAGAAAATGAAAGAGGGAGAGAAGGATAGATAAAGAGAGACAGAGATAGCTCAGTTTTAATACGAGGACAAAGCATGGACAAGCAGCTCTCCGTTGCGACTAACTTAATTACCCGCTTGGATTATTTCAAGAACTCCTTACGCGAGGCAGTTCAGTAGTAAAATTGTAATCAAAATAAATTTAATCCAACCATTTGTTCTAAACTAACCCGCTTCATCATTTCAAATGAATGAGGGTGTTTACTTTAGTTACTATTGCAACCATAAAATAACCTGTCGAATTAAATTATTTGTACAACCTTTGCTAAAGCAAATTCTAATCACCTTAACTTTGACTATTATTAACCCATTCTTTGGAATAATTCTCGTTTAATTAATCCTTATTACTTACAGTATACAATTAATAAAGGACAAAAAACTCAAACTTGTATCCCCTAGAAGGAAAATTAAACAATTATCGTCTCATCTCATCTTATCTCTTCTCATCATCTCATCTCATCTATTTCTTCCCTTCCCGTAAACCATAATGGCGAAAAGACATGATTTAAAGATTTGGATCGAGTCCTTGGTTTTTAGTTCTTCGTCGCAGCAACTAGAAGTGTAATTTGCTACAATATGTAAATATTTTGTTAATATGTTTGGGTTACAAATTCTTTTACTAAATGGTGTTTAATTAATAAAATGGTATGTTTTCTAAAAATCCAATTTTATCAAATATTTCTTAAGTTTCAGTTTTAATTTATAACTATTGTGAATTTACTATCGCTCTGTATAAGTAATATGACTAAAACTAGGCAACTCACCTAACTACAGAGAGCACTAATCAAACTTCTCCAAAGCCAAATGTTATCACAAGTAGAAAGTGCTACAATGTTTTCAAGATATGCTATCTAAAACACTATAAATCGATGTCAAGCGAACGAGATCTTTGTATCAACGGAGAGAAATGACGGAAAATGTCTTACATAACCAAGAGAAAACAGATCCATTATTTGAGCTCCACTACAGAATCGCAGAAAAGACCTGAAATACTCGAGACTTCAATTAATCTTCATGTTCAAATATATCACACATAATAGTTATAAGAAGACTTAAAGATCATTCGCTTAGAAGATGTCAGGAGAGAAAGAAGCCATGGATATCTAACGTCAATAGAAATAAACATCTATTTTGTACTACACATTTGAACTCTCTGGTGCCCTTTCTCAGGGAACATCAATAAAGAAACTCGCCTTGATATCAATCTACCTTCAGCAAAATAACCAGAACGAGCTTTGTGTATTAGCTTACTTCCCATTTGTGGCCTCCAAGTTCTCCCTTGCCCCTCCAGGTGGTATAAATTCTCCAAGAGTTCCCATCCTCCGACAGGTTGCCTACGATTCACCAATTTTCTACACTTCATACCCAGACAGGTACCTTCTATAGGCTGGATATTTACATTTCACTGCAGCGATGTAAGGATCTTCTGCTAATTATTAAGTATAATTTCCGTCGTTCTTCTCCCTTAGTATTAGATATACGTTTTATTTATTTAACTATTTGTTTTAATTAAGTGTTTTCATTGAGTCTTTATTCTAATTAACTGTTTCGGTTTATTCAATTCCATGTGTTTTATACTCTAGCTGTTTGCATATTATAATACAATTTCTATGTAGAACTTGCAATAATCGTTCAATGCCTTTTTTTATTTTCAAGTCAGATAAAATCATTTATTGCTTGACACATGGTCATATGTTCTTTCCGGGTCCAGAGCATGCATAAGCTCCAGGACTTTTGCTCCAAGGAAAGGTCACCTCAAATTCCTTCCCTCCCTTTTCCCTTAATTTTTATTACAATAGATACTTTCACCACATGGAGTGAAGAGTGAATTTAAAGTTTCATTATAGTTGATTCCTTAACTATATGTCTATGATTATTTCTGTGAAAATGAAAGCTTGTGTGAGGTGTAATAGTTTACATCGTATAGTTTTTGTGTAGAAGACACATCTTTAATCTATTCTTAGAACATAAGAGGATTATAGGCCTCGTTGAGTAATTCGCAAGAATCATTGTTATAATGTTCGTTTGGTAATCAAAAATAGTTAAATTTTTCACGTAATACTTTAATTCATCATATCTAAGTATAGAAAAAGACCTCATCTTTTTAATTCTCCTAAACTTTAAAGTAGTTCTTAACTCAAGTATACTCATCCATACGGTCTTTGCTTTCTCGTGGTAGTTGCTAGTACTATAGCCTAACAATTCAATAAACTCTAGTGTGTAATTTTGAAGTTTGATAAGTATAGATTCCCAGGTTGTTCTAAATATCGCTTTTCTATCTCTTCAAAAGCTTCCTCTCTTCTATTTTTCTCTCAAGATTTTAGTTCAGACAGATAACATGCTTACTAAAAAATTTGATTTAGCGTTTCTTCTAACATCCTTCCTGCGATCTGAAAACTGATATCAGAAAAAAATTGATTGGTTGAAAATCTGAACATTTTAAACCATTTAGTTCATCAAGAACTGACTAAAGTAGTTAGTGGATATGTCCACTTTGCGCAGAATACTGCTGATTATTCTAGTCTAGATAGGATTTATAGTTCAATAAGGCTTACAGTAGCAGTACAGTTCTTAAACCTCTTGGAAAACAGCTCCCTTCTGTGAATAAAACGAAAGACTATGACTTTGCCAAGACATAAATACTAGCTGCGCATGCGACCGCTGCAAAGATTATAGAGAGAAATGTAGTAATTTTACTAAACCTAAAATTCAAACATTTTTGGAATTCGCAGCAAAGAATTTATGATAGTTAACTAATTAGTTAGGAATATTAAAATTCATTAGCTATTTAGGCTTTCTGGAAATCATCATCTGGGAATAATGTAAAAGTAAAATTTATTTTCCTAGTCTTTAAATTTGAAGAATAGAGCAATAAAATTATGATGATTCATTGGATGTCCTAGAATTCTAGAATGTGCCCTGTGTAGTTGGCAGTGCTTCTGAAAATTCTAGCTCTTATGATTCCAAAACCTAGATCAATTGATGGGGAACAGGGCGAAGGGGGTAGTTTTAACCAGCTAGGTTTTGCGCATTTCAAGAAAGTAGGGCATAACATTGTTCAAGGTAGACATATTAAGTTTCTTTTTCAAAGAGAGGTTCTATTACCTCTAAGTTCAATGACAAACCTGTTGCTTTGATCAATAGCTCCCTGTAGACAAGTAATTTCAATACGTTGATTTACACGGGTGATCGGTCGGTTGATCCGTCGTTCCCTGTTTTACTTTTTGGGTTTTGGTAAAAACATCATAACTATTCGCTTGATTCTAACAAAATTTAAAACCCTTATGTTCTTTTACATTTTCTTTCAAATGATTTAATTACTAAAGTCCTCCCAAGTTTAGCTTTGGAATTATTTAGCAATAAAATCATAACTATTGGTCCGATTCTAACGAAATTGAAAACCTGTATGTTCTTTTTACATTCTCTTTCGAATGCCACAATTGTCAAGGTCCTCATAAGGTTAGTCCGGGAATTATTGAAAGTTTTGAAAGTAGTAAGGTCATAAATCAGAATAAGTGATATCACGCGACTTTCGTCAGCAGACCTTGTTACTGAACATGCGGCTTTTAGCCAAAGGAATCGGAAAGTACCCATTACTATTCTTAGGGATACTAATGTGGCTCAATCCATTTTGTTCCTTGGTGCTATTTATAATTTAAGTCAAAATAGTAAATTATCTGTTCAAGAGGTGAGCTGTTGTTTTTGGAAATAACCTTGTTAGAACTCTGATTGTACTTAACCTAACTACTGATGACTATGGGCTTCTAAATATCCTAATATGCTACTGTTCTTTTTATAACAGAAAATCCAGGATAATCTCATTAGCTAGGCGTTTTCTTCGAAAAAATATTCGAAGCCGCAAATTTTTAACTTTCAAGACCAGGATTACGACAACTCGCGGTGGAAAATAGCGATCTTGATACCTTGCCCGCTATCTAGTGCCACGATGATTCATGGGCTCAAACACATCAAGTAGTACACCCAACTTAAGGACGTCGTCTTGTTTTGAAACTGGTTCATGATGGCTATTTGGAGCATTTGTATGGTGGCAAGACTTATAATAAAATACTCTGAATTTTATTTGCCTTGGATCAAGAAGAATGTCAATCATTTCGTAAATAATGGGTTGATGAATAAGTTCCTGCAGTTTTATCAAATTTATTCATTACCATTAACAATTTTAGAAAAAAATTATTTCTAATTGTTATTTGCGACTTCTTCCCAATGTTAACTAGTTTTTCGATGCCTCTGCAATAAAAATCTTTGGATTTTGACTCGAAGAATTCGTCTAACCAAGTTCTTAATTCTACATCAGTATTGAACGAAACGCCGCGCAAATTGTTGGAGAGCGATCGGAACAGATGCACACCGGTGTAGCCAAGTCTGGCGAATATGGAGGATGCGGCAGGATTTCCCAATTAAGCGTTTGGATGGCATCTTTTGTCATACTGGTAATGAGAGGACGAGCATTGTCGTGTTGCAAAAGGACTCCATAACGTCGATGAGGTCGCTTTTCACGAATAGCTTCGGCAAGTCGATACATTTGTTGAACGTATAGTTCTGCATTGACAATCTCGTTGTTCGCAAGGAGCTCATAAAGAATGATGCCTTCACAATCCCACCACACACATAGAATCGTCTTTCGTGGATGAAGTCCCTGCTTAAATCGCGGAAGTGGTTTTTTATTGGGGCTAAGCCATTGTTTTCGATGGTTCATGTTGACATAAACACACCACTTTTCGTCGCCAGAGATAGCTTTGTGACGAGCAAGCAAACCTGCGGCAATCGTGGAGCGTTGAAGTTTGTTGCTTTCGCTCAAAGCGTGCGGAGGCCATGCACCAAGTTTTTGAACTTTTCCCATCCAATGAAGGTGATTTACTACAGTTTTCTGATTACACGCTAATTGTACAGCCATTTTCTTTAGTCGATTGACGAGGATTTTCATGAAGAAGGTCGTTCAATCGATCTTATCCAACTTAATGGGGCGACCAGAACGTTCTTCGTCATTAAGATTGAAATGACCGTTTTGAAACGTGAAAACCACCATTGAACTGTCCTTTCTGATAAAGCCTTTTCTCCGTAAACAGCACAAATATCGCGACGAGCTTCCGCTGCGTTTCCATTATTCCCGTCTCGATTGAAAATGAATAAAAACAAGTGTCGAAAATGCGCCTTGCTTTCAACTTGATTTTACATTTTGAGGGTCCAGAACAAAAATTAAATTGACACAACTTTTAAATAAACCGCAATGACTAATTAATCAACTTCAAGACGTAGCCTAAGCAAAAGCCTAATAGTCTACGCTTGAAGAGACGTAGCCTAACAACCTTTGCAAATTTTGCTCTCATTATTTATTATTTTTTCTTAATATGTGCACAAATCACGTCAACAAAACTTAAATAAACACAACATTAAAAAAACGAAAGAAATTATAGCCCTGCCTAATACATGGCATAGTTTTCAATTCCCTGATATGTCTAATCAGCATATTTCCCAGGTCTTATTTTTTCTATTACAGTGTTACATAAGCCTTCCGAGAAAATTATTATTGGTTGCCTAAGACCACTTCCAAAGATTAAAAGAACAGAATAAGCCTTTATTATATTAATATATTCTTCAACCTGATATGCCGAAGCAGTTCCTCTCGAAAAATATATCTTCTGACATACTGACTTTAATAGAAATTTTTAAGGTCATTTAGTAATAAGGCTTATTATGAATTATTGGTTTATTTTCTCACCGTGTTAATTGCTGATTGTTATTCTCTATCTTCCTTTCTTTTGCACAGTTGGACAATCGCGTTTGTTTCAGCAGTGTAGATTGTGTGGAAAAAATTCTCCGTAGCCTTTTATTGTTCGTTTTAAATTGAAGCCGTCTAACTTACATTAATTATCACTCTAGCTGTAGAGACTTTGTGCTTTCTCTCTAAATTGTTACCCTGTCATATTAATGCTGATTGCAAGTTTCGCAAGTGTTGAGGGTTTAATTATACAGAATAACCATCAGGTGTAAGTATTTGTACATATATTAACTTTATTATAATGCTTACACTCTTTTTTTTTTAATCTAAAAACGCTAGTATTCCTAGATTTAGGAGAGTGACTATTTGATTAGTGAGTACAATAAGATATCTAAATACGCCAAGTCATCTTTATTTACATATATTTAGTGACCGAAAACCAGGACACTATATCACTTGCTAATGTACATGTTAGTCATAGTGCGGCAGGCTCCATTTTGGTCAAAATCATACTTTCTCAAACTAACAAGACTGATCTGAATACATACAGCCTTAAAACCAATTTAAAATCCTTCGAGTATCATTTCAGAAAATATTGTAGCTAAATGATAAAGTTGTAGAGGGTTGGGATAGTGAGAATGCGATTGCAAAGGAAATTATTCACGATTATGAGGTAAATATAGAGAGTTTGTTAGCCATAAAGAAGGCTGAAGTTTGGCCTCAAATCTATAAGTTTACGAGTGGAAACGGGTTATAAACAAGAGAAGACCCCAGATAAAAACAATCGATCAAAATCGATTTAACTGCTGAGCAATTAAAAACTATCCTTAAGATAGTGGTAGAACAATCTTTAATTAAATGGAGCAACAATAAAGTATCTTAGATCCAACAATGAGAGACTCCTATGTAACTTTGAATTCTATTTTAGTTGTAAGGAGTCCTTTTCTCTTGGTTGATTTGTCATACTACACAGCCTAGTTTTAGCAATTGCTAATTGTTGCATAAGTTAGGATTTTTTTCTTCATTGTACGCCTACCACAAACCTTCTGTCACGGAATTCTGCCGTATATTTAAAATCACAATTACCTTTAAATCCTCGAATGTCATGTGCTGATGGATCAAACCTAAAGAATCTATTTCTCTTATAGTATTTGCACCTTCTTTAGGCGATATAGTATTTTTGCCTCCAAGCTCATAATTCATCTACGTTTAGCGTAAGGATCACAATTCTATTGGACAATTTTTTTCAAAAAGTAAGACCACTGAGAGCATGGTACCAACTGTGGATCCGAGATATGTAACTGCATTTTCCTCACCTATATCCTTAAACAACTTAAATTATCACTCAGTCCCTATTAGTGGCGACCATGGGAGTAGATTGCTACGGTCGAATGGACAGAGCGTCATCTGGGGGAAGATGCTTGGCGTGTGATCACTAAAGGTAGTCCAAAAATTGTGTAATGAAATCCAACTGTTGACCTACCAAATGGGTTTGATAAAACTTGAAAGAAGGAAATGACAAAGCGAGAGTCTTTTATCCTTTTATTTTGAGAAAGAATTTTTACCGCGAATAAAGTAGCAAGGATCTCTCTTGCAAACGTGTATATTTATTTTTGAGCTGAGGAAAACTCTTTCGGAAATAAATTAACTGCACTAGTCTCCGTTTTAATGCTGTTGCAAGTTATTACCTACACCTGTCTCACTTGCTTCAGCAACAATATCAAATGAGAGGTCTTGCAATTAGTGCTATAAAACGCTAGCTGAGGAAAGAGCAAGTTTGGCCTCCTTCAAGTCATTAGCATCACTTTGATGTCAATTTAATAAAGCTTTGCTGAGTTTGTATGCATCTTTCTGGAGGTCATTTAACGGGACTAAGATGACGGTGATATATTTTACGTGATTCTTCTAAAAATTGAACAATGCTAGGAAATCTCAAAGAGATTTGTAATTTGCGAGTACAGAGAAATTGCGTATCGCTGCAAATTTGTGAGGCAGATGTGAGGCACTCTCACTTGTTACGAGGTATCCCAGAAAATCGAGCCAATCTACTCCTAATTTGCATTTTTGTCTGCCAACTTTAAAGAATAGACCAGTAAGCATTCGTATACCTGCTTTAGATTTACTAGGTGAGTTTTGTGGACTGAAGAGTTGACAAATATTTTGTATGAAAGAGCGAAAACAAATAGAAGATATCTCAAGACTTCGTCAAGAAGACGAATAAATGTTAGTGAAAACAACCTCAAATATAGTGTCGTTTACATAAAAATTTACCAAACAAGTGGTTTTAATACATACGTTTATCCAACACTGGACGATTTCTCCGCAATTTGATGGAAGTCTTTTACCAGTTCAAATTTGTAAAAGACTTTTGAGCCTATGATTTGAACCGTAATGCCGAGATGAACGGGATTAAATAGGCATTAGCCTTAGTAACTAGATTTAAGGCACGAAGCTCACACACTGGCCTATAGAACACATCGTTCTTAGAAACTAGGTATACTACAGCTGCCCCCAAAATTCACCAGTTCTAAATTATGCCTTTCTTCTCTATTCTTTGAACGGAACATGCGTGCGAAGATAGGTGGGCATGCTTTTTATAAATCATTTTGATTACTCTGCTTTACCTGTTGTTGTCCAGAGAAATGGAATGCGGGTATATCTTGGAAAGGTGCGAGTGATGCAGGTATTGGCCATGTTTTATCAATGCACGGGTGAAAGGAGGGGCTTGGAACTTAGCAAGTTAAGTCCTTCAACATGCGCCGTATAAGAGAACAGCGGGGACTGAGAAGAACAAGTGTCCTGAATAATGCTCACGGACACTATATTGTGTGAAAACAGGCCGTTATAATTTAAAGATATGCGAGAGGTCTTGCAGTACGTCAGTAACTATGAAAAGCCTCTGCAGCGACGATCTACAAATGATATAGATCGAAAGATGTTTCTTATAAAGACCGGGATAAGCTGATTACAGATATCTTGGATTGAGGAGACCATCGGAGGATGACATCTTTCCTGAGACAAATCTGAAAGAATGAAGACAGCAGAAGGGCGCCCCGAATGGGTTGTGTTGAGGAAAATAGTATCTCTGATGAAAGAACATTACCTTTAGTATTTTACCATATTTTCTCTTGATACTCTTTGGTGTCTTCTGCAGCAAATAGGTGGATGATAGAAGAGAATCCCTCTTGAATGAACAGAAAAAGATAGTCTATTGGCTTCTCTCCACAGGGAAGCCTCAGGTTGACAAACACCGATGACCTCACCTATGAATTTCGGGTGATACCATCATCAGCTACATAGATGGATAGATCATTAAGTCACCTGCCTGGGATGAGCCAAACCGACCAGAAAAATTTGAGTGTGAGTGGAAACCATAAACTTTACATCGGAACGAGCTTTACTCCCGCAGCTCTTTGTCAAGATTCTGACAGAACTAGATAGGTTTATCAATCTTTGCTTCAAGGTATGAGCGGTCCGGAGTGGCGGGAAAGCTACGCGAGTCTCGATAGGTCAGACAATTGTGAACGAGAATGGTGGTTACCTCATAGCCACCTAAAGCACCCCAAGCTAATAAGCTATCGGTATTCTCTGAAAAGCTGTCGAATATGAAATTCCCCAATCGCTTCCAAAATGCGAGATACGTGAATGACGAAACGACTGACGAAGGTTTGGTTCATCTGTGCAGCCTGGAGGTCGGCGCTTGTGGCGTCATGTAGCTGTTGAAGCAGAAGTGTAGGCTTCTTTCCCACCAGGTAAGTTCCTCCTGAAGTTCTGCCATCGTTGCGGATACGGGGGCTCGTAGTGCTGAAGGAGTAGGTTCTGAGCGCTTTGTAGGAACTTTTCTCTGCTCACAACTCGAATAATGTTTCCTCTGCTTTCATTAAGTTGCTGGTAGATGTGAGAAGTCCAACCGGAATTTTGTCTTTACGGACCTGACATTTTGTCTTAAACACCAGTTCGCAGATTCTGAGCCAATGATTCGGCCTAGCTTCCTGATTATGAGCCACTTGAATTGCCGAAAGCTTTGCCGGATCCACGTTAAAAGGTTGCTCGTTGTTCTGTTGTCGACCGATGAAAAGTGTGTGAAGGATCTAGTTTATTGATGAGGTTGCTTGATGCAGGCTTGAAGAGTATAATTTTTTCAGGGACGTTAAACAATGGTTCGGTTTCGTTATACAAACACACTCCAATTATATAATATATATCGTTAAGAAAGACATGTAAGACTTCTTCTTAATTGCTCAGTCAAGTTGTTGGAGCTCGCGTGAATGGTGAGCATGGAGATGGTCGGTCAAAGTATCACTTGGCGTAAAGCGAGAGTAGCAGCAAATATGAAGTATATAATCACGACCTATATTTGCCATCTCTCACCAGCTGTCGCCATCATGGGGTGCCATCGCTCGCTAGCTGCTCCACTATGATTTATTTATAAACTTTCGAGAATATTCTTGCTGTTCTACACTTAATACTCTCCAAGGTAGCTTTTTCCTTTTTCATAGTGTAGCAAGACAAAAAATTTAACTCCATACGCTAAGTCACTTCAAAATAAGCACATTATACAATAAAAATAATATAGTTTGATTTAAACAAAATTCTAATCATTATACCCCATAACTCTTCCGTTTGCGATGTTACAACCCCCCTAACTGGAGCCGCCTTTATCTGGTGGGGAGGGATTGCGTGTACCTATGATCTGACGAGACATGCTGGGGGGAGGGGTGCCCTAGCCTGTGTCCCAAACTTCGCCAATCTTGGGGGAGAGGTTTACTCATACTAGCCGAGTCGTCAGCTAGGGACCAGACCAAATGGCTCGTACGTAAGCTTGCAGTACTTTTCAACAGCACTACCCGCCGGAAAGACCTTCTTTTCCCACGTGGCTAGCCTCCCTGCAAAATAAAAAAAATCTGCTCTCCCAAAAGAAAACGTCACAGGCTCACCCGAACAAAGGTGTATCTCTTGGGTGGCATTGAGGAACAGATTTGGTCTCCTAGAAAACGAGGGTGAGTCAACACAAGCCGACTCTAATCAGTCACTACTCGACGACTCATCCAGGCTCCGGAGCCGTAGCTTAAGAGTAATTTTTCGTCAAAATACTCACATAAGAAGAAACGTCACTCCTCCTCAGCTTCCATGGACTCGGTGGAGGGGCTACCACAAGCAAACTAAACTTAGCAGCGGAGGCACAGGCCGGACGAAGGCACTACTGCGTCCCAACTCTTGAACCAAGACGCTGACATTTCGTTTAAAGGCGTCATGGAGGACCAGGAGAAGAACACTGTCACCATCTCCAACCTGAAGCTCCACTCGGCGCCCCATGAGGACGACGTCTTGTCGTGCCCTGGGGAGGTATACTCACCCAAGAACCTCATAGAGAATCAGGAGAGAATCAGCCACCTGTGGATCCCCCTACAAAGGGATCCACTGGAATACAAGAAAAAAACATTAAGCTCCCTATAAAAACGGGGGAGATGAAAAAGAAAATATGTTTCTAACTCTCAACTCCCACTACTTTAAGCGTAGGGGAAGGTTAAAAAGTTAAGTTCCAGCCAATGAACAATGGCAAAAATGACAGAGCTAGTGGTCCTTAAACCACGATTAAGGTAAATATGATTGCGATCCAACGGTAGAACATTCCTGGTCTAAGAGAAAACTTGAAGAAACTTGCCACTCTGGTGACAGACTCCTCTCCAGCAGTTATCTGCCTTCAAGAGACCCTGATGAAGTAGGACATCACGGCCGCAGTTGTTTATACCATCGTCGTGATGTACACTTTCAAGAAATATAATTATTTATCCCCCTGTAGGCATTAGCAGGGCGCTTTCGGGCGGAGGAGTAGCTTCCCGCCACATGGATGCTGCTGGAAGACTTTAATTGCCGTCATTTATGCGAAGAATTCAAACTGCAAAGTCAAGGTTTACTCCCTCCTCACCTTTTTTGATGGCCTCCACTTAGTTGTCCTCAACAATGGTGATCCCACACATCTTCATACTTAAATGGGCAGATCAACTGTCATTGATCTTTTGCTCTGCAGCTCAAATATAGGAGCTGGCTTCACGTTTATGGTCGAAAAAGATATACGGAGAAGTGACCATTATCCTATAATTTTAAAAACTGTGGTGTCCACACTACTTATCTCCAAATGTGGCCTCTTCCCCGTGCAAATTGGCTGAAGTTTGTGAAAACCTGCGACTTTGGCAGCCGCGCAGAAGACTTTAATACTGTCGATGCGGCCGTGAAATACATCACATCCTGCCTCTACTTTGCATCCTTTGTAGATCGGGAAATTTCCAACGACGTCCGCTTCCCTGGTAGAACAAGGACTCAGCCAACCTCGCAAGCCCGTAAGATTGTCTTTTACAAAGCTAGGGGTCACGCTAGCGCTTGACAATGAAGTTTGCCCGACGCTCCTCCTTACAATCATACGTCAGCTCTTTTACGCCGTCCATGCCAATGTCAAAGATATGGCAACGAGTCTGTGAAATGTGGGCGAAGTAAATTCTTCAATAACTTCCCATTCTGTCGCTAAAGGCCTCTGCAGATGTGGGAGAGGCTTTTGGCGCCTTTTATACTTCGGTGGCCAAGTGCGACAAAAATTTGCATTCAGCTATACGATGATTCCGATAGGAATGGAAGGACATAGATTTCAGATTCAGAGTTGACGAGTCAAATTGGGTTGAGGAAAAGGTTCTTGCGATTTTATCAAATTTATTCCTAACCATTAACAATTTTAGAAAAACGTCGTTTTTAATTGATAACAATATGCAATTTAATCAATAAGGTATTCTCCGTTGTAATTTACGACTTCTTCCTAACGTTCAACTAGTTTTTCGATTCCTCTGTCATAAAAATCTCGAATTTTGACTCGAAGAATTCGTCTAACCAAGTTCTTAATTCCACATCAGTATTGAACGAAACGCCGCGCAAATTGTTGGAGAGCGATCAGAACAAATGTAAATCCGATGGAGTTAAGTCTGGCGAATAGGGAGGAAGCGGCAGAATTTTCAAATTAAGCGTTTGGATGGCGTCTTTTGTCATATTGGCAAAGAGAGGACGACCATTTTCGTGTTGCAGAAGAGCTCCATAACGTCGATGAGGTCGCTTTTCAAGAATAGTTTCGGCGAGTCGATACAACTGTTGAACATAGTGTTCTGCATTGACAATCTCGTTGTTCACAAGGAGCTCATAAAGAATGATGCTTTCACAATCTCACGAAACTCATAGCATCCTTTTTCGTGGAGGAATTCCTTGCTTTATTCGCGGAAGTGGTTTTGTATTGTGGCTAAGCCATTGTTTTCGATGGTTCATGTTGACATAAACACACCAGTTTTTGTCGCCAGTGATATCCACTAGTAGCCTCGTGACGAGCAAGCAAATCTGCGGCAATCGTGGAGCATTGAAGTTTGTTGCTTTCGCTCAAAGCGTGTGTATCCCATGCACCGAGCTTTTGAACCCTCCCCATCGAATGAAGCGATTCATTACAGTTTTCTGATCACACGCCAATTGTACAGCCAATTCTCTAGTCGATTGACGAAGATTTTCATGAAGAAGGTCGTTCAATTGACCTTCATCCAACTTAATTGGGAGACCAGAACGTTCTTTTGATTAAGATTGAAATGAACGTTTTTAAAACGTGAAAACCACCATTGAGCTGTCCTTTCTGATAAAGCATTTTCTCCGTACACAATACAAATATCGCGACGAGCATTAGCAGCGTTTGCATTGTTCCCATTTTGATTGAAAATGAATAACAACAAGTGTCAAAAATGCGCCTTTCTTTCAAATTTACATTCCATTTTGAGGGTACAGAACAAGAATTAAATTAACACAACTTTTAAATAAACCGCAATGACATATTACTCAACTTTAAGATGGAGCCTAAGCAAAAGCCTAAAAGTCTACGCTGTTAAGAGACATAGCCTAACCTTTGCAAATTTTGCTCTCATTTTTTATTATTGTTTTTATTATTGTGCACAAATCACGTGAACAAAACCTAAATCAATACAACATCAAAAAAAAAGCCGCAAGAACTTATTCCTCAACCTAATACAATGTGCTCTTTTCCAATAGGAAGTTTCATAGAGGACTTGAAATTATGTAGAGACAGCATCACCTATGCAATAATTTACCATCTGCCGTTAGAGGGATGTCCTTTCTGCTAGGCCTCTACAACCGAATCTGAACGGAGGGAGCATTTTCGAGCGGCTTGCAACTAACCCACTTCCACCCACTCTCACTCAGGCAGTGCAAGTGAAAACTAATCGAAGCCATGGATAATTTTCGAATGATGTGGATCCTGGAATGCGATAAGTTCTTCACGATATGCCAGTTCGGTTTTTTCATGCTCGGTTATACGCTACGCATCTTATGACATTGAAGTCGTCAAGATGCAGGGCATTTTGTTCACGGCAGCATAAGTTTACAGTTTCTTTGACCTGGGTAATGCTTATGACACTTCCTTCAGACATGGCATTATCCAAACACTCCAAAGAAGTGGGCTAAGAGGAAGATTGACTTATTTCTTAAAGGCCTTGGTGGCCAATAGGATCGTCTGAGTTCGGACCGGACGAATCCTCTCCTCCCCCCAACAACTTAAGACTTTCAAGACAAGACAGTGTCTTGAGCTTAACTTTGTTTGCGTTTGAGATCAATGACATTGGATTTGCTCCCAAAATGAGTGATAAACACCTTATATATGGACAAACTGTCAACACCATTTGCAAAGTCACGGATTTCGGCGTCAAAAAATAGGTCTAGCTTGCCATAGAGTCTTTGAGTGGGTTACCATTAAGTTCTTCCGCTTCTCGAAGAAAAAGACCATCACAATACAATTCTTCAGATCCAGGGCATACATCCCGACCCCGATTGGCATCTCTATGCTAAAGGGATTCCGTGCTGGGACGAGGCTCGATTTTGGAGTTGGTCAAGATTGCCTTAGGGCAATGAATCTTCTAAAAAGTACTATCAAGCACATCCTGAGATATACACAGCGACATCATATTGAGGAATCCCAATGCAATAATATTGCCAAAATTAGAATACGTTTGCGAGCTGTACCCTTGCCGTCCCTAGCCCGAATGATGGTGCTGGATTCTGTCCACCACGGAGGAGTGCGCCTAGCAACTAGGGCATTCAGGTTGTCACGCATCCCTAGCCTTCTATTAGATTGAGGTGCAATTCCCTTTGACTTTTGCAGGCAGTCAGGACTGATCAGGTTGTGGTGCCACCTCCAGAGATTGCCTGACTCTTAGCCAGCAAAAGGGCGTGGGTTGATGCCAATGCCAATGCTGCCCTAGAGGCATTTGGTACGCGAGTATGGTTCATGCTTGACGTTCACCTGGAGCTGACCGTGCAAATAAGCTCACAGCAGCAGTCCAGAGTAGGTACTTGTGATCTCCCTAACAGTAACTTTTTTTAGGGGATTTTCAGGGAGAAAAAGATCATTTCCACCACAAGATGAGCTTCTTCAGGTTAAACACTATCTGTTTTATCTTAGAAATTTATAACAGTGTACATAGATTGCTCCCAAAATGATTAGAGTCCGTTTTGGAATTATTCTTCCTTCCCTCATCCAGGAATGAGAGTAGTCTTCCTAGAGCTTCCTCTATATTCAAGGCAGAATTTTCTGAAATCTTGACTGCCCTCAATCTTATTTTCCTGTTAATTTATTCAGACTCTCTGAATACATTGCAGGCAATCAATTGTTTTAATTCAGATCACTCGCTGGTTAGATCGATCTTAGATTGGCTTTATCTACTGTGCATTTCTTCTGGATCCGTTCCCGCGTAGGGTTTCCTGGCCTCGAGACGGCAAATTCCCTCACTAAGGCATTCGCATCAATACCGACAACAACCCGCCTCGCAATACCATACTTCAGGCATGGGAAAGAACACTGGTGCTTGTTAGTTGGAAACAAACTAAGATCGATTCGCGAAGACGTGGAAATGGGAGTAGAGTAATCTGCCAAGAGGGCTGCAGGTGGTACTAGCACGTCTCCAGGTGGGCCCCCTTGTGGAGCACCAGGAACCAAATGGTACCTACTCCCTGCTCTCCATCCTTGGCCAGGCTTGAGGAAGGGATGGGGATTTGATTATATATTTGAAGGAGGCTGGCAATAAAGCGAATTGCTGAGATTATGCGAAGCCTAAATTTGTACACAACTCGAAAAAGAATTAGGATGATAAGATATATAAGATTTACACTCCTTCCAATCATTTCAACAAGCTCTTCATGAATATCGCTCAACCACTTCTTATAACATGGGCTATTTATAGAGCCATGGAACCATATTATGGGCGATATGGATTCAAACAATTTATTAGAGGAAAGCCCGTGGGATTTGGCTACAAGTTTTGGTGTCTATGCTCTCATGAAGGACTTTTAATGAATTTTCGCTTGTATAAAGGAAAAGACACTGGGTTAAAGGAAGGAATTTCTGTGGGTGAATCTGTTGTCAATACATTGGCTAAAGAAACAGTAGCTAAGGGTAGCAGTGGATATGTTGAAAACATTTTTACAACAATACTTCTTCTCGTCTTTCCAGGAAGCTAATAATAGGTGACAGGTACAATTCGTAAGGACAGTGTCAATGATGTTCTAGGGGCAGAACTCAAGAAAACAAGAGAGGGAAGGAAGAGCTGTTTGAAGAAAAGGAAGGAAAATTGCTATTTGTGCATGAAATGACAACAGTGATGTTAGGCTGGCAACAAACAGAGGTGACAGTGCAGCTCTTTCAATGGGCAAATGCAAATGGTTGTCAAAAAAGAAGAAAGAAGTTTTACAACAAATAAATGGGAGGAATAGGTCTGTTCATCAGTTTAGGTGAAAGTATAGTTTCATTTAGGAAGCAAGTGTGGTACTTTCCTCTTTTCCACTTCCTCCTGAAAAGCTCAATTGGAAATGGGTGAGTTCTCTACAGCCATATTCACAAGGAGTCACAGCTAGAGTTTTTGAGGGAAATTGCCAATGTTATGCTAAAAGCATCACATAAACATCGTAGACTTGTGCCCCTAACTTCACCCAGCATTTACGCTACGATAGAACGGATCATTATTTTGTGATGCAAGATACTCGTACTAAACGGCGGTGTTGTGTGTTTAAGAAGAATATGAAGCCTAAGTGCTCCAAATGTGATGTGGCACTGCACATCTACTGTTTTGTTGACTATCACACAAAAAAATAGGAATGTGTATTTTTTTGTCAACTGATGTAAAAGTCTATGCCAGAACTCTTATTATTGCCTGCATAGAATATAGTCATAATTAATCAGTTTCATAAATTCATGCTTCAAAATATATAGGAGTAAGCCTTTCTGGCATTGTGTTTTAACTGGTATGAAACATATTATAGACTGTTACTTTATATTTATGCGGCAGAATTTGTAAGAATTTAATTATTTTTTCAATTTTGTTAAAAATATTCTCTCTAAAACCAATATATATTAAATGAGATGGTTCACCAAATAATATTTTCATTTACTCCACATTTATCAATAATTTTTATCATATCAATTATTGCACAGTGATGAAAATTGAGTCACACCAAGAGAGAGTGCTCCATCGAGCCCATTTTCAAGAGCGTGACATATTGCCTTATTGGAGGAGCAAATGTTTAAAAAACATGCATAATTTTCAGTTTAAGATTAAAATTCTGGTTCTATAAGAACAAACTAATTTGGATGATAGAGGTGACAGTGCAGCTCTTTCAATGGGCAAATGCAAATGGTTTTTAAAAAAGAAGGGTTAAATCAGTTTCCATTTTTTTGAGAGGATTTGGATAGATTATATCAGTCTTCTCATATTACAATAGTATTCGAAATAACCAGGTCATTATCAAAATTTATTACTTCGGGATGAGGCGAAAAATTTGGTATGACCAGTGGTAAAGTCATTGGAAATCTTTTTTTTATAATTCATTCACTATCTGGGTAAAGTCTCACTAAAAGGACCATTATTCGATTACCCAAAAGGGGCCGATCTATTCCCTAATCTGGCTAAGATCATATGGGTCAATATAAAATACTAATTCCATTTAATATGTTTCTTGAGCTCCATATTTGATAGCTTAAACAAGCAGACGGAAGCAATTGTAAGGCTTTGATTGCCAAAAGTACTATTTTCTCGACTTATATAACATTAATTACATTCTTGCATTTCCATATTTTGATACAAAAGATATCGCCATTTACTGTAAACTCTCATCATAACGCGGGTTATGATGGAAATAAAACAGGCCCTTGGCGCTACCTAACTGAAAAGTCTAATCCCAATTAATACGTTTCAAGTAGGTTGTTAGATGATCAAAATTCACTAAGTTCTAGTAAATAAATATGGTCTTAAGATAGCAGAAACAAACAAATCTCTCTATATCGAGTGTAGATGAAAAGGAGAAAGGGATGTAAAATTGAAAAGAGTCGCATACTCTACAATAAAGGTAGATAGCACTGAAATTGGTACCATAGACTTCATCATTAAACGAAAAATATGAAATTTCTCAGCAAAAGTATGAAAGGATATACGAAAAGATAATCATTTTTCCAGTTTATGATCAATAATAAATTTTCCACTATTGCCTAAAGTTGATGCACTTACAATATTCCTCTCAGATGAAGAAATTGAGGACCTCAGAACAAAACAAATGAGTGCACAGACACAAGTTAGCTCTCAGCTTAGATGGTTATTAGGTACTTTAGTGCACATATTTTAAAACTACCACAAGGTACTTCATCAGATGTAAAATTCACGAGCTTTGAGGTAAATTAGCAAGCAAACAAACGTTTACATTTTGTAACGCCAAAGGAAATGATGGATATGGATGGAGGAAATGTTAAAATAATTGAGATTGATCGCTTACTCTAAAACGACAAGGGGAAGAGAGATATTTATCGAAATGAAATGGCATAATATTAAGATTGATTATATCCTTTTCCGAACGAAATCATGTTATTAAATTCTTATCAGTTACCAATGCTTTGAACACTCACCGATCACCAACCACTCTGGGCAAAATTATTTAAAGAGTGAGACACCAACAGAAGTTTAGCATTTAAGATAATATATATATATTTTACCTTATTTTAATGGCTTTGAAACCGTAAAAACATTGTTAAAAACACTTAATGTAAATCTTGTTTCCTCTTATACTAATACTTTAAAAAGAATGTTAGTAAAAAATTGCCCTAATGAAACAAATAACGTAATTTATAAAATCCCTTGTTTGGATTGCCCTTCATTTTATATTGGGCAAACTAGCAAGGATCTGAATGTGCGTATTAAGCAACATAAGTACTCTGTAAGCACTGGGCAAACATTAAATGCCATTTTTATCCATTTGAGTGAAAATTCCCATCGTATTAATTGAAAGGAGAGTTATGTGATTGCCAAATCAACTGACTTTTTTTCACGAAATCTTTTGGAAGCGGCATTTATACAACTGACTTCGAATTTTAATCTCAGCCCTGGAATGTATTTTTTGGACCCTTGTATCAAAAGAATGTTTAAGAATGACTTTAAAGATAAAATTTCTAAATTAATGATTACCGCATAGAAGTTATTTTAGCTTATTTATATAAAAAAACCTTTCCTTATATTTTTATTTTGTCATATTTTCTAGTTATCATATGTAATTTTTTTTTTTTTTCATATTGCATATGTGATTCCCAAGCATTGCCCCCCTCCCTTTCTTTTGTAACCCGTAAACTTTTTTTTTTAACCCTGACGGCTCATCTTGTTAATAGGTTTTTTCCAGGTATCTGGAAATCCCACCCCTTTTAATCTTTATATCCCATATTTTAATTAATGAGGTGTATAAATATCTTTCTCTTTTTCCTTGTCTTTTAGTCTGCTCAGTAAAGGACCATTAGTCGAAAGGCCTCGCAGTTCTCCGTTGTTTCATTTTCCTCGTGGCTGTAACGTTATTCTTATATTTATTTATTTATATTTATATATATATATATATATATATATATATATATATATATATATATATATATCCCCAATCTAACTCTATTAAATAAGTATGAATAATGAAAAATTCCAGGGTGACATTTTTAATTAAATGTTGCCACAAAAATATAGACAATTCTTATTTATAACTGGCAACTTTAGCAATCCTCTAAAAAGTTTACATATCAAGTATAATAATAATAATAATAATAATAATAATAATAATAATAATAATAATAATAATAGAGCTTTTATATGGTGCCCTTTTGAGAATTTAAAGATCTCCATAAAGAATTAGCTGTTGAAGACTGAGGCAAAACGAAATTTTATGATGAAGTTTCCTTCCGCGTGTTTAGAGCTTGGTAAAGATCCCATGTTAGGAGAAAAAAAGAGTCCTTTATCCAGGAGTCCTTTATCGTATGTACGCTGGTGAAGCCTTGGAATGCTCTCCATGTCCGGGGTGCTTTCCATCTAAATTAATTAGAGCTCTAACTATTTTGCTGCAGAAACCGGCTCTGAACTCAAAATGGTGTCCTAAACGTGCTTTATCAGCATCTTTTTGCAATATTTCAATACTAATTTGGTGATAATAACTATTTTTAGCATTATAGGGAACATTGTTACTTGGAAAAATCAATAACAAAGTTCTTTAATGAAAAAAACATCGAACTTTTAGGACCTTGGGGACAGAATTCGCTAGATTTGAATTCAACCAGTTAGAAAAATTGTGGGCGATAAGAAAACTGGCGTTTGATAAACAAAAGACATCTACTTGGGATTTCTTGCGGGAGCTTATTGAACAAAAAAAGAGCAATATAATTCAAAATATCATCAAAATTTGGTCTCCAGCATGCAAAAACTATTTGAAGCCGTTCTGAAGAACAGGGATAACATTATAAATATCGGTTTCATGCATCATTAGACTATATTCATTAATCAAATGGGTTTGGGCTTGGAATTTTTGTATATTTCACCTTCAAATTATGAGATAAACAGAGTAAAACGAATGAATTTTATTAATCCTATTAATTTTCCAATTTGAAAATAATATCAGGCTCAAAACCTTTGGCCATGACACTATCTTCATTAAAGGTTAGATGAAACATTTAGCTATTTTAATTGAGTAGCACTAAAATATATTGTCAGAGATCAGAAAAAGAGAGGGATAGAGAGAGAGAAAAGAAGGTACGCGCCGCCTTGCCTTTCAAAGGAAAGAGAAACAACAGACACCTGGGCGACCCTTTTCCTCTGCATTAATTGAGGCGTGAATTTATGAGACGCCGTGAGACGCCGCGGTGATCTGAAATGTCGCCATCACAGAAAGCTGAGAAAAGTTTGAGAGCTCAAAAAGTCCCATCAGAAGTTGGACGAAGTTTCGCCTCGCAGGCCTAGAACCTTACCGCAAAAGCAAAAAATTAGCGAGACTATTTCCGTCAGCAAATGCGTTGGACCCCTGGAACCCTCCCTTAAAGGTATAGAAAAATAGTATTATTTTTCGTACTAATGTGCTTGGAGTGCTGTAACTCTCCTCTCAATCCATTCGACACCACTATAAATCCTCCTGCGCCAGAGTTGGAGGTTAGTATCCGCCGCCCGCCCTGCCGCATCAGTATAATTTAACCCCCAACCCGGCAGTACCTGCTATTCGCATCCCTTTGGACTCTGAACAATTCTGGCAGAACCTCTCAAGCTCCTGGTATTCTCATTAATTTACGTAAGTCTACCTCGACCTGTTTCCACCCGATCTTCAAACGCAACACGCTCAGTCTTGATTCGTGTTTTACTTGAAAGCAAGATCTAAGTTCATCCCGTAATAGTTATTGTCAAGAGACTATTATTTGAGCTTTGCGCCAAAACAAGGATTACTCCCTTGGGCCGAATATTCAAGGTAAGAGCATCGCGCAACTCTCCTGTGCCAGTGCTCTCTCTCTATCCCTTCAGTGTAAACCTTTATCGTCAGCTTTGTACGCCCTCAAGGTCATTCGAGTGACCATCGTTGAATAATGTTTGATTGTTTGTACGGTGTCCGTCCTCACTAAGTTCCTTCCCCTTTTATCCGTGAGACCCGTGTACATCTACTGTTTATATAGCTCGTTTAAAACTCCTTTTAACCTTGTAAAGTAATATTAATTTGCATATTAGTAAAGCTATTTTTGTACCTGTTTTCTGTTATCCCGCAACCTCCAAGATAGTTAACAGTGAAGGAACCTACATTCAGTTAATTAGCACTCTGCTTATATGATAAAACTCCCACGGACTCGAAACACAGAAATGGTTAAATTGACCCTATTCTACGACATCTATATGTATGTCGTATAATCTATTAGTTAACCTTGGTTTAATGGTAAATTGTTAGATAATCTTGTTCCCGTTCTATTTTTTTTGTGTGAATAGATTGTCAAGTGTCTGTGTTTAACTATTAATTTTATTCACCCACGGAATTGAATTGTTGTCCTTCCCTTCGAGGCCTCATGTCGTGCTGTAAAATTGAAGGTATAGAAAAATAGTATTATTTTTCGTACTAATGTGCTTGGAGTGCTGTAACTCTCCTCTCAATCCCAGAAAAATCTCGAGCACATAGCTCTCTCGCGAGTGTTTCACCACCCTCTTTTTTGTTCGTGTTTTCCTTTGTTTAGAAAAACCATCCGCACTCCCATTCGTGCGTAAGGGTATCAATAATTCCGCTATATTCTCTGTCGTGCGTTAATTTAAGCCTTGTTGTAGTAGCTATCGCGGAAACCAGCAGCATGTCGACGTTGGAAATTTTGAAGGCCCAAGTTGAGTCACTCGGAATTAGCGCAAAAGTTCAGATGGCCTACATCCTGGAAGAAGAAAGACGAGAAGAGCCGATAGAAGAGACAGAGAACGAAGGGAAAAGGAACGAGAAGAAAGAGAGAGAATTCGCTCTCACGAAATAGAAATGAGCAGAGCGGGGATCGAGACGTTCTCCATAAAGTCCTGAAGTGCTAGACTAGACGCACCGCAGGCTGTGACCATAAAACTCCCAGTCTTTAAAGAAAGCAAAAACTTCTGGTCTTATCTCATCAACTTCGAAAAGATCTTTTGGATGAGCCAGAAGGACATCAAGACGGACGGTTTAGCACAATTGTTGCCCCTATTGAGTTTTCAACTCAGGTATATTTTTATCTCCCTCGCATTAGAGGCAGAGCGAGGAAGGAGACGCTGTCCATAAACTCCTCAAGAGCGAGAGTTGACCCACCGTAGTATGCAAACATGAAATAAGACACGAAGTGTCTTATCTCAGCAAATTTGAGAAGATTTTCAAGATGAACCAGAAGGACATCGAGACGGATGGTTTAGCACAATTATTCCCCCTGTTGAGCTCTCAACTCAGGGAAATTTTTATTTCCCTCCCGTCAGAAGAAACAATGAGTTAATCATCGTTAAATGCCGAGTTGCTTGCCGCTTAAAAAATGACTCCAGATTTATATCGAGCTAAGTTTAGACACACTCGCATTCACCGTTTACCAGACCTTCCGACTGTTCAGCTATTCCCTATAGCGTCATTTTAATTTATGGTCCAAGGTGCCTTGTGAATACGACGCCCTGGTCGATTTCTTCACGAAGGGGAAAATTCTTGCGTGGCTTGCTTCGGAAATTAGATCCTTCATGAAGGACGGAGGTGGCATACCGTCAAGGAATGCATCGAGGAGTTAGGTCTCTACAAAACTAGCCACAACTGCTATCCGAAAGAAGGGAATAAATCAGAATCCTCATCTCCTAAATCCAAAACCAGCAAGAACTAATTTGTTCCTAATAATGTGAATAAGTTCGTTAAGGTGACTTGGCCCGCAAAACCCAAACCCCGGTTTTCTTCCAACCCCCTGCTTAGTCCTTCCCAAGGAGGACCATCGTATGCTATTCCTGTGGAGTTCCTAACCACGCGAGGTCCAACTGACCTCAAAACTCACAGTTTAGGAAGCACCCCTCCTATTCACCAGGTGCACCAGGTCAGTGCCACTTCGACGCCCCAACCGTCGCAAAATAAATCCCCCTCTTCTTCAAACCCCCTGAATCCTGCTGGGCACCAGGTAATTTTTTGTTAGACAAAAGTATCCTTGGAGCCCTCCAATTTAAAACTGAAACCGTGAATGGGTGCCGGATCTCGACCTTCGTCCGTGATACAGGGTGCACGTGCATTGTTGAATTCGATACGCTACTCCGCCTGTAGCTCCGGACCACAATAGGTTTGCCATAGTGCATGATTACTTGGGGCGCGCCAATAAAATTCCCATTGTTAACTGCCACATTGAGTGCGCGTATTTTTCTGGTTCTGCTGAAGTCGTGGGAGTCCCCATCAAGTTTTGCTCTTTCCTAATTGGTCAATCCCCCTGGGTTTCTTCCGCCCCTGTGGCTAAACCTGTTACTACCCATTCCCGCACAGAGAAGGTAATGAAAGCCCCTACATCTTTGGTACACACGTGTGTTCCCAAATTGCAGAGGACGATGACCCATGACTTTGCCAAAAGCCAGAGGGAATGTGAATCTCTTCGTCCCTTGTGATCAAAAGCCCATAACAAAACGCGCGAAACCATTAGGGGGAAAAAGGTGAGTTCCTTCCTCATCACGGACGACCTCCTCTATAGTGTGTGCATCAAAGAAAACGACACCGAGTCCCGATCACTATCTGTACCCTGCTCGCATGTCCCTCCAAACCTGCAAACGTCTCACGATAGCCTATTTGTTGGTAACCTTAGTCTAACGAAGACTTCTCAGAGGATCTTCAAATATTTTTATTAGCCTAGCGCGACCGACGAAATTCTTCGTTATTTTCGTTCAAGCGACATTTGCCAAAAGACGTCAATAAAAGTACGAGTCAGAACTGCGCCTTGGTATAGGGGACCCCAAATCTTCGAACCTTTCTCCCGAGTAGTTATCGAACTGATCGGAGCGATCCACTCCCAGTCAAGTGAAGGCCATAGTTACGTTTTATCGCTGGTTGACTTTACCACTCGAATCTCCAAGGTTGTACCCCTTAAGAAAATCGATAGAATCTTCTGCGCCGAAGATACCTTATCTCCATCTTTTCCCATATGGTCCTACCCAAAGAATTCTTATCGAATCGTGGTTCTCTCTAGATCAGCCCTAAATAGAACAGCTTCCTTCTGGTAGCCCTCTTCGCTTACCGTGAAATGCCCCATCGTACATTAGGATCCGCTCCTTTGAACTTTTATATGGTCGAAACTTCAGGGGCCCCCTGATGATTCTAAAGGAACTTTATTCCAATCAGAAATTGAATCAAAATATCCAGACTTCTTACTCGTATCTACTGGATTTAAAAATCCGAACCAATCCCCAACATTGATATGACCTTCCACCTTGAGGGACGGAGTGAAGAAATTTACTGCTTGCTTTCCCCACTTAGAAGGGCCTTATGCAGTTCCGACGTCTCCCTTATGTTCTTGTGACGGCTTGCAGCAATTATAACCGAAAGCTGAGGAGGATTTTAGAAGGCTTACCCAACGTCACCATCTACTTCGATAATGTTATGTAGCCAACCAAGATTGTGATCAACACTTGACTACCCTGCAAGGCTTCTGCATAAACTCCGGGAACACAATTTTAAAATTGGTTCCGGTAAGTGCCACTTCATTTTAGCCCTATCGATTCCCTGCTCTTCCATATCGGGAATAATCGATTAGCCTCCCCAACAAGAAAATATTTATAGGCTCTGCATCGTTCTATCGTCGCTTCATACCCGCCTTTGCGTCTATCTCCGCCCCCTCTGCGAGTTATTAAAGATGAAGGCCCCAGAACGCTTTGAGTGGTCATCACTTTCAACTCACAGCTTCAACAACCTTAAGAAGAAGTTGTTATCAGTCCCTAACTCGAACAAAATGTTTCACATTCGCACCAAAGCGAGTAATAACGGTATAAGATGTATCTTCCTCCAGTATGAGAATAACGGTGAATGTTTCCCATTCGCTTACGCAAGCATAAAATTACTCGCACGTAAAAAGCCAATGCGGTCAGTGAGAGAGAGGCACTCGTTATCATTTGGGTAATTTGTAAATTTAGAATGTATTTTTTAGGCAAGAAATTTGTAATGAAAATGGACCACAAACGCGTATCATACCTACGTAAATTCAAGAATAATAACGGTCGGTTTATGCATTGGATCTTGTTCCTAAAGGAATTCCAATTCTGCATGTTGTATTTAAAAGGTACCAATAACTGTACTGCTGATAGCTTAAGTAGGAACCCGTTAGACCCCTTTTACACTTATTTTCTATATTTAACCATATAAGAAAACGCGTATCCTTTATGTATGCATATATATATATATATATATATATATATATATATATATATATATATATATATTGTTTGTTTGTTATCTTTGTACATTGAATTCCTTTTATATCGGTAATTTAGGGAGTTTGTTGTATAATCGTATGATAACTCACCCTTGGGCCACTAATCCCCACTTCATGGTATCAAAGCGAAAAAAAATACTTCGGCAAACATGCCGTAGCATTATAAAACCTTATGCATGTGTATGGTACAACGTCCCCCTACTACCTCAATTATTTTGTCCTTTGGCTCCATTTTGAATATTTTTCATAGGTAGTCTCAACTTTATCCGCTAATTTCATGCAATTTTAACTTATATTCCTCCCTCACTAATCATTCTCCGATGTTACTTCTCTCCTGAAGTTCCATCTGAGGATAAAAGAGTGTCAGAGATCAGAGAGAGAGAGAGAGAGAGAGAGAGAGGAAGACACGCGCCGCCTCACCCTTCAATGGAGAGAGAGAAAACAGACACCTGGGCTACCCTTGTTATCTCTTTGCTAATGGAGGCGCGAAATTATGAGACGCCGTGAGATGCCGCGGTGATCTGAAGTACTGACATCATAGAAAGCTGCGCCAAGTTTGAGAGCCCTTAAAGTCCTATCTAAAGTTGGACAAAGTTTCGCTTTGCAGGCTAACGAACCTTCCCGTGATCGCGCAAAAGGCGAGACTAATCTCCTTTGCCGATGCGACAGAACCATGGAATCCTTCCCCTCCGAGGGAGGGGAAAAACCCCATTCGACCCTACTATAATTCCTCCGACGCCATAGTTGGAAGTTAGCATCCGCCGCCCACCCTGCCGCGTCAGTATCCTCTACCCCCCTCCCCCCATGTTACTATCCTCTATTGAGCCCAATCTTTTGCCACTTCGAGAATTTCTTTCTTCATCATTTTAATTTTTCCAAGACATAGCTTTCCAAACATTTAGAGCAGTACTGAATAACTGCTATTAAAATGAAAAATGCAATCCTCTTTTCAGGTTTACAATGGCTGAAATTCCTGAGATAACCTCAACTGAAACTCAAATGGTAAGAGTTGTTAAAGAACTACTAAAATAATGGGGATCATTGATGGAGGAACATCTATTACTAGAATATGTTGGGTGTATGCTCGGATAGATCAACTGAGAAAAGATGTCATCTGATGGTTGTTTTAAATGGTTTATTGCAGTTTAATCTGGTGTGAGCCAATGCAGTTCCCTTGGATCTTTGTTTTATTGTTTATACCTCGAATCTGTAGTCCGAGATCAAGTTTAAAATGATTGCTTATGCTGATGACACCAATTCTTATGTAGCTATTCTTTCTCTATTGTATGGAAAGAGTATTGCCAATGTCATCAGTCGTGATGTTTTGAGGATCATGGGAAGGAAATTTAATCTGAGCAAATCGAGCACTATGTTTATTGGGCGATCGAGTATAATATTATACACTTCTAATACTGATATAATTTTCTTTGAAATTGAAAATCCAGTTTGTACCACACTAAGGCTACTTGGTACCATTCTTAATTGTTAGTTACTTTGGATTATCCTTTTCACTCTGCTGCCTCCCTAATCTCTTTAAGAATTGGCAAATACCAAATTACCATAATATATATTCCTCTTATGATAATGCTAGAAGAGCCTTTTTATTCTTTTATTTTGCCGCATTTTGAGTATTGTCATTGTTTGGCATTTTGCATCAGAATCCACCGTAAATCTCTGAAAAAATGCTTTCAACCAGGCTGATATTTCCTTCCTGATATTTCGATACTGTATAACAGTATTTTGGTCGAATCGCTGACCTTTTTTCCGAAAATTGCATCTAATATTAAATAATCTACTAAATTATAGGCTTCTTGCCTCTGCCAAGCAGCACATACTACTCGAAAGTCAATTTAGTTGAAACACAGTTCCTTTTATCTTTATTGGTTTAACACAGCCCAGTTTTCTAGATGTTTTTTCTATCCTCTGCTAACTTGTGGAACAATATGCCCAATTGTGTCGTCAACTCTGTCATTTGTGTAATTTCCTTTAAAAAATTAGAATTCTTTCTATTCATTTAACTTTACCGCTCTCTATTCTTTACAATTTCAATGAAGTGTCGTCCCTAGGCCATTTTGTCCCTAGGCCATTTTGGGCTTATAGATTTTATGCTCTAAAGCTGAGAGCCTTCATTGATTTTTATAATAATAATGATAATAATTATAGTGACGATGATAATTACAATAATTATAATGATGATTATAATATTATTAATAAAAATAATAATGATGATAATAATATTAATTACATAAAACAGCTATATGGCGTCCTTCACAACCTTAAGAGACTTCGCAGGTTGTTAGTTAATCAACACGGGAAATGCCTGAAAGAAAAGGTGGGATTTCAGACCCCAATGAAAGATCCAACCCAGGCAGAGGTTGGTTTTCAAAGCCCATTTGGAAGCGCTAGACCATGAAGCGGAGCATATTCTAGCAGGAAGATCAGTTCACACCATAGACGTAACTACAGAGAAGGCATGTTCGCCCATGCAGCATAAATGAGTGCGAAGAACCGAAAGAAGGAGGGCAATTCTCGAGAAAAGAGCTCTTTATTTTCTCTACACAATCAGTGCGGAGAAAAGGGAAGGGTAAGTTGCAGTATTTAGTATTTTAAGTGTAAGAAAGAAGGTTTTAAAAGTAATTCAAGGTCTATTAGGTAGACTGTACAGTTATCGTAGCAAGAGTGTGGCACGAGACAACCGCTCTCGATGGAGGAGAACTCGTGCCGTAATCTTCTGGGCAAATTTATAAGTTGAAGACATTCAGTGGACGAGGCAAAGATTGCAACGAGATGGAACAATTTGGGATACAATATGATGTTATGAAGTTAAAAAGATGAAAGTCGACTGTGTTGAATTTAATATAAATTTATTGAAATAAATGCCGATAAAAAAAACATACCGATTGGCATTTACATCTTAACATAACTGGGGAAATAAATTTGAAAACAGATAAAAGACGATTATTTAAATAGCTGGAGAATAAAATAAAAGCAACTGTAAGATTACAATGTGCATATCAAATAAAATAGATCTTGTGATTAGAGGATAAACGATCTATAGGTAGAAGGAAATAATTTTTTTCAGGCGTTAAGGAAAAAGGAAAATCAAGACATTAAATTCTGGAGACACCTACATACGATTCAGTTTAAACTATTTTTTAACGAAAAAAAATATTCCAGTAATAATGTTCAATGCCTCAAATGTACTTATTGGTAAAATGTAAAAGGCAAGAATCAAAGAATCGCAGGCATTTTGGCCTTAAATCAGCAAAATACATTTTTTCATAAAGACAACGAACACACCAACACATGTCTATGTATATTCATACGCAATCAATCTTGGAACAGATAGTCGTTTTAAATTAATAATATTACATTGATATAAGCACAACCAAGCTGTTTCACATTTAATGCACCAAGCTGCAGAATGCGAAATATGTCATTCTTAGACTTTGAAATCGCTTTCGATTTAATGAACACTCACTCAGTTATCAAACCCCCACTTAAAATTACAAAATTACGAAAGCCAAGCTTTCAGATTTCATATATACAAATATATTTTGATATATTAGAGTAAATGGGTAGCATACCTTCTTGTATGCAAATTTTGTTAAAGAAATTAGTATATTTCGCAAGTATTAATTTTCTTTGGAAACTTTCCAATTTTCTTATTATTTTTGTAGTTCATCCTGTAGATGGTAAACATCTAGGTTTATCTCTTTTTTAAATAAAATTTGTTTGGTAAAACCGAACTTGAAATTAATTGCTGAGGTTTCAATCTATACGATCATCTTCAGAATGTCTTTCCACCTCTATCGATGAAGAATGGTGGAATCAGAATTAAAAGAAAACGGATTTTAGGGGATCTTTAATCCTCCTCGCTTAAACGTTATGTCAAGGAAACGGCCACTCCTGTGTAAGGGGAATTTTAAAACAACTTTAATGTTCGAGTCCAGCCCGCAGTCTGGTTGTTTATAGCTAGCCTTCTCTCTGTTTATCGTTTTGTTATTAACCAATATGTTGCTGGTTAAGCTGATGTTATGCACAGTCTCCGTATGATTTTTTGGGGGGAGGAGGTCCTTGTTGCAGGTGCATTGCCCAACGTCTCGAGAGTGTAGTGACAGTCATACCAACATATTTTGAGTTGTTTTGAAGCTTACAGTCTTGATTCGTGCAGGTAAACTCATAAACTATGTTCGTAGACTTCAGCTATAAGAGTTTTGGCAGATGTTTTTTGTAATAATGAGATTGTTTACTTTTTTCGTTTTATAATATATAATCATCTGAATCTTGTCCGTTTGCTTCAAACTTCGATATTACGATTAACAATCTCCTTGAAGTTTTTCCGTCTATTTTGAAGGCCAATGACATCTGATTTTCATAGTATGTGGAGGTATCCCTCTAGAATAATTTTATTTCCTCACCTCCTAAAATATTACATCGGGAGAGGACGCGAGCATAACTCCCCGTCTCCCTTTCCGAACTCACCATTATTGGACTCGCCGCCAGGTCTCTGCAAAAGTCATACCAAGGCATGACGCTGAAATGGAGGCTACCCACCAGTCATCTTAATCTATACCCCCCCCTTTGGGTTGGGAGATCACGGATCACTTTGTAGGTTCACCGTGAACAGCTTTTATAACTCTCGCTGCTGGTCGTCCGTTCGGACCGCTGACCCCTGCCTTTGACACTTCACCGCAAGCAGACACTCTGGTTGTAACGGCCGATAACGGAGGTTACGGAAGGACTCAATCTCTCTCCTTGTTTTGGAGAACTCCGGGTATATATGCACCCGCTCCAAGATTACAGACCGATTTGGTTAGACGAGACTTCCCCGAAAGAAGTGTAATTCAACGAGCTCTTTCTCTAAAAGTGAGAGTGACGGTCGCAAGCCACAGAAGAGCTGGACATCACACCCGTATCTTCGGGTCAGAGAGAAGAGTCTCGTGAGGCAACGACAACATTTCTCATCCGCATTTGGATCAAGGATTGGAGAAGCCGTCCTGCGAAGTTCTTCTGATGACCTCTTAAGGACAAGAGGCCCGTTAGCTCGCTCAAGCTGAGTGTGGAGAAGTCATCTCATCCCGCCTTCAAAGTTTTTCCGGTGCCCGCTTGAGGACAAGAGACCCGCATCTCGAAAAACACAAGTTTGAGAAAGTAGCCCTACCCGCTGAAGGTTTGTGGCTACCACCTTTGAGTAATCAAGGTCGCCAAGACGTCCCCAAGTTTACTCTTTAGGTTCAAAGGAACTAAAGCACTCATTACACTTTATTTCCCATTATAGCCATTCCCTAACCACGGTTATCAAATTAGTATTCGAGCTTAAGTCCATCTTATTTATGTACCCATATATATATATATATATATATATATATATATATATATATATATATATATATATATATATATATATTTATATAGCTATATATATATATATATATATATATATATATATATATATATATATCCATATTTATTGCTTGCCTTTTATTTAGTGTGTATTAAAATCTATTAGGTCATTGTGTTTGTTATAGTCCATGGTCACGCCGCTGCCTATCTCTATTCAAATCGCACTCTTAAAGCAATAACAGTTGTCGCCTTACTTAGCCTACCTTAGAGCATGTGTGTGTATCTTCCCGTAGACTTGGCCATACTTCGATATAAAGATATTTGGCATCAGACTGTGCGTCTTCCTCACACGATTTCGTGGTACTAAGTTTAATTGATAGCAGCTGCATTACCAAGAATATCCGAACAACAATATATTAGGACAATTTTGTTTTGATTACCAGGTAACAACCAATTTTTAAGCCCATTCTTTTGTGATATGTTCACAGTTTTTCTAGTTTCTTAAAGAGGATAATAGCTAAGTGGTAATACCAACCGTCCTTTTTCCCTTCGTGAGTCAGATTCGCCAGTTAGTTAGTTATTTTTTTTGTGTGTGAGTTTGCCCGATATTTAATAGGAATTTTAATAACTTTTGTCGTTAGTGGAATTTATATTTATTTTGGGGTAAAGTTTCAATAGCTCTGGCAGCTTTTTTGTGTGCAAAAGCCGGAAGTAGGATATCCGGGATATCTTCATTCGATCGCTTTCATAAACACGGGCAGATCCTAGGCTTATCTGGGAAAGATTTAATCGCTTACGTCGAGGAAGAGAAACGTTTCGAACGTGCGGAAAGAAAAACACAGAGAGAAGCAGAAAACAAAGCAAGAAAAGCACAGAGAGAAGAGAATGTTAGAAGTAGGCAGCATGAGACAGAGATAAGCCGTGACCAAGTCGAGATAAACTCCGTAGGATCTCGAAATGAACAGGCTCAAGTGCCCTTATGAAAACTCCCCGCATACAAGGATGGAGCGGATTTTTGCTTTTATTTAACGCACTTCGAGAAGATCTTCGAAGTCTACAATTTTGACTTAGAATCAGATGGCGCTGCCCGGTTACTTTCACTCTTGAATTCTCTTCTTCGCGACATATTCATTTCGCTCCCTTCCGAGGTCACCCTTGATTATTCAACCCCAAAGGCAGAAATTCTTTCTGCCATTAACATGAATCCAGAATTTTATGGGGTTAGGTTCCGCTCCGAGTGAATACAGTCAGGCCAAACCTAAAGGCAATTTAAATACACCATTCGGCGTAATTTTAAATTTTGGCTGCCATCCGCCCAAGTATTAAATGATTATGGGTCGCTAGTTGACTTCATTCTAATGGATCAACTGATGTCGACCCTCCCTTACGAACTAAGGGCCTTCATAGCGGTCAGAAAAGCGTCCACTTTCAAGAAGTGTGTGGAAGAAGCTGACCTTCACTCTTCCACTTAAGACTTCTACCACAAGAAGGGCAAGGAGAACCATCCCCCCTCCCCCTAAAACAAGTTTGGGTTTAACAGAAGCCCATCCAAAGGCAACAACGGCTTCGTAAAAGTAAAGGCGCCGAGCAAGTAGAGGCCTTACTCGCCGCGTAAGAAAAAGCATGTGAAGCCCCTGTTACTCTCCTCCACGCTTAGCAGCTACCCACAGATAGCAATTATATACTTTACGTGTGGCACCCCTGGGCAGTTAAGTTAAAATTGCCCCGAAAATTCTCAAATGAGGACCTCGTCGAGTCACCAGCTCCACTGAATCTCTGCTGCTCTCTCGTCTAGACCGCCAGCCCTATCACCATTGGCCCCTGCTCCATCTCCCCCGAATCAACAGGTAAATTCCTTGTTTCTCAAGAGTTTCCCCGGTGGGCTCCAGTTTGTAAATGGCGCAGTAAAAGGTTGCCGAGTGTCAACCTTCGTTAGAAATTTATGTTCCACCTTTATAGTAGTTTCCGACAAACGCTACCACGTAAGGCCCCAGCATAACAGGTTTGCGTTGGTGCACGACTTTTCAAGGTCGTACTACCAGGTTTCCAGTAGTATGCTGCCATATTCACTGCCATAACTTCACCGGATGGGATGACGTAATCGTGGCCCCGATGAAATTCTGCCCGGTCCTTATTGGACAGAGCGCACAGCTCTCCCAAAAGCCAATTTCTCAGCTATGCGTTACCAGGGCCCAAACCAAGAAGGATGTACCGCTTTTGGTACCCCTATCGTCCACAGACATCGACCTCGCCACCAGCGTTCAATGGCTTGAGGCGCAGAAATATTGCCCCCAATTAGAACCCCTGTGGGAAAAAGACAGGAAGAAAGAGACTGAGACGGTGCGAGGCGATCGGAAGATCGAATACACCGTGAAAGACGCGTTAATATACCGTTATTCTGTTGAGCCGGAGGGCCCCTCGACCAACGCATTCTGTGTGCCGAGAACGAATATCGAGCCCGTTCTAAAGATGGCTCAAGATGGCCTAATGGATGGACATTTCGACCATAACAAAACGGCACCGCGAGTTTTTAAATATTTCTTTTGGCCAGGAGCGACCAAAGAAATTATCGACGTCTGTTAGTCTTTTAAGGTAACCTCCAAAGGGCGTGTAGCTCTATCCCCCTTCAAAGGACCTCGAGAGTGCCCGCGCCGTTCGCCCGTCTCAATCCAACTAATAGGCCCAATTCGTCCCCCGTCAAGCAAGGGATATACCTACCCCGTTGAACCCGTGCATAGAAGCGTGCATAGAAGCAAACGATAAGCATCCCCTGACGTCTCTTCCTTCCCCCCCAAGCTGAGCCTACCTCCGACTTGAACGTAAACCCCAATCTCGCTCCTATTGATACGGCTTAATTCCTTGCCTTATTGGAAGGCTTTCGCGTGTCATTATATAGTAGTTTTGGGTCGAATTTCGCTGCCATAGCCGCGGCCCTTAACGAAAAGCTTAAAAAAACGGCCCCAATCCCAGTCAAATGGACCCCTTGTGCGGAAGATCATTTCCACCAGTTAGAGGAAAAGTTAATCTCTGTGCCTATCTTAAGATTACTGAATCCTAATAAAGCATTGAGTTTTAATACCGAGGCCTCCCAGGATGGCCTAGAGTGTGCTATCGTCCAATATTATGACGATGGAGTATGATCTCCTGTAGGATATGATAGCAGCAAGCTTTCCCAAAGCGAAAAGGCTTATGCCACCATAGAGTTTGACGTGTTAGCCAAAGTGTGATCTATTCTTAAGTTTAGGATATATGTTAAATGCATCGACAACTGGCTAGCCGATAGATTGAGTAGAGATCCTATAGAAGACGCCCCTCCAACAACCTGAGTGTATAGTAAAATTCGCATTTGATTCATTTTTGTAAATACTACTTTTTTTGTTCCCTTGTCGATGTTGTATGTGTGTATGTAACAACAAGGAGTAACAACAAGGAAAGAAGGTACCCTAGGAGACCTTACGGTCCATTCAAAGAGGGTACATTTGGACTAGCAATTGAGCGGGCACAAGGCTGCTCAATTGTTTTGCGTCCCTAAACGGCCACTTTTCAAGACTTTGTCTAGTCTTGACTTGAACTGGTCAACAGATTCACTGTTGACAACTTCCACTGGAAGTGCGTTCCACATACCGCAGATACTGTAAGTGAAAAAATTTCCACACACATTGCGGTTGTAACGCTTCAGTTCAAGTTTGAAGCCGTGATTGCGCGTTCTGTTCTCACTCAGTGTGAAAATATCCCGATAGTCAACATTGTCGAACCCTCGAAGTATTTTGAAAACTTCGATGAGCTGACCACGCTGTCTACGGGTTTCCAGCGAGAACAGATCTAATTCCCTTAGTCTATCCTTATAACTTTTATGTCGGATAGAGGGAATCAGCTTGGTTGCCCTGGCTTGTACGCGTTCCAATCTCGCGATGTCCTTTCGCAATGAAGGACTCCAAAATTGTACGGCATACTCCAGGTGCGGTCGGACAAGTGAGTTTTACAGGCACAGTACAATCTCCTGGTTCCGATAACTAAACTGGCGCTTAATATAGCCTAGCATCCTTTGGGCCTTTTTCTCCGCCTCAATGCACTGTTTCGAGAACTTGAGGTCACTAGTAATAGTAACACCCAAGTCCTTCTCAGTGTCACTCGATTCAAGAGCAGTGCCCTTAAGGATATACTGAGATTGGGGGTTTCTGTGGCCGATATGCATCACTTTGCATTTGCCCACGTTAAAAGGCATTTGCCACGTGTCCGACCACTCCCCAATCTTTCCAAGATCTTCCTGCAGGCGGGCAGTATTCCCATCCTTTGCAACGTTCATACCAAGCTTGGTATCGTCGGCAAATTTGGAAATCTTGGCAACCATGTCACCGTCCATGTCGTTGACGTAGATAATGAATAGTAGTGGTCCCAGGACAGCACCTTGAGGCACCCCGCTAGTAACGGGCACCCACTCAGAAGACTGTCCATTTACCACCAGCCGTTGCCGTCTGCTACTTAGCCAGTTCTCGATCCAGCCGTCTACCTTTCCGTCTATGCCAAGCGCTCGCACTTTCCGGAGAAGGCGGCGGTGTGGTACCTTATCAAAGGCTTTCTGAAAGTCTAGGTAGACCACATCCACCGGCTTGTCCCGATCGTGCTCACTGAAAACGAAGTGGAAGAATTCTACAAGGTTCGTCAGGCATGACCGTTGCCTTCGGAAGCCGTGCTGGGAACTCCTCAGTAGCAGGTTTGACTCTAAATACATCACTTTGTCCACCATGATGCTTTCCACGAGTTTACCGACTATCGAAGTCAGACTGATAGGTCGGTAGTTCGACGGTTGGCTACGGTCTCCTTTCTTGAAGATCGGAGTGACCTCCGCCTCACGCCAGTCTCTAGGAACGCATTTGGTCCGGATTGACATGTTAAAGATAGCGCACAGATGTCTTGATACTTCATCGCACACTTCCTTCAACACTTTAGGTAGAAACCCGTCCGGTCCAGGGGACTTATTCGTCTTTAGGTCAGCGATCTTTTTCTTTATTTCTCCTTCGGTGAAGTCCATTGCCTCCAGCTTTTCCCCCGAGTAGGAATCCGTCGGCTGGGGAATGGAACCACACTCTTTAGTAAACACTGAAGAGAAGTAGTCGTTGAGGAGGTTGGCATTTTCTGCATCTGAATGATTTAATGTCCCCTCCTCATTCCTCAAAGGGCCAATCGTTCGACGGATTGGTTTACGGCTGTTCACATATCTTAAAAAACTCCTTGGGATTCTCTTTACAGAGTCTCGCCACTCGGAGTTCCTCAGACCGCTTAGCCGCCCTTATACTGGACTTCACTCTCCTGGCTAGCCTCCGGTATTCGTCAAAGTCACCCGAGATCTTCGATTGCCGGTACACATTTCTCTTCTCCCTAAGCAGTTGCCCGATTTCTTGATTAAACCACTTTGGTTGAACAGAAGACCGACGGGGGTATTTCAGAGGAATAAAACGCGATTGAAGACTCATGAATGTGGTTTTAAAACTGTTCCAAGAGTCTTCAACAGCATCGCACTCTTCTAGCCTCGCGTCAGTCAGTCCCGCGCGTAGACCTGCAAAGTCTGCTCTTCTCAAATCCAGTTTCCTTGATTTACTAGTTGCAGGCTCTGCCTTGGGGACTTTGACTACAAATGTATGGGTGCGAAGATGTATAAGAGAAAAAGTTCCTTCCAAAAGCGAGAATATAAATAGCCCATTAAATTACTAAGTCAAGACGGACTACGCCGTAGCTTGACGGTAGAGTGCTAGCGTCTGGATAAAAAGACCCGAGATTGACCCCAGACAGTCCACAAATTTTTACGAAGAAAATTCTCGAAGAAAACGGAGAATGCTCTAAGGACTAACTAATCCAGAAGGACCAGAAATCGACTCAAGAGAAAACCACGCTCAAAGAAAACGTAATTCAAAGAAATACGAGCAAACTCGTCTCAACTCATCTCATTCCGCCAAAGTCGTCAAAAAGCATCAAGAAGTCATCACGTCATCAGAATTGGAAGGATTCATCACATCGTCGTTAAAAAGGAAGATACATCAAGAATTACGAAGATCAACTACTAACCCAGCCAACTTAATGAAGAAGAAAGAATCTCAGCATACAAGAATACCAAGAGTCAGATAAAGGAAAGACAATGTTTCAAAGGGGCAACTCAAGATGAATGATATAGATAAACAAATATAATAAATGGCCCTTTCCCATAACTGGTGACCCTCAAAAGACCGAAAAATCTTCTGATCATCGTTAAAACTGCACCTGCTCTCCTACTAGAGTTTAAGAAAAAGTGCTGCTGGGAACCGGAGACCCGGGAAGGATATTACTGATTAGCGTCAAAAACTTAGTTCACTCTCCTCAATCCCACTTAATTAGCTCCACTCATCCCGCAGACTCGGAGGCCGGGGAGGGAGAGCTACTAGTAATCCTCGATTAAGAAATCCAATACTAGTCTCTCCCCAATCCTCAAATTCGCTCCGCGTTCTAGAAAGGGACCTGTGTAGGGGTGCGAAGATGTATAAGAGAAAAACTTCCTTCCAAAATGAGAATATAAATAGCCCATTTAATTACCAAGTCAAGACGGACTACGCCGTAGCGTGACGGTAGAGTGCTAGCCTCTGGATTGAAAAGACCCACGATCGATCCCAGACAGTCCACAATTTTTACGAAGAAAATTCTCGAAGAAAACGGAGACCACGAAAAGCGCTTTAAGGACAACTCAAGAAATCGACTCAAGAGAAAACCGCGGTCAAGGAAAACTGAAATAAAACGACTTCAAGGGCTAACCCGTCTCAAGAAATCATCACGTTATCATGAAGCCAAAGAAATCATGACGTCAAGTTAATATTAAGATTACATCAACAAGAATTACGAAGATCAACTACTAACCCAGCCAACAACTTAAAGAAGGAATCACAGCCAATATAGAGATAATCAATATGATCAAGAATAACTTAGATGAATAAAGATAAACTGAAAATAAAGAATGGCCCTCCTCCATACGTATGTATAGATTAAGTTATCTGTGGTTAAACATATGTAAATCCTGGGTAGTGTTATGTTTTTTTCTCTGTTGGGGTACATTAAATTTTTAGCTTTATAAGTTACCCTCTGAATGAAATTATTGCAGACATTTTTTTTCGTTCCTGCGCTGTAAAAATGTCGTTGGATAGGGAGGAGTGTGGAGGAATCCCCTTAGAATAATATTATTTTCCCACCTCCTAAGATATTAATTTGGGAGAGATAGCGAGCCGTTACTCCCCACCCCCCTTCCGACTTCACCATTTTTGGACTCGCCGCCAGGTCTCCTCAAAAGTCACATTGAGGCATGACGCTGAAATGGAGGCTACTTCCCAGCTGTCTAAATCTTCCCTCTCCCGCTTTCGGGCCGGGAGATTACTTTGTAGGTTTACTGTGAACAGCATTTATGGCTCTCACCGCTAGTCGTACTTCTGGACCGCTGATCCCTGTCTTTGATACTTCACCGCAAGCAGACGCATGGGTTGTCACGACCGATAACAAAGGTTGCAGAAGGTCTCAATCTCTGTCCCTGTTTTAGAGAAATCCAGGTATATATGCAGCCGCTCCATGATTACAGACAGATTTGGTTAGACGAGACTTCCCCGAAAGAAGTGCAATTCAACGAGCTCTCTCACAAGAAGTAAGAGTGACGGTCGTAAGCTACAGAAGAGACGGATATTCAACCAGTATCTTCGGGTCAGGGAGAAGAGTCTCGTGAGGCAATGTCAGCCTTTCTCATCCTCCTTCGGATCAAGGATTGAAGAAGCCGTCCTCCGAAGTTCCTATGGTGACTTCTTAAGGACAAAAGGCCCGTTAGCTTGCTCAAGCCGAGTGTGGAGAAGTTATCTCCCCACCCCTTCAAGTTCTTTCGGTGACCTCTTGATGACAAGCGGCCCGCATCTTACAAAACACAAGTTAGAGGAAGTAGCCCCCCCGCTGCAGGTTTGTGGCTACCACCCTTGAGTAATCAAGGTCACCAAGACGTCTTCCAAGTTTGCCCTGCTTTACTCTCGAGGTTCAAAGGAACTAAATCACTCGCTCCCCTATATCTCTTATTATAACCATTCAATAACTCTGGTTATCTAATTAGTATTCGGAACCTAATGACGTCCTTTTCATCTACCTATATATATATATATATATATATATATATATATATATATATATATATATATATATATATATATATATATATCCATATTTATATACCCATATTCATTGCTGTGCTTTTTATTTAGTGTGTATTAAAATCTCTTTTTCTCGATGTGTTTGGAATATTACTTGGTCACGCAGCTGCAGCTATCCATTCAAACCGCACTCTTAGAACAATAACAGTTGGTGCTGTGCTTAACCTATTTTAGAGCCTGTGTGCGCATATTCCTGGACACTTGGCCTTACTTCGACATAGTACATTTTGGGGTTATTTACTACTTTCTGGTTACTTTCCATTTGACATATGACTTTGAATTGCCTTCGTAAAAATGATGAAGTTGTATTTCAATCATGCTGTTCGGAAAACCGTTGTTCACGAGGGTTGGTTTTATGCAAGAGATATTTTCATGGAACAGTTCTCACCTGGAGCAGCATTTGTATGCTCGGCGGATGTCTAAGCCGATTACACTTTTTAGTTCATTTCAGAAGATTCACTATTTGCGTTGAGGCATCTTCTCATGTCTGCAGGTTTTCTGTACACTCTTTTGACCTAATTACTGTTGATGTTTTGTACCTCTACGTGCAGGAAAGGTAATTTATTATCCAGGCTCAATTCATAAGTGAATTTTAACATGGAGTTATTAAATTGATGTTTTATGTTCTTAAGATGTTCTTCATTTGGGACGTTGATGTAGATGTCGTCTAAATATCGGCAGAATGTGTGTGCCTTATTTTAAATGTTGTTTAATATGCTCTCTTCAAGTTGACACATAAAGTGGTTGGCTATTTTCTGCCCCTAGGGACGACTTTTGCCGACAACATCTTTAAGAAAATCCGCAAATATGTATATATATACTTACACAAATTTTGTTAAATACCATTATGTATTTCGCCTTGATTAATTTTCATTGAGAACTTTCTATTTTTCTTATTGTCTTCTTTTTTACATCGTGTAGATGGTAGATAACTTCTTGTACGTTGATCTGGTAAAAACCAAACTTTAATAGCTGAGCTTTCGATCTATGCGATGATCTTCAGTATCTTTAAGTATTCTATTTCTCTTTTACGCGGAATCGAATCAAATGAAAAGAAAACTGTTTTATATGGTATTTATTCTTCCTCGTTTGAACATAATTTCAAGGAAAAAAACCCTATCTGGCGAGTCGAATTTCTAAAAAAATTGCAATTTTCGATTCTACCTCTTAGACTGAGTGTTGATGGTTGACTTTCTTCATTGTTTAAGAAGGCTTCTAAGATGTTCAGCCTAGATTGATTTACCTATATTTAATTGCGGTATTTTCAACTAATATATCCCTTCTTAAGCTAGTAATATGTACGCTCTCTATATGAATTTTAGTTGCAAGTTTTTAAGGTGCATGGTTAAATGCCTCAAAAGATTGATGGATTTAATGCAAACATAATTCGAGTTATTATGAACCTTGCAGTATTCATGCAGGCAGTTGAACTCGTAAATTATTTTGGTAGATTTGACTTTCGAGGAGTCTTGGCAGATGTTATTTTTCATGAGGAGATTGTTAATTTTTGTCGTTTATAATATAAAATAATCATCTAACACACACAGACACACACACACACACACACATATATATATATATATATATATATATATAATATATATATATATATATATATATATATATATATATTTGCAGTAGGAAGGATACGACCATCAGTGACATTTTTATTTATTCCAAGCAACGTTTCACATTACCCAATCCATCATCAGGCTAAAGCGATACACACAATTTGTGAGCCGAACAAATGTTAACATAAACTAGATACAAATCAAAAGCAAAATAATTTAGATGGTAAACCTATAAAATTAAAAGTATTAATAATTGCAAGTACATATACGGATAAGGAAAGGAACAAATTCATAGCTGCTGTCAGCGAGTCAGAGGAATGACTAAAGAATTTACCTACCTGGTCTCGGCCCTCTGAATTAGGAAGCATCAAGACGGTACTGAAAAGTTCTTAAGAGTTTTTCCCTGCAAATACATTTCCGAATAACTTTCATTAACAATTTAAAAATAGGCAATTTCTTCCGCACCAAGGATTTAACCCCAGCTTATTTGCGTTATAGTATTGTATACAAATTTTCTTGCCCTGGATGCTCCCAGGGAACATATATTGGTAATACTATTCGTTCGTTACATTCGAGGGCTTGCGCACACCTTGGCATTAGTTGCTGAACAGGAAAGTCTCTCTCTAGTAAGGAAGTCTCGCCAATCAGAAATCACATTATAAAGTGTAAGATTGATGCAAACATCAATAATTTTGAGATTCTGGGCTCTAATCCTAACATCACCCAACTCAGAATTCTAGAATCTCTCTTCATAAAAACACATTCGCCAACGTTAAATTCAGACTTGAACTGCCACTCATTATCGGTAATAGCCACAACCAACCAGCTTTAGACCTGTTAATATTATATCGATAACAAACTACCCATAATCGTGTCCAATTTGGGGTAAATTCCTTAGTCATTCGCCTGACTCGCTGAGAGCAGGTATAAATTTGTTCCTCTCCTTATCTGTATATGTACTTGCAATTATTAATATTTTTAATTTTATAGGTTCACTATCTAAATTATTTTGCTTTGGATTTATATCTAGTTTATTTTGACATTTGTTCGCCTCACAAAATTGTGTGTATCGCTTTAGCCTGATGATGCACTGGGTAATGCGAAACGTTGCTTGGAATAAATAAGAATGTCACTGATGGTCGTATCCTTCCTACTGCCATTAAAATTACGCCTTCTTAGAAGCAAACTTGTTGAATATATATATACAGTATATATATATATATATATATATATATATATATATATATATATATATATATATATATATATATATATATATATATATATATATATATATATATATACATATATATATATATATATATATATATATATATATATATATATATATATATATATATATATACATATATATATATATACATATATATATATATATACATATATATATATATATATATATATATATATATATATATATATATATATATATATATATATATATATATATATATATATATATACATATATATATATATATATATATATTATATACATATATATATATATATATATATATATATATATATATATATATATATATATATATATATATATATATATATATATATATATATATATATATATATATATATATATATATATACATATATATATATATATATATATATATATATATATATATATATATATATATATATATATATATATATATATATATATATATATATATATATATATATATATATATATATATATATATATATATATATATATATATATATATATATATATATATATATATATAATATATATATATATATATATATATATATATATATATATATATATATATATATATATATATATATATATATATATATATATATATATATATATATATATATATATTATATATATATATATACATATATATATATATATATATATATATACATATATATATATATATATATATATATATATATATATATATATATATATATATATATATATATATATATATATATATATATATATATATATATATATATATAATATTTAAGACAAATCCTAGAGCCCCCAGAAACGGCTTCAACATCATTTAATTAGCCACATAACGTTTTGAAAACTACA